>OZ024720.1:65956845-66154345 GCA_964016875.1 Fallopia convolvulus
CTTCCCCATTATAGAGAACAAGACGGGGAAATTGTTGGGCTAAAAAATGCCCCTGCTTCCCCAAAAATTCAATTTTCAAGAATTTGGGGAAGTTGTTGGGGTTGCTCTAGACTAACTAAAAGAGATAGTTTATGTTGCATTTGGCTAATTGAAGGTATATAGTGTGTAGGGCTTTCCAATTTTATGTTTAATAGAAAATTAGTGAAGAACTTCTTACCCTTTTCTTGCCCTGTTTGCGACTCATGATCCCCCCAACCCCCCCCCCCCCCCCCCCCCCCCCCCTTCAATTCCACGCATTTACATCTATATTGTAAAGTTTTCTTACTTTGATTGTCTTTTCTTCTCTGTGATATGCTCTTTTGCTTCCAGCCTGGAGGAGAAGACCTCAACTCTTGAGAATGAGAATCATGTTTTACGGCAAAAGGCACTAAGTCTGACTCCTACAAGTGTTCGTCCTAGTTTTATGAAGCCATTTTCTGATGTAAGCTTCCTTGGTATTTTGTGTTCTCCCTATTGATACGTATGTGCAGTGTGCCTACCTTCACACGTATATCTGCTATTGTGTGGTCAGATATGCAATAATGTTATATATGACATATTTCAATATCTGGTTGCCCTTTAGGCCTTTTTGATTAGCAAGCCCTTTTATGCTTAGCAATCCATGATGTGGATGCTCTTAACTTGGATTTCTTATTCCCAAGGAGCCTTCATTTGTTAGATATACACATTCATATATTTTTTCTTTTTTATGATTCTTGGAGCCAAAATGCTAGTCTCAGCAAATGCTTTCTCTTATTAAACTCTGGCATGTGAATTCCAAGTTTCTTGTTGAACATATGCGGCTGGTTGTTTTCACTTTGCTCAATGAAACAGATACTCATACATCTGCTAGCTCTGCTACCAGCTCTTAAAATTGCATTTGTATAAACTTGTGGGTCTTGGTTACTGCTTTTAGCAAAATTTTAATGGCTTCTTGTAGATACATCCATGTTTTCTTAGTTTTGACTTAGGAACACTCCCCCACAAGTGGGATGCTAATATTTTTATTGGAAAGTATATTGTTTGTGATAATGGTCAATGGTGCATGGTCATGGAACTTGCTTGGCTTCCCATTTTTCCTCTTGTTTTACTCGGATTTTATACCTCAGATGTTTCTAAATTACATGGATACCTTATATCTTGTAGTGCTCATTTTTCTTAATTAATGATTTTGGTTTGAACTAAATATTTTGATGAAAGTCATGAAACCATTAAAATGTGGGATTAGATTTTTTTGCCATATCTGATTGTCCAGTGTTAATTTGTCTATCACTGTGGTGCCATTTGCGCAATTGTTCTTTGCTATCAAGCTGACTATGAAATTTGTTGTGTTAGATGTATTCCAGCGTTGCTGCTTTTCCATACATGGAACGGAAGCTATTTGTAAGATGTGATTCTTCTCTTTCTGTTGTTGAAGGCATACTTTGTTGAAAATGTATGATTTTTTTTGGCGCTTGTTTTTTTTGCAGGAGACTCCAACACCAACAAAATCAATTCCCTTTTCGCAAGGCTTATCAGAGTCTCGGTCGAAGTTGACTATTGAAAGGCATCAGGTTTGAAATTAGAAGGATGGACAACTTCTCTAGTGTTCATTCTTGCTAGGCAATTAGGGACTTAACATTGATTATAAGTACTTTTACATTTATAATCATTTTTACATTTATAAGCTTCATGCTGTTCTTTAGAGCTTTCACCATTCTTACTAATTGGCGTCTATGCTTGCCATTCAGGATAACCATGATTGTCTATCAAGGTGTATCAAAGACAACTTGGGATTTCAAGACGGTAAACCAGTTGCTGCATGCATAATCTACAAGTGTCTACTTCATTGGCATGCCTTTGAATCAGAAAGGACGACGGTTTTTGATTACGTTATTGAGCTCATTAATGATGCAGTTAAGGTGAGTAATACATACTAGCATTTCGATATTTTTATTCTTCTATGCAAGTTGCATTCAATATCTTTATGTTTGCAGCAGAAATATTGGTTGGTCAAATCAGTGTCAAGGTATAAAGGCAAAGAGTCTATGGCCAGGTTGCATGCACTCTCATCTAAGAAGACTTCTAGGGATCTTCAATCTAACCTTTAAATAAGTTTTTATGTCTTCTTCTTAATGTGAAAGAGTAGCAATGTAAATCCGAATGATAAATATGTTTTTTTTTCGTTCTCATGGAACATAATGTAGATGCTATGGAATGACAATAGTCAGGATTTATTTTCCCCTTGTGCACAGTTGTACATTCTGCTACATTTGACCTCTGCATCTTCTGTTGATGCAATTTTTATATGATGATTTCAGGTGGGTGGTGATAAAAACATCTTGCCGTATTGGCTGTCAAATGCATCAGCACTTCTTTGCCTGCTGCAAAGGAATTTACGCTCAAATAGTTTCATGAGTGCAGCTTCAAACCGTTCTGTAGGATCCACGGGTCTTGCTGGAAGAGGTCACTCGGTAAGTGCATAATGATTGTGATAGATTGAAGTAAAACTCTAGTGGAAAATTAGTTCTAGTATTTCTCTTGCTCTTCCATTAAACTTTCAAATGAGAGTCTCATTGACCTGTGATGTGTACTTTCGAAAATTTAGGCTCTTAGAAGTCCGCTGAAGACTATTGGTTTTGAAGATGGAATATCACATGTCGAAGCTAGATATCCAGCTATCCTGTTCAAGCAGCAACTAACAGCTTGTGTGGAGAAGATCTTTGGTTTAATTCGTGATGATTTGAAGAAAGAAATATCTCCACTTCTTACATCATGTATTCAGGTCCGATTTTTGCTATTTTGCTGTTTCACGTGGGTGATTGTGTGGCTGAACTGGGTATCAAGATAAATCATGTGTTGCTGTTGTTAAAACTTGGCACGGTTTTTATGTTTGCTTTTTTCTGGAATCTGAGTCATGACTTGTTTTGTTTATATTTTTGTAAAGGCGCCTAAGAGCGGACGTGCTGGGAAGTTATCTCGATCGCCACCTGGTGCTCCTCAACAACCAACCAGCAATCAATGGGACAGTATCATCAAGTTCCTGGATTCTCTTATGAGTTATCTACGTGAAAATCATGTATGTAAATTGACTCCATGCTTTCTGCTTTTCTATTGCTCTTGGTATTGTTGCTCTTAATTCCATATACTTCAACAACAATGATTATTACATGAGATGATATTCACGGACAAAGAAGCTAGTAGCATTCCCTTATACCTACTTTTGATGCAACCTGAACTTGCTGATGTGATTTTCCAATAGATTCCTATTTTTCATTTGATTTGCTTACACAAGTAGACAGTGCACGAGTAAACAAAAGTTCATCTTGAGTTCATGCAAGTGTATTTGCTGCCTTGAGTCCTTAAATTTTGTTCATGACATCTTGATTTTTAAACTTTCTGGAAGTAAAGTGTATACAAAGACTTTTTCCTTCACTGATAAATGACCGGTCAAATTGGATGAGTTGAACTCCATGGTGCTTTTGTATCCTGTCATTCATTACTCCTGTCTGAACATTGAAAGGCTTTAATCATCCTCTCACTTTATCATTCGGGTGCCCTTAAGAACATAGTTTTATAACTAACTTTTTTCAGTATTGCTCGCATGTATATGCGCAATTTTACATCTTTGTGTCCTGCTGACGCAAATATTATATATCAGGTGCCTTCCTTTTTTATCCGGAAGCTCATCACTCAAGTATTCTCTTTCATCAACATCTCTCTTTTCAACAGGTAGTATTTTTACTTCTGCATGCCCTCTTGTATTCTTAGGTGATTTGTATGCTTATACTGATAGAACCTTACTTTGCAGCCTTCTACTTCGTCGGGAGTGCTGTACATTTTCTAACGGTGAATATGTAAAATCTGGCTTGGCTGAGTTGGAAAAATGGATTGTTAATGCAAAAGAAGAGGTAAATAAATTGACACATTCCTTCTTTTCCTCTTGAGCATTATTAGTCGATTTTTGAGTAATGCTTTATTTCTTTGTGAATTGTAGTTTGCAGGAACAGCTTGGCATGAGCTCAACTATATTAGACAAGCTGTTGGGTTCCTGGTACATGTCAAAAACACACGTCCTTTACATTTTCTTTCTTTTCCTGGAATCTGTTTTTCACCCTTGAAATTTTTACGAAATCCTTTTGCAGGTGATACACCAGAAGAGGAGAAAGTCATTAGATGAGATCAGAAATGATCTATGTCCGGTATGCAAGTTCCCAGTTTAGTTGAAATTTTGTTGTGTTTTCCCACTCCCAGTTTATCTGATATATATCCGTTTGCAGGTATTGACTGTTCGCCAGATATACCGAATAAGCACTATGTACTGGGATGATAAATATGGCACACAGAGTGTATCAAATGAGGTAAACTTGCATTTCTTGCATGTTTTAATCCAAACTAAACCTACTGGGACAGGATCAAACCCTGTAAAGTGAAAATCCGTCTTTCTTGTCAGGTGGTGGCTCAAATGAGGGAGATCTTGAGCAAAGACAACCACAACTTACCGTCAAACTCGTTCTTGTTGGATGATGATCTAAAGTAAGCCTTGTATCAAGATCCCTAATTCTTCTATAAGGTCACTTGTTCTTTTTGAAAGTATACTTTTGCGCTTACATGACTTTAACGTGCATGTGTCATAATACTTTTGCAGCATACCGTTCTCTACTGATGATATTTCGAAAACCATCCCGGTTATTGATCCATTAACCATTGATCTTCCTGCATCCTTGTTGGATTGTCCTGCCGCTAAATTCCTCGTCAAACAAGAAAAAGTAGAGAGTTTAGCAGATATATGAAAAGCTGGAGCAATGATTCTCATATAAAAAAAGAAAAAAAAAGCCCAGATTGCTACTTATTTTTAGTGTCACACCATGTTAATGAAAATCTAAAAAACAAAAACAAAGGCCAAGTAGGAAGACAATGCAGGATATACAAAGTAGCACAGTAGGGTAGCAGGATCTTTGGTAGACTTGTGACTTGGTAGACTTTTGCTTTGGTAGGGGCTGATGAGGTTTGCCCATGTTTTACTGTATCAGGCTAAACCTTTTTAAGCTTTTTTGTTATGGATTTGTCTAGGCAGCAGTACAGTTGGATGTTGTAAATACAATTGTGATATTATTTCGTTGTGTACATAATGTTAATAAATCATATATGCAGCTGCCTTAAGAAAGACAGGTATTATCCTTGTGGTTTGTTTGGAGATAACTCTACACTCTACACGTTCTCTCATAAATTGGTGGCTGACTCACATATGCCTGTTCATATGGGTGAATCACTGGATTAGAGGTTGAACGGATGGTGTTACGTAGGATAGGGTTTTTCATAACCGCTATCTGATCCGGGAATCCAGATGTGTGACATCCGAACTGGTAAGCTATCAGATTTCCAGTATGTGCGGGTCTTATGTGGATTGCATTGTGTTCGTGATATACAATTGTCTATATATCCTATCCAGTTATTGGATTGGATACATGGAAAAATGTATAAATCTGAGAAGGGGTTGTGTGTTGCAGCTGAATTGGACATCATGTGGATCTGATGCGTATTATTATACTGTTCTTGTTGATTGTGTGATTTGAACCAGGCAAGATATAGTTAGATTAAAGACAGTCTAACTGTTTATTATTAGTATGAAATCAGCAGTGTACAAAACCCTCTTCATCTAACTGATGACATATTGCCGAAATCCTCTCACCCGAACCTCAGAATATAAATATATATGAATAAAAATTCATCAATCGATGATATAAATCAATATATAGACAACATATAATGATCCCACTCCCCCCAACAGCTAAAAGAATCGAAGCCAAATTTATGAGCATTGCTCCGTGAATAACTCACTGATTTCTAAAGACCTGGCTTTTAATTGGTTTGTTGATATTTGGGATATTCAAAGCCTCTCTCACTTGTCTTGCAATGAAATGACAGTCTCAAATGCACCAGCCAGAGCTCTCACTTTGTTCCTCCTGTTCTCCATGAACTTACTTGCGGCTTCCTCGATCACGTCGTTGTAATCTTGAGACTCTCTCTGTTTCCCTGATTGAGTAACACTAGTATCCTCCTTTGCAGGGCTCTCATCATCCTTCACTACCACTTGTTCATGCTCTTCTTTCTCTTCTTCTAACTCAACCACCACATGCTTCTCTTCGACATTCGTCGATTCCTCCTCTTCCTCCACAACTCCCTCACCCGACGATTCCTCAACACGACTCTCTCCATTCTGTTCATCATCGACCTTCTCATCTGACGCCTCTTCGACAACTTTCTCATCGTTTTGAGCCAAATGAGCTTCCTCTATCATAACAGGATCGCCCAACGGCTCTTCTTGACCAGGCATCTCCGAAATCTCGGGGAGCGAAACCACCTCGTCCCGATCATCCTGGCTACCAATCATGTTGTCAAGCGGATCCTGGTCGTGTGCCTCGACGACGTCAATGTAGGGATCCAAAGTGACACTCTTGGCCCCGCTTTTCTTACCGGCCTTTTTTAGAGCTGCCACGGGGGGCACCCGGGTGGAGAGGCTCCTCCTGATGGGAGGGGCGAGGGAGACGACAGCCGGCTTGGCTGACCTGGATGGCAACATGGAGAATGACCTCTGTGGGCCAGCCGGTTTGATACCACTAGTCTTGGAGGATGATGTGGCACGAGACGTTCTGATGTCACGAACGTCGAAGGATCGAGCCCTGTCGAAAGAGGGTCTGGTGGTGGGGGCGGCGGCTGTTGGTCTCCGAGGAGCGGTTCTGGTGGTGGTGGAGGAGGAGGAGGAGGAGGGAGGGTTGAGGCGGGAGCTGAAGGTGGGTTTGAGGTAGTTAGGAACTGGCTTGTTGAAGCTAGTGCTTGAATGGAGGATAGGCTTTTTGTCAGATGGTTTTGATGAGGCAGGTTTCTTGGAGAATCTTCTGTTGTCCCTCTCCCTGCCGCTGCCACCACTGCCGCCGCCTGCTCCTCCCTCCCTTGTTGTCGTTGCCATTTGATTTGATTTTTGGGCTACAAGTTCACACAATCAACTACTAATTAGTATTACATAACCAAAAAAAGGGGAAGCACCCTCCTGACATGTTCGAGGTAAGGGTGCATACATCTCTCGGCCCCCGAGACACTAGACTATACTAGGACGATGACACGGTGTTGTTTCTTCACAAAAAAATACATAAATGAAAATAACCAAACAAAAATTCGGAAAATACCCTCTTGACATGTTCGAGGTAAGGGTGTATACATTTCTCGGCTCTTGACATTGTCATAACATGACTATACTAGGACGATGACACGGTGTTGTTTCTTCACAAAAAATAAATAAATGAAAATAACCAAACAAAAATTCGGAAAACACCCTCTTGGCATGTTCGAGGTAAGGGTGCATGCATCTCTTGGCCCCGAGACACTGTAATATAGCAGGACTATACTAGGACGATGACATGGTGTTGTTTTTTTACAAAAAATGAATAAAGAAAAGGATTATAGGAGTTTTGGTAAAAAAAAAATCTTTTATGTTTAGGTAAAAGAGAGAGAATTGTTTGGGCAATGTATAAAGTATGAGAAATATAGAAAAGAATGATTAATGATATACATGAAAGTGCATCTCAACAGATTATTAGTGCTATTTGCAATTTCCCATTAGCTAGAAGTTGCACCTCATTTGATGACATGAATAAGAATCGATCCTTGATCGGAAACAAAATCCGAAATGTGTATATATTTACTGTTATGCTCTATTTGGTGTTTGAATCATTTTTTTTTTTGATTCGTCAATCAGAAACAAAATCCAAAATGTGTATATACAGAAGGAGAGAGCAATTTTACCTTGATCAAGACAACGACTTATGATCAAAATCAAGCTTCAAATCCGATGATCACAAGAAAAGAAAATCAAAATTGAAAAGGAATTTTGATAAATTGATCAAACGAGAGGGAGAGAGAAAGCAGGGAGTGGGAAACACGATTGAATTGAATGGTGCAAGGCAAGGAATTGAAGAGGGGGATTCTTTGTTGTTTCCCCTTCCCTTCACTAAATATTACCTCCTATAAATATTATTACCACAAACAATTTTTAACAATACGTTTCTTTTTTTACCCTTCTTCTTAAAAAAAGGATTGGAAAACAACAAGTGAATATGCGTAAAAAAAGCAACGCGACGAACGATGGAAGGTAAAAACATGACAACGTTACATGACGAATTAAGACGGTCAATTTGTGATAGAAAAAAAGGAAGCATGAAAATCATTGGGTTAGTACTTTATAACGTTGTTATAATAATGGGCTAATCCATTTAGCGAGGAAATTAATATGAGCTGGGCTGAGTCCGATGAGTGGAATCGAAGGCCCATTTAGTTGTTTTTAAATTAATGCAAACTTTTTAGCTTTTTAGTGGGCCAAAAATATAAACAAGTATTTATGTCTCCTTAGATAAGTACTATGTTTTCAAGAGTTTGTCTAAAATCATCATATGCTCATAAATTAATATAGAAAAAGGGAAGAAAAAGCAACAAATAGGAAGAGGAGGGAGGTTGTGATTGTGATGGTTAAAGATGAAATGAAAGAGAAAGAGAAAAAAAATGGCTAAAAATATGTTAAAAGAAGTAGATTTTTTTGTTAGATAATGTGGGTAAAAGATGAAATTGGATGAAAATAATATTATAAGAAAAGATTGATATAAAAAGTGTTGGAAAGTTGTGTGTTAGAATAGAGTCAAGGAACAGTTATGGGAACTGTTCCTTGGGCAGCAGAATAACAAATAAAAATGCAGGTGATAGGAACAAAGAAGAGAACAATATATGAAGTATAGGAACAAAGAGTATTGTGGGAACCATTCAAGGAATTTTAACGAGCATGAACTAAAGGCATAAGATAAGTAAAGGGACACAGTTCCTTATAGAGGAACCCCACTTCAACCAACTAGTTCAATGAGTAAACCTCTACCTCCCTTGGAAGATTTTGAATGATCTACTTGTTTTATTAATTGTTCATTAATTACAATAGACAAGACTCAAACTTCCTTGTTCCTAGCTCACCAAACTCTAGCAACACTAATGAGTCTTCTCAACCAAGTTCATAAGCGAACAACTCAATTAAGACAAGTAAACCAAACCTTACACTTGGACTTGACTATCACAGTTCCCTTGCTCATGGGAACTTCGTCCTCGTCGTCGACCACCTTCAATCTCTCTTAATGCTCTTGCCTTTTTGGATTTCTGAAAGGGTGAATTTTTCTCTTGGGCATGTTCACTATTTATATCTAAAGAGTCTTGCTCCCTATCATTAACGTGTGAAATGTCAAGATTGCCCTTGTCTTGTTCCCCAAGTATGTACTTTCTCAACATGTGACTCTTGTTTAAATTTGGTCAACTCCTGAAGCTCATCAAGCCGTTGGATGAATAGGCTCAGTCTGATGCACAAACTGTGCCTTTGTTTAGGGAACATGTCTTCGTATTTCTCATTGATGTACTTTTTGGACTGGCTTGTGAGTTCCCTTGGATGGGAACAGTTCCTTCATATTACACTGATAGTTCCCTTCATTGTTCCCTTGAGTGTTTCTTCTCCTGGAGCTTTTCTCTTGGGGAGCTATTCCTTGGATGGGAACAGTTCCTTCACATTACATTGTCGTTCCCTTCATTGTTTCTTTGAGTTTTGAAACTTCACTATTCCCATCATGTTCCCTAGATGGGAACAGTTCCTTCATATTACACTAGTGTTCCCTTCAATGTTCTTTCTTCTTGGTTTTTCTTTCCTTTTCAATTGTCAAGGGAACAGTGTCATCCCATTACACTGAGAGTTCCCTTTACTGTTGTAATATTCGACCTTGTTTTAGGTAGGAAAAAAATGATTTCTTGAGGTACAAATATCGAGTTCTTAACCCGCAAGTAAACCGCTCTAAGAAATATCTATTGTTATAACCCGTTTTAAAAATCCGTTTAAAAACACCTATCTAGTTATTACTTTACCATATATGATAACGAATATCTACACATTAAAATTAGCTAGACTTTAGCTAGTTAATTTTGATTCTATCCGAATCTTTTTATTTGTTTATTTTTTTTTATTATTCTATCTTACTTAACCTAACCAATTTATCCTTAAAAGTCAATCTTCTATCCCAACCGTACCATAACCAATTCTGTCTTAAACACGATCGAGAATCCAGCATTCTGAACTCGTTCTTCATCCTTGCAAAGCCAACCCCTTTCCATTCTTTCTACACTTGCTTCTTCACCTCTGTCTTCCTCTTGCACACCGGCGGTTACAAGGCCGAGGCGATTCGTCGTCGTATCTGACCATTCGAGCGGTGTCGTCTCCTGAATCGTCGGTAAGTGCGTCCTCCTTATCTCCTATCTCCTATCTCCTTTCCGGTTGCCCGCGAGTCTGATCGTCATCGCCTCGGGTTCACTGTGTCATCGGTACGCCGACTCTTCTAACTGAACGTTGTTGTCTCGTTTATGCTTTCGGGTTGTCACAGAAGCTGTGCGGATCCCTAACGCCACTCGCCGTTGTCCTCCGAGTCGTTCCGAAACCGATCGCGCTTCTACTCGTTGGTGAGTGCCGATCTCCTCTATTTTCTTTCCCTTCTTTCGTTGTTGGTTCTGCCCCTTTATGTGGATCAAGTCGGACTCGGAGCAAGGGTCGGTGTGTGTGGGCCGGAGAACTCTTGGGTTGGGGAAAGAATGGTCTAGCCGCTGGGTTGTGTGTATCATCGGTTTATGTGAGGGGCTCGTTGTTAAGGCAGGGGGTAAATTGTTGATTGTTCTTATTGGTTTAGATATTTTGTTAAGCTTAGGATTGTTTAATTAGATGGGTATGTTGGTGGTCAAGTTTATTTAACAGATTCGATTATTGTTGGACGATCAACTAGGAGGAAGGTGTACACGTTAACATGAGGTTGTTAGCAGGTGGATAACTAGTAGTATATATTTAGTTAGTTGAATATTAGTTTATATAGATAGTTAAGTTGTTTTACGTTAGTCTTGGAAACATGTGGTAATTAACGTGAAGTGGACTTGGGAGGTTAGTGGAGAAGGTTAATTAGTGTTGTTGTTTAAGCTGTTAGCTAGTATACAAATTAACGGGCTGGATTTTGGTCTTGCTTGTATAAATTGGACTGGGCTAATCTTGTGGGAATTGGGGGAAAAGAAGCAAGTGTGTGGTTCAGTTGGTGGGCTGGAAATTAGCATATAAGTGGGTTAACATTAAGTAACTGAGTTTTAGTATATCAATTAGCAAAAATCATTAAAAAGAAAATTCGGTTGCTCAAGGGAAATAAAGCTGGCTCTTTAATTGGGGTAGTTAGTTCGGCTCATTTTTTTTTAATTAATCTTTCCCTTTATAATTCTTTAGGAAATCATTCCGTTTGAGATCGTAGTTCCGTCTTTCCGAGGATCCTTCGTTCGAGGTAAGTCGTTTTTCGACTTGCTCGGTTCTTTTCTCCCTTGTTAGACTGCGTATCGATATTGTAGGACGGGTTTTGGGAACTAGTCCCGAATACCTTTTAAATTGTTTTGAACTCCTTGTGTGTTGTGTGCGTTAATGATTTTAAATGTGATTTATCGGAAAATATTTTGGAACGTTTTCTCTGTGTTGGTACCGTTTCCGACACGGCCCATTGTAGCTGGTGTTGAGGAAGAGTTGGCTACTTTGACCCGTGTGACTGGGAAAATCGTACCCCTTCAAACGAAAATTGTTCTCTATGTGTTTTAGGCAAGCGCTCCAGTGGAGGCTTAGCCAGGAGTTAGAAGGGAGATTGGGAAGTGGAGTGGGAGGGCCTGCCTCTGCACTCGGCGCGGTGATGAACGCCTTGGAAGTCGGATCGTGGACAAATGAAGAATTGCATTGCTGTGTGATTGTGATTGTGAATGCGTATGTGACTTCTGTGACTGATATAACTAATTTAGGTATTGGCCTTTAGAGTTATGATTGCGATTGTGGATTTGTATGCTGACATTAGATAACTGATTTCAAAACGTTCTACAGTTCCGTATTCTTTCTAGCTTGGTAGATTAGACGCTGACCCTTCGGGGAACATTTTTCAGTTCCAGGTATGAATCAGGGAGCCGTGCAGGAACCGAGGCAAGATGGCGGGCCGGAGCGGTAAAAAGCGCGTGTCATAGTGGGATTTGGTTTTTATTAGTTATTTATAATAGTTAGGATGTTGATTTTAATAATTGTTAGACGGAGTTGGTATTGTGTTTTGTTTATTATAACTTTGTTCGAGTATTTCAGTCAGTAGGCGTTGTGACGTATTTGATTATTTATAATTTTCGGGGGTTCATGCATGATACGTTTTTCTAAGTTTTACTAAATAAAGGTTGGATGTTTTATTATGTTTTCTCGTCGTGCCCGAGTTGTAAGGTCCTACAGTGTAGTTGTCAACCTAAATAATAGTACCTGGTAAGGTCTATTCCCTAGTAGTGCCTCGTCGAAAGACGGGGTGTTACAACTGTTCCCTCTATCAAGAGGAACAGTTCCTTATATTATTCCCTTGAATCTTCATTCTTTGTCTTGCTTCTTTTGGAGCCTTGAACTTTACAGTTCCCAACACTATTCCTCTATATTCCTTTCATTGTTCCCTTGGAAAATTCCTTCCCTGAAACACTTCATAGAACATATCAAATGCCAAGGGTTTGTTATCATCAAAACCCAAAGGGGCAAGAGAACCTTGTCTTACCAAAAAGAAAGATAAAAGGTGGGTAAACTTTTTTAAAACAACTGAAAAGGAATATAAGACAAACTTTCAAGGACAAAGGGAGTAGTTTCTCCATAGGTTTCCGGTTCGATTTTCATGGGCAGTGCCTTCGACCTTGGGTTTAAACAACCATGCTTCCCTTGATGCATGTTCAATAAAAAAAATTATAATGTAAATTTGCATAATACTATTGGTAATCCAAACATGTCCCTAATCTCTGAGTTTGTAATTTCATGAATCCGTTCTCCATCCTTCTCCATGAACGATTCAAGTCCTTTATAAAATTTAAGCGATTCATGGCGAACAATTGACTTTCAACATCTCGGAGATCTATGATTAGTGATTACAACAACATTGACCCAGTTTAGTACTTCTCAAGGGAGTATCTGGGAGTTCAAGATGGAGACGTCCCTGACTTAAAGCTGAGGAGATCGATGCGACGGCTATGATCAATGATTAACATCGAAAATCTTAAGTGATTTATGATAGTCAGTTTTACACTTTACTTTGTACCTATTCTAATGTTGCTTATATGCTAGCTTTTAGTTTTAATTGTTTATGTATGTCTATGAGTTTGTTAAATTTTGTATGCTGTATATGCGCCTTATACGTTGGGACTTGGGAAGCATGGCTATCTGAACCCAACAAAAATTTGTACTATGTTGTAAATGCAACCAACTCCACTCATATTATAATGCAATCAAACATAAAAAAAAAATATGGATTTTTTATAGTTTGTGCCCATAGGTACATACGTGAAAATGGCACACGTCTTATTATTAAACTTTTTACACTCATGACTCATGAGAGTATATATAATATATGCTATATGAGAACTTAATCGCGTGTTGTGTCGTGTCTAACCAAAACTCAAATTGTAAATCTTTTTATTCGAATAAAGCTGTAGGATCGATGTTAGTCTAAGACAGTCGGGAACTGTTCCAGTGACAGTTTCCTTACGCAGCGGAGTAATATAAAACAAGACTAAAACAGGAATTTAAAGCTTGGACACAGTTCCTTATAGAGGAACCTCTTTAGCCAACTAGCTAAAGAGTAAACCTCTACCTCCCTTGGAGGATTTTGAACACGCACTATATTCTATTGATATATCTCAGGATCTACAATTCAAAGTCGAACTTCTCTATTGCTTGCAATCCCACTCACAAACAATACTAACGACTAAGACATAATAGTTCCTAGATCTAAACACAAATGAATATAGAGAGTGAACCTTCTCGTTCCTGTGCAGTTCCCTTTAGCACAGGAACCACCTTCTTCAAGCTGATGAAGAACTTCACGCAGTCTTCATCACTTGATCTTTCCTTCTTTGAACTTCTGGTTTGGATATCTTCTATGAATCAGCTCGGGCTCTCAATCTCTTTCTTTCCTTTTGTAGATCTGGTTTTCAGATGTGCGAGAGCTCACCTAGACCTAGCGGCGTCTCATTCCTTTTATAGAGTTTCCATTTTTAGTTTTGACGCCTTTGCCCTTATTGTCTTGGGGAGTACGACACTATTCAAAAAGACTAGCGTACACTTCTTCATCTCTATTCATTCGGAGCTTTGGCTTGCCGCCCAAGACAATAGTAAAAAGTCTCTCTTGTCCTTTTAATCACTTGCCACGTACACAGGTGACTTGAGGTGACTTGATGGGGAACGTTTCCCTTTACTCTTCCTGTAAACTTGCTATCTTTCCTGAGATCACTTATATAGGGAATTAGTTCCATTTGTTTGTCATTATCAAAACTTCGATTACTCGAATGGAGAACCCATTGTTCCAGTGTTAGTTTTCTAACACTGTTCCAACAATTTCCCCCTTTTTGATGATGACAAACTTTCATAAAAATGCAAGTGTTAAACATTCAGGGATACAGGAAAGATGTTAGATAGTTGAGTATCAATGACACAGGCAATTCTTTGTAGATACTTAGTTCCCCCTGAAATGGACAAGCAGTTTGATTTTCAAGATTTTTAGGCTAATAGTTCCCCCTCAGCTTATGGTTATTTGTTCTGTATTCTCTTAGACAACGCATCTTTGCATTTTTCCACTTTCCCCCTTTTGACATCATCGAAAGACAATCAAGTATAAACATGCAAGAACAAGCAAGTAAAGCACAATCATAACTAAAGAACAAAAGCAAAATGCATTTCATTAAAAACAGTGTTCCACAAATACAGAATTAGATGCTTAAGAGCAACGAAGAAGGGTGAAGACAGCTGGGGATTTTTCTTGTAGGGGGGGCTTGTTCAAGGATTAGAGGAGGAAGAGGAGGAAGGAAACTTCTTCTGAATGTCCTTAAGAATAGCAAGAATGTGATCATTGGTTCCCTTCGTCTGTTGAATGTCTAGAAGTACATCAAGTATGCGCTCAGTGACTCCACACAGACGGTTGAGAGCTTGAAGGACAGTTTTTGAGTCTCCTTGTTCAATGAACACAGGAGGAGGACCTTCTTCTTGTGGTTCCATGCGGTGCTTCATTCGTAGAATGTTGGACATATCCATCTCTTGTCCAAGCTCTTCTTCCTCTTGAGGATGATACACATCATTCCTCTTCATCAGTTCCTTCACCACCGCAGCATAGGGAAGGGCGTGAGACTCCTTGGCAACACACTTGCACATGTGCAAGATCATTATCTTGGGTAGGTTGATTCGCTCTTTGCGGAGGAACAGATCCAAGAGGATAGCATCAGTTGAGTTGAGAGTTGTTCTCTTTTCCAGTCTTGGAGTCACTACCCGAATGATGTATTGGTGTGCCATTTTGCCCAGTTGACTCAGGCCGTGAGTCACTATTTCTTTCCCTTGAGCTGGAACATGCCCTAGAAGCCTTTGGAGAATTGCCTCTCTTCCATCAGAATCTTGCCATGGGCGTTGTGGAAGCATGTCGAAGCCCTCTCCAGGAACTTGGAGAATTTTCTTGATCTGGGCAGCGGTGAAGGTGAAGTCATCTTCTTCTGTTTTCCATCTTATAACAGGGTCAAGCTCAGTTCCCTTTTGTAGGGCAAATTTGGAGTAGAAATACCTAATTTGAGCTTGATCCACCGTCGCGGGTTCAGAACAGAGCTTTTCCCACCCTTGAAACTGGATGAGTTCCTGAAGCTCGTTGAACTCATGTTCTTGTAGAAAGGCATCCGTGACAACCAGAGGAATGACTAACTTCCTCTCTTCTGGCTTCTTCTTTTCCTTCTTCCCTTTCTTTTTCTCTTTTGGTTCAGGTTTTGCTTCCACTTTTTGCATTTTGGAGCCTCGTGTTGAAGGACACCCAGTTGGCGGTTCCTTGTACCCAATTTGAAGGGCAGGCTCCTGGTATTCCTCCACCTCATCGTCGGATGCCTCAACGGTAACGATCTCCGTTGATGGATGAAGAGCGTGGAGTTGCTCAGATTGTAGAGGCTGTAGTTCCTCGTCATCTTCTTCTTCTTCTTCTACTTCACTCAGTTTTCTGAGCTTTCTCTTTTTGGATCGTGGAGCAGTTGGGATTTGTGGAAGAGAAGTTGAAGAGGAAGGGCGTTTTGGAAGAGAGGGAGAAGATTGAGTTGGTTTGTTGGGTGTAGTTCCCTGTGAAGTAGGGAACTCCTCTCTCTCAAATTGGGAGATAGATTGATCGAGAGTTGAGAGGTCGAGTTCCTTGTGAGATGGAACTGGGACTGAAGGAGCATTAGGAAGAGATGAGGGAGCCCTGGGTTTTTGGATTTGAGGAGTAGGGTTGTGAGAAGTTGAAGCGAGGGGATCTGGTCTTCTTTTAGGAGAGAGGTTGTCAACAATTTGTGTATGGTGTTTGGGAGAGGAATGAGAGGAGGCTTGTAATAGAAGGGTAGGATTGGAATCATGGATCGTGGTAGGAACACCCTCGATGTTCAGAGTGAGGGTTGAGGAGCCATCCAGTCTCGTAGTGAGTACCGGAATTTCAGATCTTGGTGTTTGGGGTGGTGAATTTGGAGGTGTAAGACTGGGTTGTCCATCTCTTTTTCTCAGAAGAGAATAGAGACGTTCCTTGACATCAAAGATGTACTCAGGTTCATGATGGTCAAGGTCGAGATCTGTGAGAATCATTTTCTGGAGGTATTCGGGATCATTGTTGAGAAGATGCTCAATAAGAGGGTTTGGGTGATGGACTGAGAATTTGATGATGGATTGATTGGGGTTGGCCATTTTGAGTGGATCGGTGGAGTTACAGAGAAGGATTGGAAGTAGAGTTTTGCGAATTCTAGGGTTTGGAGGAGAAGATGGAGGAAGACGATGAAGAGAAAAGAAAGAGGGGAAGGGGTTAAGTAGTAAGAAGAAAAGAAGTTGAAGGGGCGAGAGTGGTTACCAACCTTTCCTTGAAACTAGCAATTAGTTACTCCAAAAAGAATCCGAAGAGATTTGGCTTTCTTCACACAAAGATCTTTTCCTTTTCTACAGTCTCAACGTGGCAATAGATTAGCACTGGTAGAGAGATGAACGGTTCGGATGCACTTTTCCCTTTCTACAGCCTGTCGCTTCCTGAACCAGTTTCCAATGACCTTTCTCTTTCCAATAATGCATATGAGAGACATATTTGAATTTCAAACACCCTTGTAGTTCCTTTGAGAATTGAAGCGGTTCCTTTCCTTTCTAACTCCTCTTTCCATGAACAAGTAAGACGAGGCCAAGTTTGGATATGTAAAGGATTTTTGTGAAAAGATCAAAAGAAATATCCAAACTAAACAGGGTTATGGAAACAAGTGATGTTATCATCCAGGTAATTGAATCCCGTAAAAAGGGGTTTATTCATTGAGGCTCATAGGAAACGTTTACCTGGATGGGTTTGAGGGACAAGTCTTATGATCAACCATCATTTCAGCTTATAGTGAGGGACAAATAAAATCAGGTTGATCATTTTGGGACAAAAATAAACAAAGTGCTCTTAAGGAATCAGTTCCCATATCTAGTTATGAACATGTTTTATGCAAGTTTGCAATTATTGAAAATGAAAGTTGCTATACCATGCAGTTCCTTAGCTATATTGATATCTAACTAGTCAATCATGGAGGGAAAAGATGGACCGGGACTTGTTTAATTTAAGAGAATCATCCCTAAGAGCATACGAAGATGCTCAAAGGGTTGTCTGTCCAAGGCCTTGGTAAAAATGTCAGCAACTTGTTCATCTGTCCTGCAGTGAACCATCTCAATGGAACCGTTCTCTACTTGATCACGCAGGAAATGGTGCCTAACCTCTATGTGCTTTGTCCTAGAGTGATGCACTGGGTTTTTTGAGATGTTAATTGCACTAGTACTATCACATTTAATAGCAACAGTTTCAAGAGACATACCATAGTCTTTGAGTTGATACTTGAGCCATAGGACTTGGGAACAACAAGCAGCTGCGGTAATGTACTCAGCTTCAGCAGTGGAAAGTGCCACAGAGGATTGTTTCTTGGATCCCCATGATACTAGACAGTCTCCTAGGAACTGTGCCATACCTGATGTGCTCTTTCGATCAACGAGATGTCCTGCAAAATCAGCATCTGTGAAGGAAACAAGTTCAAAGGAACTGTTCCTAGGATACCATAAGCAAAGATTGTCTCTCCCTTTGAGGTAGCGAAAGATCCTTTTGACTTCCTTTAGATGTGATTCCTTAGGATTTGCTTGGAACCGTGCACAGAGACAAACAACGAACATGATGTCTGGTCTACTAGCAGTGAGATAGAGTAGGGAACCAATCATTCCTCGAAAGAGTTTTTGATTGACACTGGTTCCTGTCTCATCGGCATCAAGTCGTGTGCTGGGTGAGATTGGAGTGTTTATTGGCTTCCCATTGTTATGGATGTAACACCTGCAACCAAAAACTCTAAGATGGGAAATGTTTGGCTTTCGGCCTTTGATTAGTTCATAAGAAGTTTTAAGCAATAAAGGTCGAATCATAGCCCTGTTAAGGATATACACCGAAGTGGAGATGGCTTCAGCCCAGAAGTTGGATGGAACTCCACTCTCTAGCATCATGGAACGAGCCATATTCTCCAGTGTGCGATTCTTCCTTTCAACAACTCCATTTTGTTGTGGAGTTCTTGGTGCAGAAAAGTTGTGAGAAACTCCATTTTCATTGCAAAAGTTGACAAAGGATGAATTGTCAAACTCTGTTCCATGGTCTGAGCGTATGGACTTCAGCTTAGTTCCCAGACTAACCTCTGTCTTCTTGATGAACACTTCAAATTCTTTAAACACTGTTCCTTTGGAAGACAAGAAAATAACCCAAGTGAAACGTGAATAATCATCTATTATAACAAACATGTACCTGCTTCCTCCATAGCTACAAGTGTCCATTGGTCCACATAGATCCATGTGTAGCATTTCCAGGGGTTTGGAGGTGCTCACGTTTTTCTTGGGCTTGAAGGAACTTCGAGTTTGTTTCCCTCTGGCACAAGCATCACACAGTTTTGCTGATTCTGGGCTTATCCTTGGCAAGCCCACCACAAGATCTTGTAGGAACAACTTCTGAATGAGATTTAGTCCTGCATGACCAAGACGTCTATGCCAAAGATCGGTGTCATTTGTAGAGACTGTGAGACATAGCTTTCTTGGAGGTTGAAAGTCTTGATCAACAATGTAAACATTGTTGAATCGTTTCCTTCGAAGAATCACTTTGTTAGTTTCTTTGTTCACAACAAGACATTCATTTGAGTCAAATGTGACTACATTGTTCCCTTGATCACAGAGTTGTGCCACACACAGTAGATTGTATCCAAGATTTGCCACAAGATTTACGTTGTTGACCTTGATTGATTTGTTGAGCTTTACTTCCCCTGAGCCTTGTATTGCCCCTTTGTTTTTGTTGCCGAAGGACACATTTCCTCCTTCAACTTGGGTGTTAAGCGAGATTAGATTGTTTTTGTTTCCTGTCATGTGGTTGGAGCAAGCACTGTCTATAAACCACATACAGTTCCCTCTCGCTTTCACCTGCAAAAGAGTCAATGTTTGGTTACCCAGGCAAGGTGTCCCTTGCCTGGTTCCTTACAGGGGTAGTAATTAACATAATCAGCAATGTTCACATCAATCGAGTGATAATTCTTGTAAGATTTTGAGTGAGATGTTCTGTTGTTGCTTCTACCTGAGAACCCTTTTGATTGACCAATTTTAGGACATTGTTCCTTGTAATGACCATGACCTCCACATGTCCAGCAAGTTTTGTAATATTCTCCTAGATAATACTTAGGATGTGGTCTCTGAATCCTATTTTTCTCAATTGTTTCCTTATTAGGTCCTCTGGAACCATTTCCCTTAGCTATCTTGACATAGATTTTGTGAGAGTTGTTTCCAGTATAGTAGTCCTTTTTTTCCTATAGTTCCACTCTCTAGAACCCTGATTTTTTCTTCTAAGTGAGAATTCTTAATTTTTTCAGTTTGTAGCTCTAGAGCTCTACTTTCACTTAGTTCCCTTAAGGTAAGAGTTGTTTGATTAGTTTCAGAGTCTCTTTCGGAATATCCTATTCCATGCCTAGAAGGGACAAATGTGACCTTGGGAGTCTCTACTATTTTCTTTCCTTCGGATATCTCTAATTTCTTACTAATGGCTTCCTTTTCAGTGGTGACAACGGCAAGAGTAGAGATGAGTTCATTTTTAGAGGTTATAGTAGAGTCAAGTTCCTTCCTCAATCTATCACATTCAGAACACTGAGCTGGTTCAGGATTTTTTAAGCTAAGTTCCTTTCCAGAGGCATCATTTTCAAGTTTAAGACAATGTTCTTCAATTGCACTAACTTCCTTTTGCAACTTCATGTTGTCTTTGACAAGTTTAGAGAGTATACGAATGAGATCAGATTTAGAGCATTTATCAAAGCAACCAGTTAGAGATAGAATACTCACTTCCTCTTGAGGTTCCTTTGGATCTTCATTGATTGCCATGGCACACATGTTTGGTGCAACCCAAGATTCTGGATCATCATCATCTGAGTCATCCCAAGTTGCTATGTAAGCTTTGTTCCCAGATTTGTTCTCATCATTTCCCAGGGGACAAGCTTTAGCATAGTGACCCTTCTTGAAGCACTTGAAGCATGTGATGTCCTTTGCATCTTTGTCTCCTGATTTGTTGTAGTCTCGTGAGGAACTGTTCCCTCCATAGTTCTTACGGAACTTTCCCTTCTTGTAGAGGTTACGTAGTGCCTTTGTGATGAGCACTATGTCATCCTCTTCTTCATCTTCAGACTCTTCACACTGTTCCTGGACATACTTAAGCACTTTCTCCAATTTAAACGCAATTCCCTTTTCAGGTTTGTCTTGTGCTTTATCGGAGTTCCTCCTATTCTCATAGGATTTCAGCTTTCCAAAGATCTCATGAAGCATGAGGTTCCTGTTGGATGTATTTTCTCTGAAGGTTGTTCGATCATGAGCCCATTCACCAGTGAGACCATCTATCACCTTCTTGACCTTGATTCGTTCGGTGACTTCCCTATCAAAGATTCCCAAGTTCTCAAGCTTAGTCACTAGTCCTTGAAACCGGAACTGGTACGATGATAGTGTTTCTCCAGGTTCCATTCTGAAGTTGTAGAACTCTTGTCGAACATCCATCTGATGATCTTCCTTGAGATCTGAGCTTCCTATATGCATTTGTTCAATAGCAGCCCACATCTCCTTGGCGGTCTTTAGATTTCCCACCTTGGCTGAATCGATCTCACTCATGGAGTAGTTGAGACACATCTTTGCCTTGTAGTTGGCTTCCATGCATTTCCACTCATTTGGCCCCCACTTCGTGAGATCATTCTCGATCTTAGGATTGATGGTGAAGTTCCCTCTCTCGATCACAGCCCATGCCTGATAGTCATGGCTCTTCATCCAATCCATCATCAACCCTTGCCATCGTTCAAAGCGGCCTTCTATCAACCTTGGTGGTTTGTCGCTTCCATGTCCAACGGCATTGAAATCTGAAGACATTCCTGTAGACATCCTGCGAGTTTTCACAGAAAATCTAGAGCCAAGCTCTGATACCAATTGTAGGATCGATGTTAGTCTAAGACAGTCGGGAACTGTTCCAGTGACAGTTTCCTTACGCAGCGGAGTAATATAAAACAAGACTAAAACAGGAATTTAAAGCTTGGACACAGTTCCTTATAGAGGAACCTCTTTAGCCAACTAGCTAAAGAGTAAACCTCTACCTCCCTTGGAGGATTTTGAACACGCACTATATTCTATTGATATATCTCAGGATCTACAATTCAAAGTCGAACTTCTCTATTGCTTGCAATCCCACTCACAAACAATACTAACGACTAAGACATAATAGTTCCTAGATCTAAACACAAATGAATATAGAGAGTGAACCTTCTCGTTCCTGTGCAGTTCCCTTTAGCACAGGAACCACCTTCTTCAAGCTGATGAAGAACTTCACGCAGTCTTCATCACTTGATCTTTCCTTCCTTGAACTTCTGGTTTGGATATCTTCTATGAATCAGCTCGGGCTCTCAATCTCTTTCTTTCCTTTTGTAGATCTGGTTTTCAGATGTGCGAGAGCTCACCTAGACCTAGCGGCGTCGCATTCCTTTTATAGAGTTTCCATTTTTAGTTCTGACGCCTTTGCCCTTATTGTTTTGGGGAGTACGACACTATTCAAAAAGACTAGCGTACACTTCTTCATCTCTATTCATTCGGAGCTTTGGCTTGCCGCCCAAGACAATAGTAAAAAGTCTCTCTTGTCCTTTTAATCACTTGCCACGTACACAGGTGACTTGAGGTGACTTGATGGGGAACGTTTCCCTTTACTCTTCCTGTAAACTTGCTATCTTTCCTGAGATCACTTATATAGGGAATTAGTTCCATTTATTTGTCATTATCAAAACTTCGATTACTCGAATGGAGAACCCATTGTTCCAGTGTTAGTTCCCTAACACTGTTCCAACAAAAGCCAAACATCTCAACAAGAAAGAACTTATTTTTTCTGAAAAAATAATCAACAAGAAAGAAAGAACTTGAAAAACAAATAGAAGTGGGAAGAAAGTGGATTAGGAAGAGCACTTCTCTCTCTGGTTTGTGGTGGACCTCTCTTTATAGTCTTGTGGACTTTTTCCTCTCTTTGTTCCTTTTCTATCATAAATTTGCTTTTGTTCTTTTATTTTCGTTCCGGATTATTTGTTTTTGTTTTGTCAAATCCATCGAATTCGTGTAGATTGGTTGGTTAATCTTTCGTTTTGTTTACTCTTTTGCTTTGCCTTTTTTTTTTCTCCTCCCCTTTTCTCACCATTTTTAAGAAACCTATTTGGTATAACTTAAAATAATTTAAGCACTTAGTTTATTAAACCGTGTACAAAATAAAATTTTATAGAAAACTGTTTATACGTTATTGGGTCCATTAACAGAACGCTACTTTCTGAGCATTTTGTCGACCCAATTTTTTAATTTTTTTTTTTAACTTTGCAAACAATTTCGTTGCGGGAAAAAACCAACAACATTTATATCGTTTTGTATTGCAGTGTGAATGACTTTTTCTACCAAAAATTAGTTATCCGAAAAGTTATGGATTCAGGAGGAATATTTGGCTATTGGAGTCCTTTCAATATGACGTGGAAATCCATCTTCAGCCATTGATCTGAAGCCTTCGTGATCCAACGGAAGGCTTCTTCAACAAACAAACGCCAATTGCTTTATCTTTTTTTTTTTTTGATGAAGCCAATTATTTATCAGATACCCATAAAACTCGAAGCCCAAACCCTTGGCTTCCTTCTCCCAACAAGTCTTTTCTCGTTCCGCCTCGGATCTTCCAATCACGATTGCTGTTACAGAAGAAAAGAGGAAGAGAAAAGGTGGTGACAATTTCATCATCTGTACATGTTAAATTTATGTGGGCGGATTTCAATTAATCAAATTCTCCGTTTTTACCTTTTTCCCCTCTCTGTTCGGTTGATTCTCTCCTGATGTGGGTCTGAGCCTTGCCACTTGATTATTTTGACTTTTCTCATGGATTCTTCATAAACCCATGTTAGGAATTGGATTAGGATCAAATTAAAATTGTTTTAAGGTTTTGGGTTTGGTGGGAATTGCTTGCAATGTTTTCTGGTTTCGTGTTTGCCGCTTTCGTTTTCAGTAATCGTTCTTAATTATATGTGGCCCTTAAGTGTGTTGGTGGCATTAATCTGGTCTTAATTTGGATGAAGTCGTTGAATTTTTTATTGGATTGCGCAATTAAAAACATAGCGAAAAGGGCACTTTAACCGGGAATTGTTCAACATGAAAGACTTCTTTTTTGTCCTATTAATGAAGGGAGGTCGGATGAATTGATAGATTAGAGAGAAAACATGGGGAGAAGAAAGGTACCTTCTTTCTGTAGGAGGCATGTATGAGCCTTCTAATTTATCCCTTCTGATGATCAGGATTTTGGTTTTGCTACGTGGGTAATCAACTAATCATTGTTGATTGATGAATTGATCATTAAGGTGCCCGACCAAAATCAATCCTCTCTTTTATCTTTTTAATGCGTTATATGTGATTTCTGTGATTGAATTTGAAAATCTTGTTTTATTCTGGGTTTATTTCTTGGAGAGAAATTTCCTATGGAGAATCTGTTTGCCTGGAAGATTTTTTTTATCCATAAATGAGATGGCGTGAAAATGGTTTGCTTTTGCTACCTGTTGGTGTTCATTGAGTAATCTGATGAAACTTGGGGCTTCTGGCCGAGCCTCTCTTCGTCCTCAAGTGACTTTTTTTTTTGTGAAAATTTCCTTGCAGCTTTTTTTTTGTTCTCAAGTGACTTTACATGTATAAATTCCGTGTGTTATTTGACAATGGAAAAGTGTGACGAAGAATGTAGTTTCTGTGGTTCGATTGGCTTTTATGATGAGATCATACTTGCTCATAAAGCTGCGATCACAACTTTTTACTTTCTTACAGTTTGTGCTCTTTTTTTGTCCGAATAATCATTTTGTATTCAGATATTTGAGCCAATGTTTGGGATGCAAGATATTTATGGCATATAACACTTTACGCCTTCTTCTTGCTCATAAGTTGATTACAATTTGATTCCATTCTTCCTGCATGGTTTATAAGGTCCATGTTGTGTGTACTTGAGTACTTCTAAATTCTGTTCGCTGCATTAGGAATTTTTTAACCATCTATATTATGAATGAAACTTGATTTGATGATGTAAGATTCTATTGCTCGCTGAAGATTTAGTACCTTTGTTTGTATAACGGATATTGGACAATGATGATGAGTTGCTGAGTCGTGGACTTGAAATACTCTTGCAGTCTGCTTTAAGTCTGAGCTTAAGGTTCCTGTGTAGCTTATGAATTTGTTGAAAATATGTACTAGATTTGCTTGCTCATGTGGAAGTTAAAAAACAATTTCTGCTTCGATGGTTGATGATTAGATCTTGGGAATGAAACTCTAGCCTGTCAGATAAAATATTTGATTTACATTTATGCTCATTCCTTTTTGCTCATGTTTTCATTCAATTCTAAGGTGCTAAATGTAAAGTTGGATTTCTGTCTGCAGCACTTTTGAAGGCCTTCAGTTCTGAAACATGGATGAAGTTTCAAGTAGAAAACCCACTGCTGCACTCTCTTTTTCCAGAAAGGCATCATCTACTCTTGCTCTTAGGAACTCAGCTGATAAGGGAGATAGAAACACTCAAGTATGCAGCCGAGTGGGTTGTGCTAGCAGAATGAATACTTCAAAGGGTAACCAAATTGGGTGTTCAGGTAAAGCTAAAACTACAAGACACCCTTTTGGTTTATCTAACAGCAGTAAAAAAGTTGTTAGTAGTTCATCGAAAACACCTCTTACCCCAAGTGGCCCAAGAAAACCGAATTCAGACCCTCAAAAGAAGTTACCCTCACATCAGGTTGCAGATTTGGAATCTAAACCTGTTGCTGTTTCTGATAATTCTCGGGTTAGGCTTAGTAGTACCCGTTTACATAATAATGTGTCTGAAGAAGCTAGTAGCTCAAGTTCAACTCCACATAGTAGACAAGGAAAGAAAACTTTGAGGACGGAGTCAATAGGCCCATCTGCTTCTTTGGCATTTAAACAAGGGAGCAATGGAGTAAGAAATGGAGCTATTACAAGCAAGTGCAAGAACCTCAAGAACTTAAAATGTAATTCAATAAATGATGTTGTCTCTTCAGGCTGTTCATCATCAATGGCATCGGCTTCTTCATCAAATTTGAACCTTGATAGGAACAAAGTGATGAGTAGGAAGAGAATTGGAGAGGCAGAAGGTAGTTTGTCTACTAGAGGTAAGAAGATTAACAGTCCACTAGTAGATGATAGGAGAAATGACAGGCCTCTTGGTGGTATTTCCATAGCCAGTTCAAGAAGGACAAGAAATTCTACCTTTACAAGGGACAATGATGATACGTCTGTTGGAATAAGGAGGTCAGCAGCTAGAGCTAGACTGAATGAGCAAGAAGATAGGAATAGATTAAGACAAACAGATTCTTCAAATGCTCCTCGAAGACAGATTAACAGTAATGGGTCACTTGCTTCTTTTGATCCCGGCTTTGGCTCTTCTGTATTGAGCACGGAGAATGTTGGCCATTATCGGTTGAATGGGGTTGCTGAGGTACTTACTGCTCGTAATGCCCTTTTTAAAAAAATATTTTTAGTTAGTTTTTTTAGTATGATTTCCTGAAAATATATTTATCATGTTCTTTAGATGCTTTTAGCTCTAGATGGGATTGAACAGGATGAAGAACCAAACTATGAGGTAGATGGACTTACCATTACTGTACTTACTTAAACTTATTCACCCCTTGCACTTACATTGTTATATTCCTTTGTGTTTCAGCAAATGCTTTCTATGGAGACAAATCTCTTATTGGGCGGTCTTGTGTTTCATGATCAACACAGAGACATGAGACTGGACATTGATGACATGTCATATGAGGTCCCTGCTTCTTTCATGTCTTTGAATCTTCTTTATTCTAACCCTCATTGTGGAAGTATGGAGCATGATTCTTTATTGTATATGGTTGGTTACCAGGAACTATTAGCCTTGGAGGAGAGAATGGGTACAGTGAGCACTGCATTAACAGAAGAAGCACTTGAAAAGTGCCTTAAGAAGAGCATCCATAAGACAAAAACTACCACAGATGAAGTGAATGTGGTTGGAGAAGCAGATGACATCAAATGCTGCATTTGTCAGGTGATCTTTTTAAATCGTCACAATTTTTCTTTCTCCTTTCGGTTTAATTAATATCTTGAAATCTTTCATTTACTTGTGGCCACTCTAATGATCTTTATTTTCAAGATAATGCTGAAATAGTTCATGAACTGATTCTAGTTGTTTACATAAAATTTTCCATCAATAAATTGTTGCTGAGTTTGTAGCTATTTAGCCAACACATAGGAAAACTTGTGCTGAACTTTTGAAGATCTGAATTTTGGTATGACAGGAAGAATATGAGGAAGGGAGTAAGGTGGGAAGGCTGAGATGTGAGCACCAGTACCATGTAGAATGCATACAGAAGTGGTTGCAGCTGAAGAACTGGTGCCCAATCTGCAAGGCCTCTGCAGCGCCTTCCTCTTGAACACAATTCTTGATTGGGGCTTTTGTGTACAGATTTTTTTGATGGGGTCAGTTGAAATTCCATGTACAATATATAGATTTCATCCTTCAATTCCTCCTTTTGTAAATATGATGTGATAAAGTCCTTCATTTTGGTTAAAAGGAATAACCCGGAAATGTGGGACTCCAAGATATAGGACAGAAAGGCAAACACCTTTGATTCGTACTTGGGATTATTTCTACTGGATTCATACCTTCTTTTCACCTGCCTTGGCCTATCATGGGTCTCAAATTATCCGGGAATGTGCTGTTTTTGAATTGGTTGAGAATAGCATTTGGTAAATTGCACAACTAGCTGGTATTTACAACTTACGACACTTTTCCACAAGATAACCAACAATAGCTCGATTTCACACTTTGTTTTCGTAGAGGTGTGTCCGGTTCCGGAACCAGAAAGTTTTATTTTTAATCTCAGGTTTCTGTTTTTTTTGGTGGAAGTCGAAGATTGGGTAGATGAAAGTTAATGCTAATGGGGGATGTTCGGGATCAATAGAAGCTAGCTACGAGTAGTCGGGTGACGAGGAATCACAATGGTTGTTGGCTTAGTAGGTTTGCGTACAATGTTGGAAGTTGCTCGATGTCCATGGCCAAATTGTGGGGTGCTTTGGATGATTTGCAGTTAGTTTGGGACAACGGTTTTCATCAGACAAACTTGATTCAGAGATCATTTTTATTTTTCATAGTCGGGATATTTCTGATTCCCACTCTCTTTCTAGCTTGAATTATTCAGTTTCGTCACATCTTCCGGGAGGTTAATAGGCTCACCGATTTCTATCTGCTCTCTTGCTTCTTCTTCACCGATTTCTAACAGTTTCGTCAGGACATTTTCCATGTTTTGGGCCTCTTGGGCTAGATGATGGAATTGGTCTACCTATCCATTAGCTGACCCATTTTCATGTTCAGTTGTGGACTGCTTTGTTCTTGTGAGAATATAAATAATTGGTCCGTAGACTCTATGGAATTATTGACGTTATGTTATGCCCTTGGCAGTTGGGACTTGTACTCCAAGAATACGTGTTCAAAAACGTGTGGACATATTCTTCGCTTACATACAAAGCAAACTTCAACTATACATAGAAATTTATACTTTGACCCATGATGGCACAGATGAGAAAGATTTAAATTTCTCTAATATTTCTTAGTGGTAGAGAGAGAGCTTATAAAACCTGAAAAGCCTGTATATTAAAATATGAACGAATATAAATAATTAAAATATGCAAGTTTATAAATGCTCGACTCATCCTCCCGACCCGAATTCACTATCAATCCAGCCGAATCTTTTCTCTTTTATCATGCTCCACTCAAAATATTTCGTGAATATTTTGTATTGGAAAGAAGGTTTTTATTCTTCCCTGATAAGTTTTGTAGACGAATAACTTTTTATAGGCCAAAGTTGTTTCTTTAGTGTCTACTTTCTGTGTAAATGCCAAGTGCCCAAGTGCGTGTACTAACCTATGAATCATATCGACTTCAAATGAGCCACTTTGTATGGTCACTAACACTTGCTTACTTTTGACAAGACAATGGAAGCTATGCGATTCGGTCTACGAATAGACTCTGGTCCCTGGCCAAGTGCATACATCAAGGATCAAAGAAAGGTCAGAAAAGTCCAAGTTATAAGAGCCACCATATGATTCTGGCCTTGCAGGAAGGCGAAAGGCTGGATTCATTATAGTAGCGAGTAGCGACGCGTTGTTCACATTAACAACAACGAAAAAGCTTTTAAACCTAAGGAGAGTTACTGAACAAACTAAAAATGTTAGCTAGCAAGGCAGAGGACTTGCACACAAATGCAAAATGCTATCCTCTTTATGGAACAAACTTCTTGTTCATACTACTATATGAAGGGAAAATATATGTTTTCAGAGTGTGTAGTTCTTGTGAATGCTGTCAATGTCTAGCCCCTTCAGCTTTAACACCGACTCCACATGGCCTTTCAAAGTGTGAACCTCACGAAGCCTGCAAATCAACACAACAAACATCAATCACCAAAATGTCCTCAATAGTATTTGATGTAAGACTATAGGATTGCATTTGTGAGGTTTTTATGTCATGTTTGAAAAAAAAATGATGGATTATACAATAAGCCTTATTTTGATAACTAAAGTAGTATTTATGGGCGGTTTTGTATAATTTCTTAGTTTAGGGGTGGTTTTGTATAATTTATTCTGGAATGAGAAAAGAATGCTCACCTAGCAACCTCAGCACGTCGTTTAGCTTGCTCAGCAATCTCAGAAAGCTCCCTGTAGTTCTTTTCAGCAAAGAAGCTGGACATATCAGGAGGTTGGAGGCCGTGTAAAGTCCTCTGAGCAGCTGCCCATTGTGCTTCTCTTTCTTCTTTTCCATAGTCTTTCTTGGTGGTGAAGGCAGTCTTTATAATATAAAAAGGAAAAAAAATCCATTCTTGTTAGTTGTTAGAATCAAGCAAACTGTAACAAAAGGGAAATTGTGCTGTTACAAAGAATAAGGTACCTTGTTTTCGAAGAGATTGTTCCAAGCCCTTCCACTAAGGAGGTAACGTATGGCGAATTTCAGAAAGTCGAGTGGAATGTAAGTAACCAAAGTGTAAATCCAGATAACACCAGCCCACCCCCATCCAATTCCTGAGATCTTTGCAAATCCCCAGTTGCAATAGACCGCAATCAGAGTTGCAACCTGTATTACAAATCGTTAATTTTTGGTTGCCTTTTGATTTGGAGGTAAAAGAATCAAGAAAAAATGAGATGTTAATAAGAAGATAATGTGAGAAGGGAATTTTACCAGCTGAGCAGCAAGAAAAGCACCCATCAAGAGAAGCCCAGGGCGTTCTTTAAACGAAAATCCACGAGACCTTGTGACGAAGATCAGGGCTTGGCTGATGACACTCACTTGCAAGTACAATGCTGACATCATTTCGTCTATGTGGCCACTTAATGGTCTTACATGAAAAGTTCTCTGTTAAATAGATGACAGAATTGATAAAATCAGGATTTAGTTGAGTTGTTTTAGTATTTAAAGAAAAAGGGAAAGAAGGTTTGTTACAGAGAAGAAATCGGTGTCTTTCATGGCCCAGAAGAACAAGACCGTCATCAGGGCTTGGTATCCGCCAAGAACAACTCCAGTGGCAAAAATCTCATTCAATTTCCAACTGTCTGGGAATGGAGATGGCACAACTCTATCTTTTGAAATGGTCATAATAGTTCCTAATAAATTTGTTTTAAAAAAAAAGGTTAAAGTCAGAGGATTGCCAAGAATAGTGATCATCAAAGTGAATCTGAAAAAACAAACAGAAACTTACCATCATTCAAGACGGCAATGATCAAAACCATAAATGGGGAGAAGTCAAACTTCCAAATCAAAGCAATCAACATGAATCCAACCTGTAGTATGCAAAAAGGATAATAGTAATTAAGTATGTAAACCAAAAAAGAAAATTATGTTTATTCACGTGATAAAAGTCAGTTTTAACTTACCACAATACGAATTGTAATTGACACTGCATAGATCTGTTATGAAAGGAGTCGTAAGAAGTTTAGGCACTTAAATTTATATCAAGAGGATTAAATGTAGAAAAGTAAAGAAGAAACTAACAGTATAGTTCTTCATCCTTTGGAAAATAGCTCTGCTGGTAAGAACTGCGCTAATAATGACACTAAGACCAGGTTCAGTAAGAACAATGTCAGAAGCACTTCTAGCAGCATCAGTAGCATCAGCAACAGCAATTCCAATATCAGCTCTTTTCAAAGCAGGAGCGTCATTCACACCATCCCCTGTCATACCACAGATGTGCTTCCTTTCTTGCAATTTCTTCACTATCTCATATTTATGTTCTGCCATTTGATAATAAGGGCAAGTGATGTAAGATAATTACATATCTATCTTCTTCATTAAACAAAACAAAGAAAAGTACCAGGGAAGACTCCTGCAAATCCATCTGCCTTCTCAATCAATTCCTCCACAGGAAGCGCTGCAACACTTGCATCTTTGTGTTGTCCAAGTAAGGAAGATGATGGATACATATTTGTTCCCATTCCAAGTCTCCTTCCGGTTTCTTTGGCTATGGCAAGCTGATCTCCTGATAAATATAAGTGTGAAAATATATGAGTAGTTGTTTATTATCTGAATTATATGTATAACATTACCGAACTTTAAGCACCTGTTATCATTTTTACATTTACACCAAGATCCAGAGCTTTGTTAATGGTTTCAGCACTATCATGTCTAGGGGGGTCAAACAAGGGCAAGACAGCAACAAATTGCCAGGGTCCTCCTGGGCTCTCTTTTGTTTTCTCAGGTACATCCTATATTGATAAATTAACAGAGAATATTGATGTTAGAAATATAAAAGATCGGTCCAAGATATTTAAATATAATGGTTGAAAATTGCAGACCTGTCGTGCAACTGCCAACGATCTAAGCCCACGTTCTGCATACTTCTCAATCACTCCATGAACTTTCCTCTTGAGATCCTCCTTGGCGTTGGCAAGGCTAAGAATCTGCGTTTTCACCACAAACAAGATGTCAGACCTTCTTTTTCATATGTGTAAAATGAAGAAGATGTAAGAACAATGTCTACCTGCTCAGGAGCGCCTTTGCTCACTCGGTACCATTTTCCATCAGCAAGGTCAATATAAGTCAAGGCAGTTCTCTTATCAACAGGATTAAATGGAAGAAAATGAACCTCTCTTATCCCAGCTCGTGCCTAACCACAGTTTAATACAAAAAGTTAATCCAACTATTAATCACTCACTATAATACATAAAAATGAAAAAAAAACACAAACACTATTTTTAGTTTTACCTCCTTTGGATCGGCTAGCATATTAACCATGGCAGCGTCAATTGCATCCTGGTTTTCAGTTCTTGAAGCCCTAGCTGCCATCAATACAACGTACTCTTTCTCCACACCTTTTGTAAACACTTCAATCATATTCTTATCAACAGTCAGCTTGTTTAAAGTCAGTGTTCCAGTTTTGTCACTACAAAGCACGTCCATTCCCGCCATTTCTTCAATGGCAGTCATTCTCTTAGTAATGGCACCTTGCTGAGAAAGCCTATGAGACCCAATTGCCATTGTAACAGACAAAACCGTTGGCATTGCTATTGGAATTCCACCAATTAAGAGGACCAGTAAATTATCAATACCATCTCGGTATTTCCTGTGCTGTATAGCATACATCACTACAATCTCAGCTAGCATTCCAATTGCAATGGAGCCAATGCAAAAGTTCCCAATTGCTGTGAGCACTTTTTGGAAATGTCCTACTTGGTTCGTGCTATCAACAAGATGAGCAGCTTTTCCAAAAAAGGTGTGAACACCAGTGGCAATTACAACTGCTTCAATTTCACCTTGTTTGCAAGTTGAGCCAGAGAAAACCTCATCTCCAGGATTCTTGGAAACAGGCATAGATTCTCCAGTAAGGGCAGATTGGTCAATTTTTAAGGGATCTCCTTCAAGGAGACGTGCATCTGCAGGAACTATATCTCCTAATTTAATGCTAATGATATCTCCTGGAACTAATATTGACGCGTCTTGCTCGCTCCACCTTCCATCTCTAAGAACCTGAAAATGATACCAAATATTACAGAGTTTTTATTTGGAGCATTTTAGTTTTATTTGGAATACAAATATTAAGCACTTACTTTAGTTTTAGGAGCAAGACCAGCCATAAGAGCTGCAGCAGCGTTACCAGCGTTGTTCTCTTCAATAAAACTGATTGTTGAGTTAATGACTAGTAAAGTGAAGATACCCACAAAGTCTTGCCAATCTGGTGGTCTGTGATCACCATTGGCTAAGACAATTGCCATAAGAGCTGCTAGCTCCATAACCCATGATAATGGATTCCACATAAACCCCAAAAACTTCAGAATTTTACTTTCCTGTACCAAGAAACAAAACTCATTTGATTTAGATTGTTTCTATAAACTGTCTCTCTCTCTCTCTTTTTTTTTTTTTTTTTTTTTACTTTTCATCACTATTGAAGAACTAAGTAACCTTTTTCTCTTCTAGTTTGTTGAGGCCGAAAATTTGAAGCCGAGAAGCTCCTTCGTCGGAGGTCAGACCTTCTGGTGAACATCTCAACTGTTCAAAAACTTCCTCAACAGGGATTTTCTCCTGGAGGCCAACACAAACATCAGAAAACCATAATCATAAGTTAAGACTCATATCAACCTCCAAAGCAAAGCAAGAAAGACCATTAGAATATTCCAAGAGCTCTATCTATAACAAGTTACATCAATTTTTATTAAGAATCATGTGAAGTGTCAATAATAACGTTCTCATGGCTAGGAGAATTAATAATCCATGGCTTTCATACAAATTCCCAAAATGATAAAAAAAAAATTGTCATATGCAATTATGCAAATTAAATGTTTTGTTTCTAATCTCTTTCAATATCATACCTTAATGCTGACACGATTTCTTTGGCAAAGTACATCTATGTTATATATGGTTGGAAACAATGCATTCTCATAAAGCAATTACAATGACACGTTTCCATTTTATATGAAATATTACATTCCATCTTTTCATGACCGTATCGTTTCTATACAGAAACATGATTCATCTTTAGAGTTTTTAGTAATAAAATTAGTAAATGCTTAATTCATTACAAACGTCATTTAACAGTGGTCCTCTACTCATCTAGTGGTCCTCTGGAGAACCATTAATAAAATTGGCAATGCTTAATTCATTACGATTAAAATTACCATAATAATCATGATTATCATTTAACAATGGGACTCTAATTTCCCAGATTGCGTAATTCATGTCCGGTTGTTATGCTAGGAAGCTCTATTTTTTGTTTAAAATCATTAAATATTAAGCTGGGTCATATACCAAGAACGCCCCAATATAACCCCATAAAAAGCGATCCCACTTGTACGAAACGGTACGACCTTACGAACATGTAGCTTACCCCATTGTTTATCTTGGTTTCTATAAGGGTAAAAAATATATTTTGACACGCCCAAGTAAACTCCGGTGACCAATTTTGGACAGATATTAAAGCATGTTGATCTGAAATCTAACATAGTTACAAGTTTATTCGTGGCTCTAACTCTAAATTTAGATTTAATAATTTATATCTCAGCTAAACGTGGTTAATTAATTTTTTTACCAGTACACCTATTCTTACTTCTTTAACAATTTACGTGCATAAGGCCATATTACTTATCCGAAGCTTCTACAAGACGCATTACCCTCTAAATCTAACTCGAAATGAATCGAGCAAAACAACAATTACTAAACACCAGATCAATTCACAGAAGCATCGGTCAGTCATTTACAGAATTAAGAAGCATCGTCGTGTAGAGAAGAAGCAAAAAACAAAACACAAAGAAAGAAATAATTGCATATTCAAGACGCCATTAATTACAACGAAATCGTCAGCAACGAGCAGAAAAGAAGCGGAAAAACAACCAAAAGATTACGTCCATATGGTCAAATGTACATGTGTAATACACTAAGAAGTAAGAAGGAGAGATTACCAAATCGATATTCTCCTTCAAGATACCCTCAAGGCCGGCCATCTTCTCCGATCGAAGCTCCGGCGAAATCGCGACGCCAAAAAGCAAGATCAGGCGACGATAGTAAACAACGAAACCCTAACACCAGCTATTCAGATGGATCATGATCAGTAGAGAGCTCTCCACAGAAGATAAAATCTGAATTGCGAAGTTTCCGGTGGATTGTTTTGTGCCGTCTCTCTGCGTCCATATTCCCTTTTCCGATGTTACAAGACCAGCTATTTATACTGGGAGAGGGGGGATCCTGCTTGCCAGCGACGTCGTTTCAAAGAATTTTAATGCATTTTTTTATTTCGATTGAACGTGCTATGCTTGTCGTTCGTACTCCACTTTCGGCAATACGATGCGTTTTGAATTGGTATTATGGTGAGGCCAGCTGTTTGTCACGCTTTATTCTATCTCCAACAGGTTAGGCCATTCGCAGTGATCGCTTTTGCTCTGTGAATGCGTCCTTTTTAAAAAAAAATATCCTTATATTTTATAGCTTAATCTACTATATATATAAAAGTAATAAGGTTTGGAGTCACCACAATGTGTCATCTAGGATTTTGCCACGTGTCGTTTTGAAATTATGCCACCTCAGCTTTTATCACATGTCGTTACCATATTAAATAACATAATTTTTCTTTTTTCTAAAAATATCATATAAACTTATTCTATTAATATATTTGCCATGTCATTTACACATCATAAAAATATTTTCATAAAAAAAACTAAAATTACCATATAAAAATTGCCGTAATTTTTCATTTTTCTAAAAATACCATATAAACTTATTCTGAGATTACGTATATAGAAGAAGATATTTTTTTTCAAATTATACAAATAAAATCTTAAGTCTTCTAAAAATAGGTCAATATCTGAAATACAATAAAAATTACTTATTTTTTTATCTAATCATAGCTCTTTTTTTTAAAATAATAGTGACTCATACCAAATTTCATTATTATGTTGTAAATCACTTTATTTTGGTTAAATTGTAATGGATTTTTATATATAGAGATCAAAATTTGAAAAGATTTGGTGAATCTTTTATTTAAGATATACTTGATTTTTTTTAAAGATTTATTGGTTATATTTTCGGATTTTAGCTTTTTTATTTTACCGTATGAATGTTTTACAAATCATTGTTAGTCCTCAAAATAATTAAATTGTACAAACTAATAAGATAATTTGGTTACAGACAAATTGATGAAAATCACAATTTCGAACAAGGTAAGTTCGATTTTATAAATCAAGCAAAATTGATATTATTGTAGGTAAGAAATTCTAACCATATTTATAATTATATGTACCTATTTTCTTTGTTATTTGATAATTAAAATATATCTTGGGTCTTATTTACTAAAATTTTAAAATAAAAAATTGACAAATTGACAAATATGTTTTTTTCCTCCATGGTGTGAAGTAAATTAATTTCACATAGTTAGGTCTTAACTCATTTAAGTTTTTTAGTTTGCATAATAGTCTATCTGAACCATCTAGGTAGATGATCTTCTCCGCTTAGAATCAATATATCTATCTATCTATTACTAATAACTAAAGCAAAGCAATTTTTGCCACCACATTGCGCCACATCACATCTTTTTTAAAATAATAGTTTTTTTATAGTTAATTAAGTAAAAAAATTATCTCCAAGTAAACATAAAGATAAAATAATATTTGTAAAAATTTATCTCCAAATAAACATAAAAATAAAATAATATTAGTATATTTTACCAATATAGATAAAAAAAAGGACATTATATTTATCATATTTTTAAAAGATAAACTAAAAAAATATAAGAAAAACATGTAAATGTGGACACATATATATCTTTGAAATAAAAATATCCATATAAATGATAATATCTTTGAAATATCCCTCTATATATCTATATCTATAACTATATACTAAATCCGAACCTTTCCTAGCCACCATAACAATTCTGGCCCCACCTTATATTTAAAAAGTAATTTTGTATTCTTATTATTTATAAATTTTTTTAAATTTTCTAAAAATCTATAAACCAACGTTCTAATATATTTAATAAAAAATTAAAATAAAGGAAAAATAAAACGTAAGATTTTTTAATATATAATGATAGATTGTTATCATAATAAGGCATGAAAATATTTTTATTATTAATTTTTTCTATCTAAAACTAACATTTCACTATATTTCATATTTGGAAAATTTTAATTCGAATTTTAATTAAAAATTCAAAAAAATTAATTTATCTTTATCCTTTTATCTATTTATGTAAAAGATTTATGTAAAAGATAAAAAAATTATGTTAATCAAATTTAGATAAAAAATTAAAATTTTTAAATATGTATATAATTACTTGACTAAATTAAATTTATTACTAATAACTAAAGTCGAAGCAATTTCTGCCACCACATTACACCTTTATTAAAACAATAGTTCCTTATAGTTAATTAAGCAAAAAAGTTATCTCCAAATAAACATAAAGATAAAATAATATTTGTAAGAATCTATCTCCAAATAAACATAAAGATAAAATAATATTAGTATATTTTACCAATATTGATAACAATGGACATTATAATTATCATATTTGTGAAAGATAAATTACAAAAATATAAGAAAAATATGTACTTGTGGTCACATATATATCTTTGAAATAAAAATATCGATATAAATGATAATATCTTTGAAATATTCATTTATATATCTATATCTATATATTAAATCCAAACCTTTTCGAGCCACCAAAACAATTCTGACCCCACCTTATTATTTATAATTTTTTCTTTTAAATTTTCTAAAAATCTATCTAATTTTTCTAAAAACCAAAATTCTAGTATATTTAATATAAAATTAAAAGAAAGGAAAAGTAAAACATAAGATTTTTTAATATATAATGATAGATTGCTTATCATAATAAGGTAGGAAGATATTTTTAATATTAATTTTTTCTGTCAAAAACTAACAATACACAGTATATTTTATATTTGGAAAAAATTAATTCAAATTTTAATTAAAAAATAAAAAATTTATTTTTATCTTTATTATTTTATCTATTTATGTAAAAGATTTATGTAAAAGATTAAAAAATTTATCTTAAATAAAATTTAGATAAAAAAATATAAATTTTAATATTTATATAACTACTTTCCTAAATTTAAGTTTTTATATAACAAAATTATATTATCTTTTCCTTAAGATCCTTTTTGGATTATTTATGTTAATATAAAAAAAATTATCTTTAAAAAAATTCTATATTCATTAATATTTTTTTATCTTTTCTTATTAATTATCTTTTTAACTATTTATTGAAAATTAAAGAATTGAATTTGATTAAAAAAATTATAGAATTTACATTATTTTTAGCTATTAAATTATTTTTGTAAAATATTTATAAATTTTGATGATTCTAATTAAAATAATTTTATTTATATTTTTTCATAAATAAATTATCATTAATCTATCAAAATTATATTGGACTCACTTTAACAACTTTAGTTGTACCTCACATTATATTGGCTCAACTTAATGATTTTTTAATAAATACGTTATTTTTATTTTTTATATTAAATTAAAATACTATTCATTAAATAAATTAAGTATTAAATCCATATAGTCATGCACGACACAATGAGTATAACAAGTTAAACCTGGTTATGAAATATTGTCAAGGAAAAAGAGCAATGTAGATTATTTTATCTTAATAATCTATGTTTATCTTCAATTATAAACTTAATAATCTAGATTTAATTTGATTAATTTGATTTCAAAAATAAAATAATTTTTATCCATATTATAGGCTATAAATTACTTACATTAAATTTTATATTATATTTTAATTTATTAATATCTTTTTATAATATATCTAAAAAATATAAAGTTATAGTCGTGCAAGGCACGACGGGTACAACTAGTTATTTTTTATATTTCTTTAAAGAGCATATATACATTTTATATTGGTAAGTTTCTCCATGTGTTTCCATGTGATAGGGTAATTTTTTTTTGTTTTTTACAAAATTCAGGTAGTATACTGAATTACTGATAAGTTTTTCCTCTCATAATAGATGGACTTTTTTTCATAGTTCAAATCTACTAATGCTGAAATAAATATAAAATAGCACGAAAATAATTTTATCATCGTGAGAAATTCTATATTTTAATCTACTTTTGATCGATCTATGCCTATTTTATTGTATTTTTTTTATCATATTCCCAATTCAAAAGTAATGTGTACAAAATCTCAATATATAGTGAACTATATTTATAATGATATAAATAGTGAACCTTATTTTATAAGGGCAGAATACATAAACGGCCCATGACCTTTGACCAATTGGTCATTTTGACACCCCACCTTTGAAAATGTTTTATTGAATATCTAAACTTGTACATTGTGACCTATTAAGCATCTGTTCGATTGAGTGCATAACACACGCGACATGTCAGACTGCCACATCACATATTTGAGTAATAAAATTTTTAAAAATCTAAAAAAAAGATAAAAGAATGTGCCACCTCGTTAAATTAGAAAGAAAAAAGTCTAAAAAAGTATTTTTATTTTATTCTTCTTCCTTTTGTTTTCTGACTCTTCTTTCCCAAATCTCATCTTCCACAAATCTCATCTCTCTGTATTCTCTCTGTATCTTCTTCCCCAAATCTCATCTCCTCTTAGTTCTCATCTTGAGTGTCACCACCAAAAGTTCTTCACCATCGGCACTTCACCACCAAGGGTCCGTCTCCGCCTTCCAGATCTGAATCTTCCAAAAGGGAAAAAGAGTTCTTCACCATCGGCTCTCTTCCATGTCTCAAATCTGAAAGTTCAGGGGTCCGCCTCTGCCCCAGTTCAACGGGCCTGCCTCCTCCCCAGTTTAGCGGGTCCGCCCCAGTTCAATTGGACACCGACATCAGCCTCGTGTGGCTCCTCTTCATCCCCCTTCAGCCTCGTGTGGACCCCATGCACCACCACGCTTCACCGTCGGCATTCTTCTCTGCTGGCCGGCAGGAAAAGAACGAGAGGATTAGGATGAACTCGAGACAATCCGAAAACGATCAATCCGAAAACGATGAACTTGAGACAAAAGACCACATTCGGCACTTTTTTTATTTGCCTCAGATCTGAAATTTCAAAGAAGGAAAAGAAAAAAAAAGGAAAAAAAAACAAAGTAAAAAGAAAACAAGAGAATAAAAAAATAGGAAAAAAATAAAATAAAAAATTGCCAAGTAGAATCCATCGGGGCTAAATTATCATTATTAATTCTTCCACTCGCGCTCAATAGAGAGTGAAATCCACCTAAATTGCCACGTCATTGAAGAGGTGTTCAATAGGTTTTAATATCAATAAACAGATGTTCAATAGGTTACAATGTGCAAATTTAGATATTCAATCGAACATTTTCAAAGATGGGGTGTCAAAATGACCAATTGGTCAAAGGTCAAGGGACCGTTTATATATTCTGCCATTTTATAAGGTGGTCCATTTCGTGAGAACAAGTGTTCATGCCACAAATAAGAGCGCATGAGGGGGCCATTTAATTTAAAAAAATTAACGATCAAGTTCAATATTTTATTAAATAGAAAAAATTTGAATTTTATAATTGAGTGTATAATATTGTATCTAAGTATGTATGATATTATAATAGTGTTGTGTAAGATCTCATAACTAAGAGATAGTTTGGTTTTCTATTTTAGAAACGTAAACTGAAAAGAAACGAAACTAATTTACATTAATTTTCTCTTGCCTTAAGTCACCTCATTTTTCATACAAAAATATATCGTAAATCTCACTGTGGTACTCTACCTCTTTTTATAACATGGAGTAAGTACATTCTTCATTCTCATCTAACCATTTCTTTTTTTCCTTTTTCTAGACCCACAAATAAATTTGATTATCAATGTATTGTGACACATAAATGTGCTATATATATTCGTTTCTTTTCAGTTCACGTTTTCGTTATTGGAAACCAAACGGGCTCTAAGTATGTATGATATATAATAATTAGATGTGCATGACGTGTATTTAACCTTATAATTGAGTATATATAACCAGTGACGGACCCAAGTGGGGGCCGGTGCCCTACAATTGAGTTATATGTGTTCCTAAATTTTTTCCGGTTTATAATAAAGTTACAATTATCTATGAAATAATGTTTTGTTACATATTATTGATTATGTACATGATACATCATAGTCTTAGTAGAAGAAAGTTTATTCAAAGTTAGATTATTGGAGGAAAGTTTAGATGGCTTTTAAATGCCTTCGGGCATCTAGTCAAACGGTTAAGTCTCAAGAGTAGTACCTAGAGGTCCCCCGGTTCGATTGTTATGAGTAGTGCCCTCACCCAAAAAAACAGATAGGTTCTCAAACTTTTATTTTCAAAATCTAAACTAGTTAATTTTGTGTTTCTTGTTTCCAATGATCAAAATTCCATTGTAGTTCCACTAGCTTCTTTGAGGCTTTTAATATTATTTTTATATCAGGATTCGTCGAGTTAGAGCGAATACATTGATTTTTTAAGCAGAGCTATAAAGTCGTCGTGCAATCCCAAAACGGCATCGTTTTGATAATAATGTTAACTTCAGGTGTGTTGAATATCAGAAACAATAGAACCTAAATGAGCTTACGATTGAAGGGACAAAGTGTGCTACTACGATGAATTCCACGATTGACACCTTCACGGCAACAATTATACTTACTTGTGCCCCGACTCTAATTTATTTATGCGTCCGTCACTGTATATAACCTTATAATTGATCGAGTGTAAATGACCTTATAACTAAGTGGAGTAGTGGATATAACCTCCAAGTTTAAAAGATCATATACTTAATGAGTGTGCAAGATTTTATGATTATATGCATGATTTAATAATTGAGCGTGAAACTTGTTCTTAATGAATGTGCAAGACCTTATGACTAATTATAAGTGTGCAAAATTCTATTACTAAATGTGTAATGTTTTATAACTGAGTATGAATAATTTTATAATCGAATGTGCAATTTATTTATTAGCGAGTATGAAAATGTTGCACCCTCTTAATGAGAGTGTTGCAAATTTATATGAAAACATTGTACACCCATTCATAAGATCATGTACTCTCAGTTATAAAAATTTATTTATTTAAAAAAAAAATTGGCTGTGTCAAAATTTTCATTTAATTAACACATGATCTAAGTTGATAATTTATTGAAATCCAATAGTGTGGATTTGTTCTAAATTCGTTACTAGCAGAGGTCTCATCTAATCGGACCCTATTTATTATTGTAGTCAATAGTTATATATGGACATATATGAATATGATCCGATATAATTTGTGAAAGGGAAAAGCATAATCAACCTACTCTTTGACTTTTAGATATTTAGTCAAGTGATTAGAATTTTAGATTAATATTATAAAATTTTCATTTTAGCTCTATGGACAGTATTGTTGCAAAATCATCAATATCAATATTATCGTCCAATATAATTTCACTCAAGCGAGAATCTGAGTGATCAAATATGAGTACCCATAATCTAAATATGTAAGGAGGACGCGCCCGATAAATTTAAAAAAATTAAAATTCAACCATGTGACTATAATTAATGAATTTAATTAAAATATATTAAAATTAATATAAAATTAAATCCATCTCAAAGTGCTCAATCAAAACCAATGAACATGAAAATGAATAAAAGAAAATTAACCTACTCTCTTTTCTAAGTGTCATATTGACGTTGGTCCGAAGGCGATTGGTTCACATGTTGTTGATTAAAGTTGACAAAGAATTTGCTTTCTTTTTTTTTTTTTTTTGAGAAGAAGAATTTGTTTTCTTAACCCGATAGATCTTAAATTCGAAATTAGAGAAGGAAGTTTATTTTTTTCCAAACATGAAGTTTTTGTAAACATAAATAACAAATCTTTTTTTTTCTTCCTAAAATCGAGTTGAGCTGAAGTGGATTGTCATTTTTTTTTCATACTAAAGAACGGTCTGACTGGTGTCCATAACACACAATAACTATATTAATTGTAGAAATTATTTTAAAACTATTTCTCAAATTAAAATTGATGAACACTGGTAAACAATTACGATTAACAAATAATAGTCAGAATTATCAATATTAGTATTTTATGGGCACACATAGAAATTTCCAAAGACTTAAAAAAACCAACTTAACAAGAAATTTGTTGTGTTTTTGGTGAAAAGAAATTCGTTGTTTTAGGACATCTAATCGAATGAAATCTCACTAATTTTAATATAATTTTTTGAGGCCAATTCTTTGTGCACATGGATAAAGTGCCCGACACACATAAAATATTCACTCTTCGTGAAGAGTGAGTTCTATGGATACCCGATTGACAAAAGGTATCAAGTTTCGTGAATCATAGCTCTTCATTAGGGATGCTCAACATGTCCACCCAACCTGGCTTGCGGGTCGTGGGTTGACCCCTAAAAAAATTTATTGACCCGCGACCTGACCCTTTGGGTTGCGGATCGGGTCGCGAGTTGACTCGTTTAACACACACACAAAGGCAACTCCAGATGTCCCACGAGTAGGGATGCTCAATGGGTCGACCAGCAAGTAATATAATAAATTTTTTTACTCTTTTATGAAATAATGTAATATATTTTTTAAAAAGTTGTGGATCAGGTCTATTCGTGGAGCACCCTTACTTGTGGGACATTCGGAATTGCCATTTTTGTGTGTCAAACGGGTCGACCCGCGACCCGACCCAGAAAACCTGCAACTAGTGGGTCAGGTCGTGGGTTAATAAATATTTAGCGGGTCAATAAATTTTTAGCAGGTAAACACATGACCCGCGAGTTAGGTTGAGTCAACTCATGAAGCACCCCTAATGATCGAAAAGACACGCTTCACGAAGCGTAATAAATTTTGTCCATCGAGTATCCATAAAACTTATTCTTCATAAAGAGTCACTCTTCATGAAAAATAAATTTACGTGTACACTGGGCACTTTTCTTGTATGCATAAAAATTTCTCGTTTTTTTTATTATCAATTCTATTTGCTTATTTTGTGCATGTTTGAGCCATATCAAAGAAATACGTCCGTTTGCATGAGAAACCAACCCATTAAAACCTACGAAGTTCAAGTGTTAATTAATAGGGTAAAAATAATTTTCCGTTATGTAACTATAAAGTACTTGTGGAGTAGGAGCAATAATTTATAATTGTAGGTTACAGGTGTAGTACAATTGTAAGGGTATAGCAATATAGCGTAACATCAAAGTGGCACATGCCCACTATACATGATACATATATTCCATAACAATTTAAAGTTTATCATTTCGATCACCAAAAAATTCGTCTTACCTTCATGGAAACCCTAGGAACACTATTCTTTTTTTTTTAAATATGTGGGGATGGGGAACCAAATTAAAAAAGCACATATAATTTGGTCCATAGCAGAATAGAATTTTATGCGGATAGAGTTTTTTTTTTCTCTAGTGTATGTTCCTTGTTCCAAATTTCAACCACAGATTATTGACAGGAGCTAGAAGGATTAAATTGCAATGATTTCTAGATCTTTCAATCGGGTCGGGTCGGGTGGATTCGGGTTCGATCATTTCGGGTTCGGGTCGTTACGTATCACGAGTTAAACCGGGTCGGGTCGGGTGGATTCGGGTTCGGTCATTTCGGGTTCGGGTCGTTACGTATCACGAGTTAAACCGGGTCGGATCGATGCGGGTTTTCGAGCAGGTTTGGTTGACCAGCGGGTCAAAAACATAGAATTTTTTATGATTATTGAAATATATTTTTAATTAAATAATATTATTTAATTAAAAAATATTATTTTTTATGTATTTTAATAATAAAATATATTCTATTTTAAAATAATTTTTATATATTTTATAAATATACTAAATTGTTCAACCCAACGGGTTTCGAATTTCAACCCAACGGGTTTCGAAACTATCGGGTTTCGGTTTACTTCGAATTTCGTGTTTAAATTTTCGGATCTTAATCGTAAAATTTTCGGCGGTTCAAATCAGTTTTGGACCGCTCTAATAATTTCCATATACATGTATGTATATATCATTCAAACAAACAAAAATATTCGGTATTGATTGATTTCGTATTGAAGGGTCGTTGGCCCTCAATCATATAGAGACGATCGATCAAATTTGAAGGGGTCGACTTACTGAAAAGTTTTTATATCGTTTCACAATTGATGTCCTACTTCTTGACCCCAAAAAAATGTCTCTCAAGTCACAATTGGAGCTCAAAAAATAGGTCTCACAACCGGTCTTTTGCATTCCTTCACGTCAATTTTCATTGCATCATAAAGATAGAAAACAAAATGATCAATATATGATTAAAATCATATTGTCTCGTTGTTAAATTTTATATGGTCTTACATCGAGGGTGGAGAAATCCCTTCTCAAATTGAGCACAACACGTTTAAAAAGTGAAAATAGCCAAAAATGTGTAACTAATTACTAGTTGGGTTTTAGCCAAAAGTATAAGCTTAAGAAATTTCATCTAGTAGTAAAGTGGTGTCAAACTCCTTAAGTATTATTCAAGAGATTTGAGTTCCAATCTCTTGACAACATATATGGAGAAATTGATATTAAGAGTCTCCCTAAAATAGTAGCCATGAAGTATCCAATTCGGACGTAGAGTGGTACAATATCTTACTGATCAAACCGGACGAGCCAAAGGCAAGACCAAATAAACCTCAAATGAAACCTCATGTACAAAGTTCTAGCCATTTGACTTTGACCAGATGGCTGAAGACTACATACAGAACAACAACAACAACAACAACAACAACAACAACAAGAACAACAACAACAACTCAATGTGGACTTGCCTCAGGCAGGGTCTGGGAGGCCAGATGTACCCACCCTTCCCTCGCTAAAAATCGAGAGGGTGTGTAAAATAAGGCCTAAAAAACAAAACACACGGAACAACAACAGGGTGGAGAGAGAGATAGAGAGACGCAGAGACCCTGGAAGAGGGCCCTTCCTCGCCGGCCCGCCCAGCTACCGCTCCTCCATCGTGATCTTCTCCCTCCAAAGGTCCCTACAATCTGCCAGGTTCACTGAAATATCTAGTAAGGCGAGATCCTGTGTTATAACCTCCTTTCAGCTTTTATTCGGTCTACCTCTGCCCCTCTGAACATCGTTGAAAACAATCCCCTCACATCTATATATCGGGGCCTTTGGAGGTCTCCTCTGTATGTTCCCGAACCAGCGCAACCTCAATTCCCTCAACTTCTCTCCTATACTAGTCACTCCGACCTTGTTCCTAATCACCTCGTTTCTAATCCTGTCATGTCTCGAAAGTCCGCACATCCATCTCAACATACGCATCTCCGCTATCATTAATTTTTGCTCCTGCACCTTTTTAATAGGCCAACATTCTGAACTATACAACATTACGTGTCTAATTACTGACTTGTAATATTTGCTCTTCATCTTAAATAAGATCTTTTTATAACATAAAATTTCTGAGATATCCCTCCATTTTTGCCAACCGCAGATGGCCGAAGACTAACAAACCCTTATTTTTATAGGGCTCATTGGACACAAGCAATTTTGATCTTTTGTATATTTAGTAAGTGATAGTTTCTTCGTATTAATGATTAGACCATATATTGTGTGGGGAATATGTATTTGTACAAACATATCAGTGAAGTTTTAAACCGATTAATTTCCAAAAATAATGTAAAAAAGTAGAGTCTATAAGAGCTAAATTAAATACTCTACGGATCCAAATCATGATTATATATAAAAACATTCGGATTTTCTGTCCTATGTCCTAAGGGCATAGGATAAGACTCTAGTTTTAGAAAGATTTGATATTTTTATTTATTTAGAGATTTAAATTTTTTTTTATGACGGGTTTATTCGTTTTCTTTTTAGGGTTTTAGTTTCTAAAACTAGGAAACTTATCCTATGCTCTTAGGACATAGGTTAGAAAGACCGAAAAACATTAATAGAATTATAGATTTATCTTGAGCTTTACTACCTAAAATGCATCTATTCGTATTTTGGAGTAGGCATAACACATTTTCGACACGATGAAACCTTAATAGTTGAAATATGTAATCAAGATTGGGATGGAGTTAGGAAGTACTCCAAGGTAAAAAAGCAAAAAGAAAAGGAGATGCTAAATAGATATTGACTCTTAGAAGTGCAATAATATATGTTGTTGTCCTTGAATTGAACCTCCAATTTGGCAACCACCACTGCTTTTTTAATTTTCATTTCTTTTTTGGGTTTTGTTGTGATTGTTGGTGGTGATAAAAGGGAAGAGAATAAATTCGATTTTGTATGGCCTTTGATTGTGTTGTAGGTGGAGAAAGATTGGACACCACTCCACTCTGGATTGGATGTTCACAAAAATGGAGACTTTTAAACTAATACGAAATGTATACAGGGAAATAAAAGGCTACAACACGAGCAATTTTATGAACCCAAGTAAGTGGTTTTAGTGGAAAAAATATAAATCTTTCTTCGTCAATGAGAAGTGTTTGTAATAAGCAAGATGTTAACATTACAAAAAAAAATGTTTACTATTAGTCCAGTCGAATTTAGATTGGACATGGACTGCTTATTTGTTTTTTATGTGATTGTTTTGTTGAATGTAGGAAGTATAACTTTAAGAAATTTAATTTATAGACAATTATTTTTAGAATTTGTATTCAAAAAAATTGAAAATTTATGTTTGGTTAGACTATTAAATCTATTTCTTAAGAAATTAAGTATGAAGAAATGTTTATCCACTCCTCATAGGTAATTAATTCCTGTAAAATGCGTGAATTAAAATGTTTATCCAATTCTAACATTTATTTTTATAAAACGGATCAAAATGTTTAGAAGAGTTGGGTACAAATGTACAGATTACAAAGATCAGATACCCATCAAAATGGGTCGGTGAACATTATAATGGGTTTCTCGTCACTTGCTAACTGAACCTCTTTGAGTGCGGTTTGCAGGGACAAGTATTCCGTACAATTATCATTATTACTCTCAATGAGTCAATCCACTGCCTACGTGCAATGTGCTAACTGAACCTCTTTGAGTGAATTTTAACGCACGAATTCTCTAGTCCATTGACACGTCGACTGCAAATCAAAATTATTTGTTAGATGATCAAGTAGTATTGCATTGCTAGTTTGCTACTAGACATGTCAATTGAGTTGTCCCAGTCTGAATCGGCCGAGTACAGGCTGACTCACTGAAAACTCACCGTACCAAACAATAGTCAACAAACATCTCACAAATTCCGACTCTTTACTGAAAAGGAAAATATACCTTATTCCATCCAGAAAACTAATTACCTTCAAAAACCGAAGATTGAGAAACTCACTACTTCACTAGTGTAGCAAACAAGCCCAAATTAGTCCAACAAAGTGACTCCATAATACAATCCTCCTTTGAAAACGGGACAAAAGAAAAGAAGAAGAAAAAAAAAAGACAGGGAGAATAATGCCAATACATAACGTATCCTAATTTAAATCTAGCCTTTTTCTTGCCATCAACAAAGATTCCTAATTCTTTCTCCCCAATAAACAACTGCTACAGATAATTAGTAATGGTACAGCTTCTAGTCTTCTACAGCAAGCAATCACAACAACAGCTTACAATTAGTGTTTTATTATTATCCTGCACTATTTGACTCCTACAACGGCCTGAACTCGGCCTCTTCCATTGTGGCAAGACACTAATTCCTACTAGTGTACATGAAATAACACAGATCTTACTTGGTACAGCTAGGAGATTTATTAGGGATCATTTATGTTTTGGGGTTATAGGACCTTTTTTTCTAGGTCGCAATTTTCTCCCAGGTGTTGCATCGGTTCCTTTGTGGTTTGGGTTCGTTTGGTCCACATCCTGCGATGAACCTTCATACAGCATGCTAGAACTATCTTGGGATGTACTGAAAAGATGGTCATTCTCATTGGCATGATTGAGCTGCGAATTGCCAGACATAGTTACATCCAACTTTTCCTTGCTTGAATCCACCCCGTCTTTTGCTTCCTTGCTTAGTCGTTCAAGAGTCTGGTCTGCTGCAGATAAACTGATAACACAAAGACATAATGAATAGTTTTTGAGCTTCAGACAATGTTCTCAAATTCAGTTAAAATTTACAAGATTTCAGGCAGCCAGTGCCAATAAGTTTCATATGTTGAAGCCATATATTGTTCTAAGGGAGAGTCAAGTGGATCAAATTCAACTTAGAATAGATGGGGTTCGATTTAAGGGAGAGTCAAGGAAGATTCATATATGCTCTCATTCGGCAGGGAGGCATCGTTTTGATGGTTACTATTAGGCCGCAAAAGAAAGGGAAAATCAAAAGAAGAAGAATGATTAATGTAGTGAAAGTTTAAACTCTATTCAATCTTCGAGAAATATTTCTCACCTCAATGCATGGTCATTTGTTGCAGAATCCCTCAAGCCATTAATTTCATGGGAAAGGTGATATCCTGGTTCAGAGCACAAGTCCATTACTATTTAGGAAAAACATCTAGGCTGGGTAGAAAAAGAAAGAGGCTTATAATGAAGTAAAACTAAAAATAACTCAGAAAGATAAAGCAGCTCCTGTTTGACCCAACAACAAAAATCAGATAGCACTATTAATTGTCTGCTGCTAGAGAGTGGCAATTTAGTTTTTGTAAACTGATTTATAAAACATAACTTAAAAAGATAAAGCACTTCCTTTTTGACCCAATAACAAATTAGATTAACATGATTACATGTTATAGGTGGTTTCTTAGTAATAATGATCGGGTAGTTTAGCGCAATATGACCTATTTTACATGTGGTTTTTAATGATACACCCTAAAAATTAATGCTAAAAAATTCCCAAAACTAGATTCATCCTCTAAGTAAATTCAAAAGCAAACTAGCAACATACCATCAAGCTGATTAGAATTGACATCAGGATCAGTACCATTGCCTGCATCTGAATCCCCAATGACCTGAGTGGTTTCACCACCCTGCATATATATATGCAGTGAAATGAATACAGATTAGTTACATCACACAGATATATACCTTAAAGAAGAGAGGTTTTATGAAGGATTGAAGACTGGGTAGGGGTACCCACTTGACATTGTTTGAGAACTAAACTTACGTTATTGGCTTGCAATGCTCCACCCTGTGCTTTCTCACATTCCATCTCCCCAGATTCTGAGGACAGAATGCTAGTCAGAACAGTGGAAAGAATGGTGGAGAGCATAGAGAAGAGTCTTATAAGACCGCAACAAAGAAACTAACTAACCTGGCATCTTACAATCATTTGTGGCATGCAAACCTAGATATTTATTTGGATCTGAGTTCAGTTTAATTTTCTCATCATTAACATTCTTTGTCATGGTATCTTGCATTGACTTGTCTCCAGAAAAAACGGAGGGCAAACTAATGTTCTAGGATGGTGTTGTGGCTAACAGCTCTTCTGTAGCCTTAGTACGCACTCTTCGTATTTCATCCAAGATGTTCCATGAACCAGTAGAAAGCGCACTCCCTTTCATCTGCATAATATTCTAATAGATCAATTTAAATACTCCAAAAACTAGGCCCTAAATTTGGTGGTAACGTGTGTGTTGTAAGCAAGCATACATAACATATGACCTACAAAATGCATTCTATTAAAGAGGCAGCCTGATTGATCCAGCTACCCAATTCATTGACAATAGACAAGATATCAAGAAATGTCATCTTAAAGGATGTCATTAAACAACTTTAATTATCAATAACATGATATGTTAGGAAAATATATACTTTGTTCTGGGAATATATATCCTTTACTTTGGGCATGTTTGAATCTCCACCATGACAGCAATGTTCGACTCAAGTGTACAGTATCCTATGACTCACAAAATGAGAATTTTCCATATTGAGCTAACCTAGTGAACCCAAAACAGTCAATATCAATACTGTAGAGAATGATACATCTTTCTAGGAAGTTTGACCACATAGAAGATCTATTTTTATGGTAACAATGAGATAATTGTCCGTAACCAAAAGGAGATTGGCTAAGAGACCTTGCAGGTAATTTAAACAAGATAATTTTGAGGAAACTACCTCAGATATCTGCACAGGACTATGAAAGATATCCTTAGCATTCCGTATTGGTGTTGAAAATTCAGCATGCTTGAATGCTGGAGATGACCATGTAGGCTGAGCCTGCATATAAGACTTAGCCATATCCACAGGAGAACCCATTTCACCGTGAGTAACCTGCATAAATCAAGCTTTTGAATAAGTTGCCACCGAATTGTAATAGCTACCCATTGCAAAATAAGAATGAATTGAAAATAATAACTTTTAAGTATCCTTCAATTCATTTAGAAAAGTTGCTAACTCCATGGTGCAAAGTCAGGAGAAACAAGCATCATATATAAATTCTGAAGTAAGATAGGAAAAAAATATAAGGAAAATGTTTCTCACAAGAGAGAGAGCTCCACGATTAGTGACAAAATCCCCCACCTTCATCTTGGAACCTGATTTAGCATTCTTTTCCTCCAACCATTTCCTGGCTTCCATAACAGCATTGTTGCACACATCTGATATTTATTTTGAACAAAAATAATTTGACCCAAAGTCAGTAAACATCATTTCATGTGCTTTAAAGAAGAAACAGTTGATGCTCATTTTTAGTATGATGATACTTTGACAAAACAAAATTTCCATAAAGTGCTACCATGACTTCTATTACCTGTGTTGTTTAGGTTTCCATCCCCCTCCACAACACGTGATCTAATAAGTTTTATAAGCTCATCACATTCTTCCCTGGTCAAAGATAGAAATCAAAATCAGGAAATTGTCATAATATGAGAATTTAGTAAGGGTGGTAAGGAATTGCCCTTGTACAAAGTTGTTTCGGAAGGGAAGTTTTTCCAGTTCACTAAGACAATTCTAGAAAGATACAAACAACAACATTATATACAGATTTATAAATCCTAATTGTTTATTCATGACTTATTCCTGTTGTTTTCCATATTGTTTTCCCTTGTCTCTTTAAGAGAATTGTCTATTTTGACTTCTGTTTTTCTCCCCCCATTGGCAAGTCATATGATTTTCAAGTTATCAAGCAGAAGCGAATATTTGCATCATATCAAGTACCAAGTTACAACTGCTTATCAAGAAACAAACTGACAGCAATCCTCATAATCAAGATTAATCAAGTAAGCTGTTCCTGTCCTCACATATCATTTGCAAAGAGAAACTTTTACAAGTCAAGGAAAAAAATTTACAAGCACTCGAAATTCTGATTCTCTCTTTTGCCTTTTGTTCCCTTTAAAGTATGAATGGCACTCTTATTCAGGCTAGCTACAAGCCAGAAGCTTAGGCAAGCCTTGAAAATCATGTAAATGGTCTGACCAAATATAAAATCACCACTATTTCAGAGGCAAAGAGAAACTAAGCAGATACAGTCCAGGGCTAAAAATCTACAATGTTCATGGGCCAAGAGAAGTGGATGAGTGACAAGTTGTCTAGGATTTTAGATGAGCCCAGCAGGAAATTTCCATGCAACTTCAAATAACTCACATCATTGAGAACTTGATGTTTTACAATCTATAACAGTCTGGCTTTATGTACATCTTTATCTTCAGGAATCCAGCTGAAACACCATTACTATCAAATCAGTCAAGTACAAGAATTGATTCCTAGGCTATGATAAAATGATGCAGAAAGTTAACACTATCAAATCTAATGAAATAAATGAGGCACGCTCTAAAGAAGCTATATATTGTGATAAGAGAAGTCAAGGGATGGCCAAAGTTGCTTATCTGTCAATCACACAATTTTTGATTGCTCAAGCCTTCCAGCATGATAAGAATCCTCTAGATCTAATTTCAATTAAAAAATATTTGTACTACATTTAGTCCATTCAATACCTTGAAAAAGTCTGCTGCATAACCAATTGTTGAATCAAATGCATATTCTCACTCTTTGTATTCATTGAAGAAGGCACCTTCATCCAATTCAAATGAAAATAAAATCAATTATACAATAGAATGATATTACATATATACATACAAAAAGACCGAAGATTGGTAAAATCAGCCAAAGCGATATGTAAGAATATGTACAAAACAAAGGCAACTAGTAAAATAATGAAAGCAGCAACTAAATTTGGGCAGGTACAAATACGGCGAGTAGGAAAAAAAGAGAGACTAACTTGTAAAATCATGAAAGCATACTAATATAGAAACTAGATTGCATCTTGTAAAAGGACAAAATAGCTAAATCATATAGAGTATGATACCTTGTTCATGTCCACTTCAGCTGCATTTGATGCATCATCTTCATCATCTGAATTTGTCACACAAAAAATTGTCTATGAATTCATGAAATGAAAGAGCCACGCAAGTAATTCATTGCATCAGATGCCAAGAATCGGTTACATGTTACCAAAAATCAGTATTAGCGGTAGAATGATTTATCTCAGATATCCTAAAGAAAATTGACAATTATTCAGTTCCATACGCACTTCATCCTTAAATCACCACTAGACGCAAAGAACTAAACTAAATAGAAATATTACCAGAATCGCCAGCAGAAGATGACGACGACGAGGATAAGGAATCAGGACCAAAAACGGAAGACAGAATCCTTCCGGCACCGGATGCCATAGCGCGAGCAGGGTAAATCAATCCCGATAGCCAATTAGGGTTCCCAGAGCTCTCCGCAACAGGCTCCTCTGCCGGCGGAGGCGGCGGGGGCGTAGGGCGGGTGTATGGCGTCCTGTCAGCCGCCCGCGTGCCTCGGATCCTCACAATCTTACCGCCGGCAGTTCGGCCATCTTCGTCGGCGCTCCGGCGAAGACTGAAAAACGTCGACATGGAGAGAGGGACAGAGAGGAGTGAGAGTAACGGTGTGTACAACGGTCACAAATCTGAGACGCGTTTCGCTTTTTTCTGAACGAGATTTGGATAACAATAAACAAAGAAAGTTTTGGGAGTTAGAAGGGATATTTTTGTCTTTTCAGGTGGAGAAATGCTAGAATAGTCGCCATCCACTTATTCCCGACTTCTAAAGATATGAGGTGGGCCATAAGGCCCATTATATGGTCTTGAGCTTTTGGGTTACCTAACCCAAATATAAGGAAGGCTTATCAATATCTATCTACCTATCTATTTATTTATCTATTATCTATAATAAAGTCGAAATAATTTCTGCCACCATATTGCGCCACATTCACCATTTATTAATTATTATTTTAAATAGTTAATTGTGTAAAAAATTTATCTCCAACTAGACATAAATATAAAATAATATTTGTAAAAAAATTATCCCCAAATAAACATAAACATAAAATAATATTAATAAATTTGACCAATAAAAAAAGAGTACATTATATTTATTATATATTTATAAAAAATACATTAAAAAAAGATAAGAAAAAATATGTAGATGTGATCACATATATATCTTTGAAATAAAAACAACCATATATATCTACAATTATATATTAAAGTTGTAACTTTTCTAGCCACCACATTAATTCTGGCCCGTCAAATAAAAAAAAAATATTAATTCTGGCCCCACCTTATATTAAAAATATTATTTTATCTTTATCACGTGGAAAAATAAAAGAAAATTAAATTCCTATCTATTTATTCATGTGGAAAAAATTTAATTTGAATTTTAATTAAAAATAACAAAAATTATTTTATCCTTATCTTTTTATCTATTTATAAAAAATATTTATCTTGATCAACTTTTGATAAAAAGGTAAAAATTTCAAATATCTATATAACAAGTTGAAGTCCCGTGATATTCACGGGATAATTTTACTAAAAAAAATACAATTCTATAATATTAATTTAAAATACTGAATATATTTATATAATATCATAATAAATTATGAAATAGATAAATTATTTTTTTTAGATATTTAAAATTATATCATTATATAGATATAAATTTTATACTTGGAGCTCAATCCTTGTTAAAAAGATATAAAAAAAATATATTAAGGCCCTAACTCTTGTTAAGAGATAAAAATATTAAATTAATTTGAAAAATATCATCTCACAGGAATTTATGTATATAAAAATTATATAAATATGGTGTCTAGTGTAGTACACTAATACATAATCATAGATAGAAAATTATGTACATAAGAAATTATATAAACATGTTATCTATTTAGTATATAGTAAGAATAGTATAAATTGTTACAAAATTTATTAAAATATAATTTTATATTAATTTATTAAAAATGTCACGTGGCGCAAATTTTACAACAGACTTGGGTTTTGCTTTATAATGTATTAGGGTAGATTACTTGCCTAAATTATGTTTGTATAAAAAAAATATATTATATTTTCCTTAATTTCTTTTTTTGGATTTTTACGTAAAGATATAAGATTTTTTATCTTTAAAAATATATATATATTTTATCTTTTCTTTTTTCAACTATCTTTTTAACATTTTGTTGAAAAGATTTTTAAAGAATTAATTTTGATTAATTTTTTAAGAATTTACATTATTTTGGCTTTTATTTATTTTTGTATATTATTTTATTAATATTATATTTATAATATATCTAAAAATTGATGATCCGTAGTCGTGCATGGCAGACAGGTACAACTAGTATATATTAAAATTAACCTTTTCGAGCCACCAGAACGATTCTGGCCCTACCTCTAATATTTTAATTAAAGTCTTCTTTAACTATTAAATCTATCTTTAACTTCAAACAAATATCTATTTAGTATAACAATATCTTTTGAAAACTTCCTTATAAAAATATTTAAAATTAAAGATAACGAATTTAAAATATTTTAAAATAAGTATAAATATCTTTTATCTTTTAACATTATATCTTTTAAATAATTTATTTATATATATATTCTTTTATAATAAAAAATTAATGATAAATACTTATAATGTTTAAAAACAATAAAAATAACAATATAATATGGATGATTTAAGTAAATATTCTTTTATATTAAATTACTAGTTTAAATTATGTCATTTGACCCATTAATTTCAAGTCGAGTTTCAAGCTAGAAGACTTCGGAAGGGTCGAGTCAAGTCATCGGATCGGGTCGAGTTTTAATAGGTGTAGGTGGAACATAGATATTTAAAGAGACACAAGATAATTTAGGTTTAACCAATCAGATTATGTTGTGTTTGTCATTTTGATAAAAAAAAAAGGTCAATCAAAGTTAATAAATTGATTAAAGTCAAAAAATAGATATATTAGGGATGATAAATTAATTAAAATGATAAATTTTGTTTGGTAATATAAACTAGTTTATGCATTTAAAAACCACCTTATTTTTAAAATTTCAATTCCGCATAAGCTTTTCTCTCCTCCCTACTATCTTATTCTCTCGTTATCATTGACAATTTTTTTTCCTTTTTCTAATCCAAATAAAAATTTGTATAAATTAGCAAATAAGCTAAATTTGAGAAAAATTCCCTAATAATACCCTTTTCGTTAATTTATTCTAAAACTATGCCTCACCCTAATTTATTTTTCAAAATTATACTTTTATGTTTTAAAATATCAATCTATCCCTACATAGAGTTTTTTATTTAAATAAAACGAACTCTTATCTTGAAATAAACTCTTATCTTGATATGAATGCACTTTTCCTAGTTCGTAGTTCACTTTTTCTATTTCGTAGTGCACTTTTTCGGATTTGAACTTTTCGTAATTTGCAATACACTTTTCGTACTCTTTATAGTGCAGTTTTTTTCAGCCTGTACTTTTTGTATTTTACAATGCACTACGAACTATGAAAAATGCACTACGAACTAGGAAAAGTGCATTCCTTTTACTTTTTACGATAAGATCATTTGAACCAAACTCTCCCTACATAATAGATAACTAACCAATAAGTTAGAGATATATCTAAATTAATTTGAACAGTAAATTGAAAATATTTTAATGATCAAAATTAAAATATACGAAGATATGGAATTTGGTAGTTTGTTTCTCAAAAGAGAGCATAAAGAAACATACATGAATCAACAGATCAAAATCAGTACAAAATAAAAGGGATTCTTTTGCATCGAACTGAATTATATGTAACAAATTCTTTTATGTTTATCTTTGTAACCGATCTAAATGGATACATAATAAATCCACATAGTTTTGTTTGCATCAAAATCGGTACAATAAGTATAGTATGAACAATTGAACATGAAAGAAATTAGTGTAACTTTATTACATTAAATGTAGAGTTATTGATTATATAAAATTATTAATGTACTGATATTATTGTAGATTAATTGATTACATAAAATTAGTGATGTACAAAAATTAGTGTAAATTAGGGTTTAAATTAGGTTATATAAAATTAGTGTATGTGGAAGCCACTGATTCAAAATTTCATTTCTAGTTAGAAAGGGGATTTCACAGAAAGAGGAGTGGGTCAGATGGGAAAGGTAAAGAGAGAGTCTATTGAGCCACTTGGCACGGGATTTGTTCTGTGGCCGAATCAGTCGAAGTTCCAATGGAGTGATCGGTAAATCCAAACATAGATGAAATTAGTATGAATTAAGGTTACATTAAATGTAGGGTTATTGGCCACTTGGTGCAAAGTCGCAAACACCAACCCCATCATCGGAATTAGGGGTGTCCATAAAAACCGAACCGAAAAATCGAAAAGCCGATTATTTTTTAGGTTAATCAAACCGACTTTTTTTTAAATTTCGGTTTGGTTAACCGAACCAAAAATATTTTCGGTTTATCGGTTCGGTTTCGTTCACGACTTTAAATATAATGGTTAACCAAAAAACCGAAAATATATTAATATTTTTTTTCAAATAATAGTTATGTTTGATTTATTTAGGGCATCTCTAACTGTTTCTCTATAATTTTCTTCAATATGAAGAGCCAAAATTCATATTTTCCAAATTAAATTTACTTTAACTTCAACAACTTCTTCATTTTATAGAATGTTACATTTATTAGTTCTATTTATATATAAGTTGTTTTTATAAAATTTCATATGGCCAACCACAAGTTTCCATATATACACTTTTAATTTATGCATTCCCACATAAATTTGGAGAATTCTCTAAATCTAGGGAAAACACCCCAATCTTTTGGAAAATTCTCTATTTTGGAGAATAGGATAGATATCTGTTGGACCATAAAATCTCTAAAAATACAAATAGCAATGTATATGGGGAATCTCTTGGAGAGTCTATTAGTGGTTAAACTCTATGATCTTCAAGATGTTAATCTAGTTTGAGTCGTTTCATTTTCAATTTTAATAATTTACACACTATTTTTCCAGTTCTCGTTGATATAAGAGTCGCTTATTAAATTTGATGGATAAAATTTAATACACACAATGTTTGATTCCACACAATATAGTATATACTCTCGATATGTGTTTATAACAACAAAAACAATATGATATAAGTACATATTTAAAATAAAAGTTTTGCTTGATCACTTTTTTATTCAAATTTTATTATTTTAGTCTTACCTATTTAAGGTACAATTACATAAACGGTTATTAGTTAACCGAGAAAACCGAACCGAAAAATTGGTTAACCAAGATTCACGGTTCAGTTTCAGTTCATGATTTTAACTAACCGAAATCATGGTTAACCGAAGTTCGGTTAACCGGGTTTGGACATCTCTAATCGGAACTATCGTCCATATGTTCAAAAAATTACATTTTTTTTACAAAAATCATCGCCCAGATTTGTGTGGGGCCATGAAGAGGAATAAAAATGTGGGCGGGACATGAATTCGTCCATAAACCCGCAATTTTCCGAAAACCGGTGTCACTTGTTGTACGGGTTCATAACTCGTCCATGGTTTTTCAAAAATCCGGTTTTTTATGTGCGGATTATGGGTTGGGCCTAAATTTTGAATAATTGGGTTGGCCCATGCAATATTAGTTGTTGTAAATTAGCATTGGATAGAATCATACGTTACTCAACCAATTACGCTTCTAATCGAGTTTGATGCGATTCCACATCCCAACGCTTCTACCAGGATTTGCGCCTGTTACAATTCCCTTTAAGCCGAAGCAAATCTCAGTTTCGCTGGCAGCACCACCGCTGCAAGCACCACGACACCAACGCAGACCATCACCCTCTTGTCGATTCCTCCTTCCTCTAGCCGCACCACCACGTTCGTCCACCAATTGATCCGCCACCACTAGGAATTTTGCCCCTCTATCCCAAATCCACCGAGGTAAATTCCCCTAATTTGTGTTTAAATTTTATTTTCTAGGGTTTATTAAGTTGTTGGATTGATAAATTTGTTAGACGAAGAAAGCGGGAACTTTTAATAAAGTAAACACAACTAATTTGATTAATACATAATTTGTTAGTGAAATAGCAACTTTTGACTAATTATTTGCTTGTATTGAATGGCCTATGCTCTTATTATATGATAATTCTGACATTTTGCTGCATCAAGAAAGGCAATTCAAGCAATTGCTTTCTCTGGTGGATTTTTGTTTTCTTATTATTATCTTTTTTTTTTAACTTTTACACGATAAGGGTTTGGGTTAAGGCTCAAAACATATGTAAACACCTGAACTTGTGTAAATTGGTCACTTGGACACATCACCTTTATTTAAACCGATTGAACACTTGTACTTAACATTTTGGACCTATTAAGCACCTCTTCACGGATGTCCTCGTTACGTGTAATACACGCGGCTAACATATTCCAACTTTTTGGCCAAATGTGTGCCACATAAGCTTATTTTGCCACATAAGCTAAAATTTTAAAGGTCTTATTTTGCCACATTAGCAAAAAATTTAAAGGTTAATTAAATTAATTATTAAAACAAAAAAAAGCAAAGATTTGGCAAATAACTTGCCCAGAAGCTCGCCTCTCCCAATGAAAAGCTCTCTCGCATTGCAGGCTACGAAGCTCGTCTCCCATGGGAGCAAATTTTGGCTCGTTGGAGATCGGAGCCGACTACGGTGGCTCATGGGTCGACTACAGTGGCATGATTTGGCTTTGTAGGTTGTGAAATTTGGAGGCTTTCGGCATAGATTTGGGCGAGATCTGATAGGGTTTGAAGAAGCTCGAAAAGGGGGCTTTAATGGTGGAACAAGCCAGATCTGGGAGGAGCATGCCAGATCTAGGAGAAACAAGCCCGATCTGTCCTCGACCCATCTCGATTGATGATTTCACCATCTCGAACGACTCAGCCCCGTCCACCTCGAAGATATTTCCGTCCGAGCTTTTCAATTTCCCACTACTCGCGGTAGAAGACGACTTCGTCGGATTAAACCAAATCCGATCTCCATGGAGTGCTCACTATTTACAATCGGGGCCAGATCTGCCATAGCCATCCATTGGAGCTTTCAATACAACGTTCAGGGTAGAAGAAGGAATGAAAAAATAAAGAAAAAAGAAAAATAAAAAAAAATTTGGTCAAGAAGAAAAGTAGAAATTGAACGTGGAAGGAAGAAGAAAAAAATGGAAAAAAGAAAAAAGAAAAGTAGAAGTTTGTCGTGGAATAAAGAAAAAAAAAAGAGAAAAGGAAAAACAAAATGAAATTGAACCATCTTGTTAAGGTAGAAGAAAAATAAAAAAAATAAAGTAAAAAATCCTCTCAAAAAAGGAAAATAAAAAAAGAAATAAAAAATAGGAAAATAGACGAAAAAAAGCAAATGAAAAAAAAATCTTAAGCATCATCCCTCACTCTCGTGAAAGTGTGTGAACATCACGCGATTTGACACATCAGCAATCAGGCGTTTTGGTCTAAATTGTTAAGTACAAGTGTTCAATCGGTTCAAATAAAGGTGAGGTGTCCAAGTAACCAATTTGCATAAGTTCAGGTGTCTACATATGTTTTGAGCCTTTGGGTTAATTTGATTGTGTATGTGAGATGGATTTGCTTTTTCGTAAGTCTCAATTTTTCTCTAATTTTAGTTCAACATTATTGTGATGGTCACATTAGGGAAAAGTAGTAAGCCTGTAAGAGCTAAAGCCTAACAGAATAAGTTTATTCATAACTTATGCTATAGAGCATCAAAGGTGTGATTACCATATTCAGATTGCTTAGCAAAATGTAATAGGCGTGGTGGTGTGACTTTAATGATATGAATTTGATTGTGTGATATGAATATTACTATAAAAATAGCCATCGAGAGAATTGACTATAAGTTGTGACTTTAGAACACTGCTCACAGACAGAGAATTAGAGTTTATAGGGTTGTTTGACATTCGAATTTTGCTAATTTGCTTGTTTGATATTCGAATTTTGACTGCTCAATGCCTCAATTATTATTGAATTGACTATAAGTTGTGACTTTAGAACACTACTCACATAGAGAGAATTAGAGTTTATAGGGTTGTTTGCCATTCGAATTTTGCTAATTTGCTTCTTATATTCGAATTTTGACTGCTCAATGCCTCGATTATTATTGTAGAAAATGAGGGTAGACATAAAATTCCTACACTTTGGAAATATTATACTGAGTATGATCACGATTTTTGGCATACTATAAATCAATCCATTGAATAACCGCAATGGTAGTTGCCTTCTTCGGCTCTTCAAGGTGTGCGAGGGCATGGATAAGAAAAGATAATTATTCTATAATTAGATTAATTGAAGAGGAAATGGAGAACTATAAGGTGATAGATGACAACATGAATGCTTATGGGTTCTCTTTTGACAATAATGACCGACCGTCGAACAGAATGAACCCCACTTTAGAGGACGTTCTCTTTCTGACCGAATTGCCTATAATTGGCAAACTGATGTTCTCTAAGAATAGTCGGGATTTGGGTGCCTTTGGTCGAGTGTTTGAGATCAATTCGGGCAAAAATATAAATTTAACTGAGCTGCAATCAATCGCGAAGGGTGTTAGTTATCCGACATTGAAAAGGATCACTGCTGTCCTTTTGTTGATCATCAATTGCATGATCATCCCTTCGCAAGATGGTCATAAGTGCTCGAGCGGATATGTTCAGTTTGTAGAAAACTTGGAGGAGGTGAACTCTTATGCCTGGGGAGCCGCGTTGTTGGGATTCTTCTACAGTGGCATGAACGCTTATAAAAAGAATGAGTTGAAATCCATTAAGGGCAGCACTCCGCTTCTTGTGGTAATGCAATTTTCTAATCTTTTTCGTTTATGTTGATATATTTTTGATGACTTGGATTCTAATTGATATTATTTTAATATTTTTTCTAAGGACTTTCTCATATACCACATACCCAAAATCCAAAATACATTGAATAATAAAGTTGAGAGGGTGGAGCATCCGACGCTTTTCTTGACTCTGATTTTTCGTGCTCTTCACCCAATTTGGCACAACACAAAGAGTATAAGGGGTACCATGAACCCTGCTCTTAGCAACCTCACTGATGAGGTAAGATTATAGTATTTGGCTCAAGCAGTGTTGCTTGTTTGTTCTTTTTGCAGTCAGTTTGTGTTCTTTGTTATATTTTGTACTAACTGTTCATTTATCCCCTTGTTTAAATAGGATATTTGTTGGCATCCTTATGCCTCAAACATGTTGTTGCCGGAGCTTCATGAGCAATTCAAGTATAGGACCCTATTGGCCCCATTGTTTTGCTACGATCATGTGAACATTTACCACATCTTGTAGCAAAACAATTTCATGAGTTTGAAGGCCAAGACACAAGCAAGATTGAGGATTTTCTTAAGCCTATCACAAATTTGAGAAACAGTGGGGGCAATGCTTCAGTTGTGGGAGAAATGTTTGGTAGGAGGGACAAGGTGTTATGTCAGGTGGGCTCGGCGGGCTCGCCAACCCTCACTTGGAAATAACAACCGCTTACCCTTCTCACCTCCCCTAATACAGCCACTACAACTACTACCCCACAACCCGCCCCTCTAATCACTCTCACGAACCCCCGAGGCCTCCAACTTTTGAATTGCAAAAGTATCATCTCATGATTACTTGAAATTAACTACGGTAAAATCTTTGATGTATAAAAAGGATATGACCAATGGTTTTTCAAGGATCCTTGTTTTTCCTGTTCATTTAGTATCATCTCATGATTAATTGAAATTAACTTGGTCTTGAAGTCTAATCTTTGCAACCCCGCCGAGCCTTTAGGGGATGGTGAAGCGGCTATAGAGGTACTTATTGGACAAATGTCTATGGGGACCAAAGGCCAAGAAGGTCGGTGTTTTGCTCTCTATGTAGCATTAGGCACCATTTATGATAGTGGCAAGTTAAATTTCTATTGTTACACTTATTTTATGTATTAATAGTAGCATATAAATGTGGTTATTTTACTCATGTGTGTAACCTTTAATATAAGGATATTTAGTGTGTCATTGATTGTCTATATGCAATCATGGATTGATTATGAATAATAAATAAACTATGGTTTGATCTATATGATTGATCTTAACAACATATGTACAAGAAGGGAAGATCTCTTATTCTTTTCATCGACATTAAATCCTTGATGTTTGTTTGTTCTCCTTATGTGTAAAAGGACAATCCTATCAGACTACACTCGAATTGATCATTCTTTGATTGGGATGATTTATGATCTAGACTACCTTCAGTTCTACTCTTAACTTGCCATGATTATCATGTGGATCTATAAGGGTTGACTTTCTTCAACCTTTTAATCTCATCAACTTCTCGACCTTCTTCATCATATACGGATAATGATGCACTAATACAGTCATGACCCTTGTTAATGTACTTGAAAAGGTATTTGCTTGGTTTAGATTGATTGCATGCTTCAACATTAATATGTGCATTACATTTTAGCAATAGATCGTAGTTGTATGGCACAACATGTTTGTTACAAGTGTTGACCCGTTTTTCTTAACTTTGACACCATTGTTTCTTCTCTTGCACAAGGAAAACCTTCAAAGTCAATGTATGTAGTATCCTTATAACTCGAGAATAGTTTGATACAGTTCCTATTATTCATACATGGAGATTTTGGGTTGCATGAACCACAAGGTCCATGTATCATCAAGTCTGTTACTACAACATATAACTTTGGGTCAGAGGATGGATTTGATAGCTCAGTAGAAATGATTTTATCAATATCATCAATTGAAGTTCATTTATGGTCTTGTCAAGAAACAAAAGAATGTGTCCTTGCGGCAACCCATGTTTTTGAAACTCAATTGTGTATATCACTAAAAAGAAATTTTAATTAAACATATGAGAGAGAATTAAACACTTATATCAAATAAAACTACCAATGAAAAAACATAAGCATATATAAAACCATCAATAATAAAAAAATTGAAGAAAGAAGAAATATGTATCAACTTTAAATTTGCCAAAAATATCATTCGTTCTAAAATCATGAATCATTGCATCAAGCTTTATCTTAAACATTCGAGCCAAAATGATTAGTCGATCTAGAGCTGTTAGTCCCTTTGATGATACAAATCTTTGTATATCATGCCACTTCCAATTGCATGTGAAGGTAATAAATGCATCTGGAGGGCCGAACACCATACAAAGTATAATAACATCATAATAATTTTTAATCATTTATCTTGGTCCGGTAAAAGAAGAACACAAAAGAATATGTTTTTTTTGTTGAAGGAGCAGTATTCCCTTCAGAAGTTGTTGATGCTAAATTTTAGAACGTGTCGGCGCTTAGGTCTTTATGATTTGTTCTTAGATATGAAGTGCGAGAGGTTTCAATCATACAATAAGCATTCATAATAAAGTTGTTGGGATTCTTCTACAGTGGCATGAACGCTTATAAAAAGAATGAGTTGAAATCCATTAAGGGCAGCACTCCGCTTCTTGTGGTAATGCAATTTTCTAATCTTTTTCGTTTATGTTGATATATTTTTGATGACTTGGATTCTAATTGATATTATTTTAATATTTTTTCTAAGGACTTTCTCATATACCACATACCCAAAATCCAAAATACATTGAATAATAAAGTTGAGAGGGTGGAGCATCCGACGCTTTTCTTGACTCTGATTTTTCGTGCTCTTCACCCAATTTGGCACAACACAAAGAGTATAAGGGGTACCATGAACCCTGCTCTTAGCAACCTCACTGATGAGGTAAGATTATAGTATTTGGCTCAAGCAGTGTTGCTTGTTTGTTCTTTTTGCAGTCAGTTTGTGTTCTTTGTTATATTTTGTACTAACTGTTCATTTATCCCCTTGTTTAAATAGGATATTTGTTGGCATCCTTATGCCTCAAACATGTTGTTGCCGGAGCTTCATGAGCAATTCAAGTATAGGACCCTATTGGCCCCATTGTTTTGCTACGATCATGTGAACATTTACCACATCTTGTAGCAAAACAATTTCATGAGTTTGAAGGCCAAGACACAAGCAAGATTGAGGATTTTCTTAAGCCTATCACAAATTTGAGAAACAGTGGGGGCAATGCTTCAGTTGTGGGAGAAATGTTTGGTAGGAGGGACAAGGTGTTATGTCAGGTGGGCTCGGCGGGCTCGCCAACCCTCACTTGGAAATAACAACCGCTTACCCTTCTCACCTCCCCTAATACAGCCACTACAACTACTACCCCACAACCCGCCCCTCTAATCACTCTCACGAACCCCCGAGGCCTCCAACTTTTGAATTGCAAAAGTATCATCTCATGATTACTTGAAATTAACTACGGTAAAATCTTTGATGTATAAAAAGGATATGACCAATGGTTTTTCAAGGATCCTTGTTTTTCCTGTTCATTTAGTATCATCTCATGATTAATTGAAATTAACTTGGTCTTGAAGTCTAATCTTTGCAACCCCGCCGAGCCTTTAGGGGATGGTGAAGCGGCTATAGAGGTACTTATTGGACAAATGTCTATGGGGACCAAAGGCCAAGAAGGTCGGTGTTTTGCTCTCTATGTAGCATTAGGCACCATTTATGATAGTGGCAAGTTAAATTTCTATTGTTACACTTATTTTATGTATTAATAGTAGCATATAAATGTGGTTATTTTACTCATGTGTGTAACCTTTAATATAAGGATATTTAGTGTGTCATTGATTGTCTATATGCAATCATGGATTGATTATGAATAATAAATAAACTATGGTTTGATCTATATGATTGATCTTAACAACATATGTACAAGAAGGGAAGATCTCTTATTCTTTTCATCGACATTAAATCCTTGATGTTTGTTTGTTCTCCTTATGTGTAAAAGGACAATCCTATCAGACTACACTCGAATTGATCATTCTTTGATTGGGATGATTTATGATCTAGACTACCTTCAGTTCTACTCTTAACTTGCCATGATTATCATGTGGATCTATAAGGGTTGACTTTCTTCAACCTTTTAATCTCATCAACTTCTCGACCTTCTTCATCATATACGGATAATGATGCACTAATACAGTCATGACCCTTGTTAATGTACTTGAAAAGGTATTTGCTTGGTTTAGATTGATTGCATGCTTCAACATTAATATGTGCATTACATTTTAGCAATAGATCGTAGTTGTATGGCACAACATGTTTGTTACAAGTGTTGACCCGTTTTTCTTAACTTTGACACCATTGTTTCTTCTCTTGCACAAGGAAAACCTTCAAAGTCAATGTATGTAGTATCCTTATAACTCGAGAATAGTTTGATACAGTTCCTATTATTCATACATGGAGATTTTGGGTTGCATGAACCACAAGGTCCATGTATCATCAAGTCTGTTACTACAACATATAACTTTGGGTCAGAGGATGGATTTGATAGCTCAGTAGAAATGATTTTATCAATATCATCAATTGAAGTTCATTTATGGTCTTGTCAAGAAACAAAAGAATGTGTCCTTGCGGCAACCCATGTTTTTGAAACTCAATTGTGTATATCACTAAAAAGAAATTTTAATTAAACATATGAGAGAGAATTAAACACTTATATCAAATAAAACTACCAATGAAAAAACATAAGCATATATAAAACCATCAATAATAAAAAAATTGAAGAAAGAAGAAATATGTATCAACTTTAAATTTGCCAAAAATATCATTCGTTCTAAAATCATGAATCATTGCATCAAGCTTTATCTTAAACATTCGAGCCAAAATGATTAGTCGATCTAGAGCTGTTAGTCCCTTTGATGATACAAATCTTTGTATATCATGCCACTTCCAATTGCATGTGAAGGTAATAAATGCATCTGGAGGGCCGAACACCATACAAAGTATAATAACATCATAATAATTTTTAATCATTTATCTTGGTCCGGTAAAAGAAGAACACAAAAGAATATGTTTTTTTTGTTGAAGGAGCAGTATTCCCTTCAGAAGTTGTTGATGCTAAATTTTAGAACGTGTCGGCGCTTAGGTCTTTATGATTTGTTCTTAGATATGAAGTGCGAGAGGTTTCAATCATACAATAAGCATTCATAATAAAGTTGTTGGGATTCTTCTACAGTGGCATGAACGCTTATAAAAAGAATGAGTTGAAATCCATTAAGGGCAGCACTCCGCTTCTTGTGGTAATGCAATTTTCTAATCTTTTTCGTTTATGTTGATATATTTTTGATGACTTGGATTCTAATTGATATTATTTTAATATTTTTTCTAAGGACTTTCTCATATACCACATACCCAAAATCCAAAATACATTGAATAATAAAGTTGAGAGGGTGGAGCATCCGACGCTTTTCTTGACTCTGATTTTTCGTGCTCTTCACCCAATTTGGCACAACACAAAGAGTATAAGGGGTACCATGAACCCTGCTCTTAGCAACCTCACTGATGAGGTAAGATTATAGTATTTGGCTCAAGCAGTGTTGCTTGTTTGTTCTTTTTGCAGTCAGTTTGTGTTCTTTGTTATATTTTGTACTAACTGTTCATTTATCCCCTTGTTTAAATAGGATATTTGTTGGCATCCTTATGCCTCAAACATGTTGTTGCCGGAGCTTCATGAGCAATTCAAGTATAGGACCCTATTGGCCCCATTGTTTTGCTACGATCATGTGAACATTTACCACATCTTGTAGCAAAACAATTTCATGAGTTTGAAGGCCAAGACACAAGCAAGATTGAGGATTTTCTTAAGCCTATCACAAATTTGAGAAACAGTGGGGGCAATGCTTCAGTTGTGGGAGAAATGTTTGGTAGGAGGGACAAGGTGTTATGTCAGGTGGGCTCGGCGGGCTCGCCAACCCTCACTTGGAAATAACAACCGCTTACCCTTCTCACCTCCCCTAATACAGCCACTACAACTACTACCCCACAACCCGCCCCTCTAATCACTCTCACGAACCCCCGAGGCCTCCAACTTTTGAATTGCAAAAGTATCATCTCATGATTACTTGAAATTAACTACGGTAAAATCTTTGATGTATAAAAAGGATATGACCAATGGTTTTTCAAGGATCCTTGTTTTTCCTGTTCATTTAGTATCATCTCATGATTAATTGAAATTAACTTGGTCTTGAAGTCTAATCTTTGCAACCCCGCCGAGCCTTTAGGGGATGGTGAAGCGGCTATAGAGGTACTTATTGGACAAATGTCTATGGGGACCAAAGGCCAAGAAGGTCGGTGTTTTGCTCTCTATGTAGCATTAGGCACCATTTATGATAGTGGCAAGTTAAATTTCTATTGTTACACTTATTTTATGTATTAATAGTAGCATATAAATGTGGTTATTTTACTCATGTGTGTAACCTTTAATATAAGGATATTTAGTGTGTCATTGATTGTCTATATGCAATCATGGATTGATTATGAATAATAAATAAACTATGGTTTGATCTATATGATTGATCTTAACAACATATGTACAAGAAGGGAAGATCTCTTATTCTTTTCATCGACATTAAATCCTTGATGTTTGTTTGTTCTCCTTATGTGTAAAAGGACAATCCTATCAGACTACACTCGAATTGATCATTCTTTGATTGGGATGATTTATGATCTAGACTACCTTCAGTTCTACTCTTAACTTGCCATGATTATCATGTGGATCTATAAGGGTTGACTTTCTTCAACCTTTTAATCTCATCAACTTCTCGACCTTCTTCATCATATACGGATAATGATGCACTAATACAGTCATGACCCTTGTTAATGTACTTGAAAAGGTATTTGCTTGGTTTAGATTGATTGCATGCTTCAACATTAATATGTGCATTACATTTTAGCAATAGATCGTAGTTGTATGGCACAACATGTTTGTTACAAGTGTTGACCCGTTTTTCTTAACTTTGACACCATTGTTTCTTCTCTTGCACAAGGAAAACCTTCAAAGTCAATGTATGTAGTATCCTTATAACTCGAGAATAGTTTGATACAGTTCCTATTATTCATACATGGAGATTTTGGGTTGCATGAACCACAAGGTCCATGTATCATCAAGTCTGTTACTACAACATATAACTTTGGGTCAGAGGATGGATTTGATAGCTCAGTAGAAATGATTTTATCAATATCATCAATTGAAGTTCATTTATGGTCTTGTCAAGAAACAAAAGAATGTGTCCTTGCGGCAACCCATGTTTTTGAAACTCAATTGTGTATATCACTAAAAAGAAATTTTAATTAAACATATGAGAGAGAATTAAACACTTATATCAAATAAAACTACCAATGAAAAAACATAAGCATATATAAAACCATCAATAATAAAAAAATTGAAGAAAGAAGAAATATGTATCAACTTTAAATTTGCCAAAAATATCATTCGTTCTAAAATCATGAATCATTGCATCAAGCTTTATCTTAAACATTCGAGCCAAAATGATTAGTCGATCTAGAGCTGTTAGTCCCTTTGATGATACAAATCTTTGTATATCATGCCACTTCCAATTGCATGTGAAGGTAATAAATGCATCTGGAGGGCCGAACACCATACAAAGTATAATAACATCATAATAATTTTTAATCATTTATCTTGGTCCGGTAAAAGAAGAACACAAAAGAATATGTTTTTTTTGTTGAAGGAGCAGTATTCCCTTCAGAAGTTGTTGATGCTAAATTTTAGAACGTGTCGGCGCTTAGGTCTTTATGATTTGTTCTTAGATATGAAGTGCGAGAGGTTTCAATCATACAATAAGCATTCATAAAAAATATTAAAATAATTTCTTGGAACGCATAATAATTTCACCATTTGCTACCTTCTTTTGAATACTAAATGAAAGGAATTCTTTCATAGTTACCTTCGCTCTCTTTCAGGTAGAGTTGTCATTATGCTCGAGAATCGAAATATCAATTCTAAATTTGTTTTCTCCATACACATAATTAGGGGTGTTCAAAAATATCCGATTCGATTATTTTGATCTGACTATCCAACAATCTGATCCGCAAAATTTTGAATCTAGTGGATAATTATCCGAATCCTATCAGATTCGAGAAAATTAGCCGGATTACTAGATCGGATTGTAGACCCCTGGATATCCAAAATTATAAAAGTATGTTGAATTTAGGGTATACATAGAATAGCATTTTGCAAAAAACAAGTTGAAGTAAAAGTCGACCCTTGTATGACAAGGCGGTTTGAGTAGACCTCAAAAGGTAATCTCGTGAGTAGGCCCCGAAGGGTAGTCTCATTTGGGTGTAGACCGTAAAGGTAATCACCACCGACCCATTAAAACGTTTATAAAGTTGTCTTGGATATTGCCTCTATTCCATGCCAAGGGATTGCGCAATATTGTTGCGAGATAAAACGTACCAAAACGACAATAGAGATGTTGGCAAGACAAATCTATCAAGAACAAACATACCTTGTTCGATTCCCATGATTCTTCTTCCTCCTTTACTTGGACGAAGCCATGATCTTGTGGTTCTTCCTTCACTTGGACGAAACCATCCAACCATGGATCTTGAGGTTCCTCCTTCACTTGCACACGTGAAAGTTCCTCCTTCACTTGAGGTTCCTCCATGATATCACACGAATGTGTTTGATTTTCTAGTGAAATCACTCGCTCACACAAACCCTAGTCTCCACCGACTATTGATGTGTAATGGCACCAATTTTGTTTCTTATTATCTCTTCTCCATTGACGATCAAACACCCTATTTATAGGCGTCCAAGGGTTGTCCAAAAATCGGTTATTAAAAGTTACAAAAGTGGTTTGGAAGTTGAGAGAATTTACGAGGGAATCTAGGGAGTTAGTTAGGAGATTCTTCTCTCTCTCCATAACCACTCTTATCCTTATCCAGAATATCTCTCCTTGTCATCCTCTTAGGCGTCTAAATCAGCCCACAGAAAGTCCATTTGTGCCGTCAAAATCCAGCCCAAAAAGGCCCATGAAATCGGTCCAAAACTCTCTTAGAAAAGCCCAATCCAAAGCCCACAAGTAAAGCCCAAAATGGCAAACTATGTGGCCCATACTCTAGCCCATATGTGTGGCCCATCAAGCCTAAAGGCACGCCCCATGCGCTGGCTCACCATGGCCCATAGCAAGCTAGCATAGCTAGGTATCTAGCTAGGTCACTTACCTAGTGTAGCTAACCCTTATTTAGTTGAGTTGGCTTGAGCTACGTTTTAGCTCGTTGAATTGACTTACAAGCTAGTTTGAGCTTCTTTGAACTAAACCCTAGTTACATGAGCTTCTAACCAAGCTTGTTCTTTGAGTCAAGAGCTTAGTTAAGCTTCTAGAGCTAACTCTAAACTAGTTTGAAGTTTCAAAACTCCTTTCTAGTATTCATAACTATGTGCCAAGCTAATCTCAAGCTTTGATCCTTGCACAATGCATTTACCAAGCTTAGAGAAGCTTTCAAATATTCATATAAACTTGCACAAAGCTATAACACACTCATCCTTTACTCAAAAACCAAACCTTAGCTAAAATGCTTGTACTAGGCGCCTTGTGCCTAAACCCTAGATGCGTCGCAAGCACCATGCACACACCCTAGGTGTGCCTCTAGCACCTTGCACACACGGACGTACCATCGCCAAGGCATAGACGCGCCCCAATCGGCGACACGCATGCGCCACATGAGCAAGCATCGGCGCGCCTCGGCCTAGCACCGTACCAGTGTCGTGCAAGCGCACACACTGATTACCGACGTGCCTCTACCGAGCACTGATGCCTTGTACCGCATCCAAGCGTCGTAAGCAACGTTGGCGCGCCCTTGGCATGTGTCGTTGCACATGAGGTTTCATGCCTCAATGTTGGTGTGTATCTCTTGGATTCTTTTCTTTTCTATGACCACTTTACTTCTTTTTATTATATCATGACAAGTCACATAGTAAATTTTCTCAATTGACTTTTCTTTGTGACTTTTTTCCCTCAACATGCATTCAATATGATTGATCACTTTTCATAAATCACCAACAAACTATACATATATATTTCGTACAATAACAAAAAAATTAATAGTTTCAAGTGATTTTATCTGCTTTGGCCCTCTAGTATTACCTTTTTTAGATATATACTAGCAAGACCCGGTCGTGCCATACACGACTATGACTTGAGAATTATTTTTTTTTATGTAGGAACCATATATTAAATCAATAATTATTAAAAAATTAAATCAATAATTATTAAAAAATTAAATAAATGGTTGTACAACTCATATTTTTAAAAAATATGAGGTGTATCACTACTAATCTCATTATAAATTGATATTATACATATAGAGTTTGGTTCAAATGAAGCAAACTCTTATCCTGAAACGAACTCTTATCCTGAAATGAATGCACTTTTTTGAGTTAGTAGTGCACTTTTCTTACTTCGGAGTGCACTTTTTCGCATTTGCACTTTTCGTACTTTTTAGTGCACTTTTTATATTTTTTGCAATGCATTTTTTCTAGTGCACTTTTTGTATTTTTCAATGCACTTTTGTGTAAAAAGTGCACTACTAATTAGGAAAAGTGCATTCGTTTCACGTTTTAGGATAAAAGTTTGTTTCATTTGAACCACACTCTATACATATATAGATTAATATATATGCTTTATTATTATAAAAGTGACACCTCACACATAAGGGGCAACGAACCACATTAAAATTTATGTCCATAAAAATAAAATCATAAAGATCTCACATATTCATGTCTTCATATTTACAATAGAAAAAATTAAGGTACACCTATCTCACGTACTAATATAATTATATAATATTAAAGTTTCTCAAGTACTAATATAGTGTGTACACATTACATATTGTTATAGAATCAAAGATCATGTATGTACTAATATATTATGTACAATTATTATTTAATTATTGCAAAAACTCAAAAATTATATAATATTAAAGTCTATGAATTTATGTCCATAACGATGGAATAATAGAGATTATGTTCTAATTTGACTATATAATATTAAAATTTTGTTCATAAAGATAAATAGTACTCCCTCCATTCACATAAACTTGTTGTTTTAGAGTTTATCTCCAAAATTAAAAAAATGTTTGATTTTACTAAAATATCCTTAATTTTTTGTTAAGATCTTTCCCCTTTTATTGTAATTTTTGTAAATATTGTTAATTAGTATGGATATTCTTGGAAAAATGGGCTAAAATATCTCAAGTGACAAATTTTATTGAACAAGGAAATCAAGCTAGGATGACAAGTTTTCGTGAACGGAGGGAGTATATGACTATATAATATTAAAATTTTGTTCATAAAAGTAAATAGTAGAGATTTCATGTACTAATTTAGTGTGTAAGGAATGAAAGATCACCTACTAATATATTATGTGCAATTATTAATAGTATTAGCAATATTATTGTATTATATATTTTTAATGATTGTAAATACTAAAAATTATGAAAGATAAAAGAGTAAATTAAAAAATTAAGAAGCTTATGTGGCATAGTTAAGAGATTGACAAATAAGATAGAACGATTCGAGTTTAGTAATAGTATATAGATTTAACACCATTTTGTATTTGTTTTTAATTATTCCTTTTCTTTTTTTTTTATGCGAATGGTTATTCGGATCATTAATGGGTTAAATTTATTGGTTGAATGATTTATTTTAAACTTAAAATACAAAAATATTCTTTAAAAAATACAAATATAAATATCCGGTTATCCGACATGGATATTCGATCCGATTCGAGATATAATATTTGGATATCCAAGTATATACGGATCGGATACGAATATGGGTTTGGTAAAGAAAAAATCCGATCCAATTAGATTAATCGGATCAGATATGCGATTACGAACACCTCTAGATATATAAGGGGTATTAGAGCGCAAGGGGTAAATGATATATCTCACTAATTCGATTTAAACGATAAGGATTTGTCTCAAGAATAGTATTCTCTTTAAATTTTGACCTCCTACATCATATCATTTATCAAGACTGCAACTTCAGATGTAATAGGTTTACAATATCATTTTCCTTTCGTATGTCTATTTCCAATCAGTTTCACCTTGATATTTGTTGATGAATTTTCTACAAAACAATGTCGAGCCATTTTATAAACTTTTGTCAATGAATTGTGTTAATTAATAATAATTTTGAAATCTCTAATGATAGATTGATCAAATAATTTTTTTCCTTGGATCTAAAACAAAACAAAAAAAAGACAATTACATCGATCATATACGTATTATATTATGATCATGATACAAATGAGCGCACTAAATGTACCTAAAATATTTTTGGTATCAGAAGCACTCTAACTCACTATCTATGTCTGATACCAAATGTTTTTGGTATCAGAACCAGTCTAAGACAATATCTACGTCTGATATCAAATGCTTTTGGTATCGGAACAACTCTAAGCTGGTATTTACGTTTGATACCAATATCAAAACCACTCTAAGCTATTATTTAGCAAAGAAGAAAGACCATTTAATAGAGAATCTCACACAAAAGAAATTTGTAGGAAAACATTCATACGATTTTTTTCATCAAATATATTATAATCTCATTCCTTACAAATTGACTCTTCTTGACTTTAAATAGAGAAACATATTGCATAACTGACCAGTAAAGAAAGTCATCGAAAATATGAGGTAACATGATTTGGTGCTCTACTAATTAGTGTTAAAATCAAGGATTTAACTTTGACAAAATATCAAGCACTATCAAGAGATAAAGGGAAATAAAGGAGAAACATCTAAACAGTTACAATAATACCCATATTTTGCAACGATGGGTATTACCGCCAGTGACCTCGTATTTTACCGTCCAAAGTCACCCAATCAATATAATTCGGTCTTTTACTTACCTATTGTATCGCTTGCACCAATGACACAACATAGACATAAAATAACATACCAACAAACTCAATCATCAATACAAAATCAACACAATGACACAACAGAATTCGGTCTATTATTATGTATTCCACAACCAACATTAGCACAAGTACATCACACCCTAAATAAACTACCAATAACTTCGAGATTCCCAGATTTGAGTTGCGATGGCATCTCTGATGTGGTTCATTCCTGTTGGAGCATTGTCTTGCCCTTGTTTGGGAACCCGAGGAGGAGGAAGATCTGGATCATCGTAGTCTTCTTCAATGTATTGGTCCACAATTCGATTTTCCAAAATCAAGTTGTGCATGGAAAAACAAACAAGGATCAAGTCAACTTGCGTCTCGATTGGGAAGCTCGGCATGTACGTCAAAATCCTAAACCGTTTCTTCAACACACCAAAACATCTTTCGATTGCACTCCTAAGCGACGAGTGAACTTTATTGAAAGCTTGCGGTGCATTTTTTGGAAGAACATTTTGAAATTAAGACAAGTGGTACTTAACTTTGCCATATGGGACCATGTAGCCGAGCTTGTTCGGGTAACCTTTATCGACGAGATAATACCTTCCTACGTTTAGGTAAGAAAAATGATGTCACCTTTAGTGCAAATGTTAGAAGTTCACCATAGCTATATTATTGTAAGGTTTTGAATGAGGTACATGGTGGCGGATGGATGAGGGAAGTTCATTGCGGTTGTTGTAAGAGCGTGTTCAAAAACTCGGGCATCGCGAGCACTCCCTTCTCATCTAGCGGATACGAATGTGAAGAAGATGTCGAAGTCGCATACCGCCATGATGTTCCATGAGCAAACTTGTTTCCGAGTCCGATACGGCATCTGGTCAGCTCGGGGCATGTAGGCTGTAACATGGGTCTCATCTATGCACCCAATTGCACCCTATAATCATACATTTACATTTATGGTTATACTTCAAATTAATAAAGTTCCTATTATTACAACATTGTTACGTTAATGAATCATACCTTTAAAAGAGTGTAACGATTGTCATTCACCACATTATCGGGAATTTTGCGAACTCCGGATCACGAGGCCATAGTAGACGCTTGGCGAGTCCATCGAACCCTTGCCTCCTACCAGTTATGGCGTCTATGACATCATGCAATGCCCGACTAACTGTGTCACCGGAATGCTGGAACCTCTCACAAACCGCTCTGTTAGACACCCCCACTAAAATCGTATAGAGTAGAATGTCAACCTTCTTCATGACAGACGTATGCTTTGAAGGCCGGAGACCATGCTTATATCGAAGATAATCACAAAACTTCCGAAGCACGTGCTTCTCCATTCGAAAAGCATTAATGCATCGAACCTCAGACTCGGATTTCATTATCTCTCTCATCCATAGGTACCCCGTCAATGGCGAAGTGTAGCGTGGTGTCTTGTGCATATATTTGAGGTAGTACCCCAATAAGAGACAACGATGCCATTGTATAAACAAAAACCACGCAATCATTATCTTCTGACGCCGAGTAAGCTGCCTACTTGGTGCCCAAGGCATTTCCTTATCCTGTAAAACCGCTACATGTACAGAAGAATGCAATCATTTATGTAGATCAACGGTAATCCATGTCCAACCCTCAAAACACAATGTCAAACGCAACATGGTTGTAAAACACCCCCCATTGCATAAACAAAAACCACGCAATCATTATCTTCTGACGCCGAGTAAGCTGCCTACTTGGTGCCCAAGGCATTTCCTTACCCTGTAAAACCGCTACATGTACAGAAGAATGCAATCATTTATGTAGATCAACGGTAATCCATATCCAACCCTCAAAACACAATGTCAAACGCAACATGGTTGTAAAACACCCCCCTATAAAATAAGAATTGTCAATCCCAAATAAATCTAAAACATGTTCTAAAACAATCACCATAAAACAGCTACAATCCATCAATCCTAAATCAATCACAAACAAACATTGTCCCTTCTTAAAATCACCATAAAATAAGCATATTGTAAGACATAAGACACAAGCATGATCCCAACTCAACCGGTCTTCTTCGACCCTTCATCCTTTGCAAACTTGTACCGTAACCAAGCGATTCTTGCTTCATCTGTCTTCTAGGTCAGAAAGAGTTGGCGGGCGTTCTCATTGTTCAACTGATCCACGGTATAACACCATAGAACATCGTACTCTTCAATCAGGCCGGCCGTGACCACCCCTTCAAGCACCTCCATTGCTTCATCCAGATTGAAAACTCGGTTTGTGCCCTAAATTTCCTTACCCTTTAACTCCCCCTCCAAGAGGGTCACAAACCAATCACCTTTTTGAGCAGCAACAACCAACTGATCCTGGAAGAAGGCAGTCCCGGTTTGTTTCTTTCTACACTTAGGCACTCGTTGGCTAGTACCACAATTGGGTTTATGTAAAAATGGAGAGTTGGTAGCTTCCCGAGAAGCCCTACCTATGTCGGGTGTGTTAGTGAGGTCTCGAAGCAGATCATCCTCATCCAAGTCGTCATCCATTCCCAGCAGGTCCTCAAAACCTCTTCCCCCGGAAACACCAGATTGTGAAACCGGCGTAGGGACTCATCTGCTGCTACAACTTGGGGTCCATTGTGGCCGCGACAACATGTTGGCCTGACGCACATATGCTGTCGAAGACGCAATCCCAAAGATCACTCAACTCCGGTCGGGACGCTTATGTCGGAACCTTTTGTACTCCGCCTTTTCTTGTCAATTATTCAAGACCACTATAAATAACTAGGCAATCTTCCCATAATATGAAACAACAGGTTACCTTCATAATCAACATATGAAGCTTACCTTTATCTTTCGCCACCACCAATCAGGATCCGTTGTAATTGTTCCATCTGTTGGGTTCCATCCTACCCCGATTTCTTTGTACCATAAGTCAACCCAAAGGTTTCAAATCTTTTTCATGTACAATAGAAGATCTCTAAATTAATACTCGGTAAATTAATAAACTCTTTAAATTAATATTTTTCTTTGGTCTCGACTTGGGCCAATGCAAAATTTAATTAACAAATTTCGATAAGATAATATATTTTCAAAAAACCACTATATAAATATAAGGTCCCATTAATATCAGAAATTAATAACTATATAAAAAGTTACATAGTCATAACTAAGAAAATCTAACGAAATATGATTGTAGTGTTGTTTGTTTTCTCTTAGTTCTATTTGGAGCTCGTCTCTAACTTTTCTTATTGGATTTAACATTTCTAGCGTTGTTTAGAAAACAAATTTTGCAATGTCAACTATAATAATTCCTTGAGAATTTATCATAGGGGTGGGCACGGTCGGTTAACCGGAGTTTCGGTTAACCGGACATTGGTTAACAGGAACTTCGGTTAGTAAATTTCAATAACCATAACTGTACTGTTCGTTATCGGTTAACCATGAAAATCGGTACGGTTTATCGGTTAACCAACTCGTTTTAAATTTTTTTTATTAATCAAAAATCAAATTTTTAATATAAAAGTTATCTTATTTTTCATTAAAATAAACTTAAACTTAAAATTATATAAAATAAAAAATACAAATAATTATCCAAAATACAAACAAAATACAAACCAATCCAACACTATGAAAATCCGAAACAATCATGTGAAACAAATAAAACAATATTAAGTTAAGAATTAAACATCCTGCAGTAGGGTGCCAATTCTTCATTTGATAATTGATATCACCCAACATGAATATGCAGTAGGAATTGGAACGCATCAATTTATTAAATAAGGTTACATCGTAAACTAATGGAATTGGAACGCATCAATTTTTCATTTACTCAAGTTGTTCATTTTTTTTTCTCACGGACACTAACTCTGAGAGTTGAAAAAAAATAAACTACAAACAAAATTTATAATAACTAATTTATTATTTATTAAAATGATTTCTTTTTAACTAAATAAATTAGATATATAATTCTCTTTTTAAAAACATATAATATATTAAAAATATTATCGGTTCATCTATTAACTGTTCGTAAAAATATTGATAAACGTACCCGAACCGTTGAACCATTAAAAGTATTGGTTGGTTAACGTAACCGGTTAAAAAAAATTCGGTTCGGTTAACCGTAAAAAGTGATCGATTTCTCGGTTTTTCGGTTATAGTTTTTTTTTGCCTAGCCCTACTTCATATCATGAACGAATTTTGTAGTGTCTAAAACAATTTGCTATTGCATCTTGGTCAACATTAACTATCCAAGCCGAGACTACAAGATTGATAATAGTCAAAACATTAATCTTACATGGATCAAATTGTCACAATTCATATAGCCTTCTAAAATCATACAATAAAATCTTGTATGATAGTGCATTTTGAAAGCTCTTATTACAAAAATCTCATTAAATTAATAAATATTAATTTATCGGTTAATTAATATCTCCATAAAATAATAAAATATCATGGTCCCAACCTATTAATTTATAGAGGTTTTACTGTAGTCAAACTTGTTCTTCGCAGTATCTTTATCAATCTTCCGAGTGTTCTCATGGCTAAACTTCTCCGCAATCTCAACCCATTGAAAGTGAGTGTCCTCCCCATTTTGCTTGTGATATTGTAGACAAATTGACATTAGTGCTTTCGCCTCTTCATCACTCCAAGCAACGCCCTTCCCATCAATGCCCTTTCACTTCGCTTTCGCACTTGACTCGGACATTGTTCCTTCTTCTTTTCAAGCACACACATTACATAAAACCATACACCAACAAACTCATATATTGCCAAGCCAATAATGACCAATTAACAACACAAAACTACATTCAAATAAACAAAATTTTGGATTTCATTCAATAATTTTCAACAATCATGCACAACCTCGACCTAATTCGATGTCACTAAAACACAACTCTCAATTTGTCACAAGCTCGACCTAATTTCATATTTTTTTATTATCACGAATCGAATAATCAAACATTGGATGTCACAATCTCTACTGTTGATAAGGTTTTTGACAACAAATAAATTTATAATCAAGGCCCCGCTGAGTACAAGGGAGTCAGGTTCGTCCACGGGAGAAAGTCATGTATAAAGTTTTGTTACTTGGAGCGCAAGTAATCAACAAAGTAAGGGTTTTTATCAAGAGAAAGAGAAAATCAAAGCTTTTGGTATCCCCACAACAACAATTATGCATGTCAGAAGCTAATGAAACACATAGATCATGCTTTTATCATATAAAGGTGTCAACTTTCGTTAACTAAAGCAAGTAAATCAACCAACTTTCGTTCAGTCAATAAACTTGTTATCTCTCTCTTCTACTTCTACTAGGATTGATTCGCTTTCGCTTAAAACCCTAAATTGACTATTCAGATTCAAGGTTTCTGCTTTCACTTCAATTATGAATGAGAAATTTCTATCAACTTTCATTTCAAAGATTAAGAACAAGCGAATAGAATCATGCAATAAAAACATGATCACAAATAAGCATACACAACCATTGTTGGGTTTAACCCCAACCTTAGAGAGAGAGAGAGAGAGAGAAAGAAAGAACTACTTACAATTCATAACTAAGAACAACTTAATTGAATCAAAGAGAAAGCTTACAACTTGAATCTGAAACACACTTAGTTCTTCCCCACAAACTCGTCTCTCCTCCTCTCTCATGCCTCCTCCCTCTCTTCTCTCTCTACCCTAAACTAGGTTAATTGTGGGATTGATTGGTGTTGAAAAACAAAGGCTAGACAAGAGTATTTATAGAGAAACTATTCTATCTAAGAGCTATCTATAAGGATATAAATCTTCTAATAAGATATATCCCTTAAAACTAAATAATAACATAAAAGGAAATAGGATAAAATTCGTTAATTGCGCGCCGACTCGGTCTTCGCTACTGACATGGGGTGCCTCGGTACCGACCCTGTTCAGCACTTCGAACAATCGAGAGTAAAACTTCCGTAGCGGGTTCGTTACACGTCTGTTTGACTCGATTCTTTTTCCTATGTCTTTTAACGAGTTTCTCTAATTCTTTTATAAGCTCAAACTTGATCTTCAATATCTTTATGAACTTCATTCTTTGAGCTTTTCCTTAAGTGTTTCACCTCGATTTTGCTCTTTTCCTCAAAAGTGCTCCAAACAGCTTCTAAAAACCTATAAAACACCACCAAAGCTTATGTAGACTCCATATCTTATTAAAATATGAAAACCTACACAAACGACTCAAAACAAAACACAAAACTAAAAAAAAAGACTCAAACACACTAAAAACACATCCTAAAAACACGACTAAAAAGGCGGACATCATCTACCTAGCTACAACTTCTATATTCAAGATGAATCAAATGCTCCAAAATTACATCATGAATTTAGCTCGAACAAAAACTATAAATGCATAAACGCAAACGAGATTGAAGTACCTTTCACTTACCGTAAACATCGACCGTGATATGTCTGCCTTCACCGAAATCACCGCTTCCGAGACCTCCAACGACGCCTCCCTAGATCAGCTCGACCTCTGGTGGCGCCTACACTCGCTCGCTTGGACCTCAGCTTTGCGCAAAGTAATGGCGACCTCGACGTAGCTGGCAGTTGGAGTGGAAAAAACTGGAAATGGAAACCCTTCTTCTTTGTGAGCGTGTTATTTTGGGGGTTGGGGACACGTGACATGCACATGAGGCCAATTGAGGGGTATTTTTATTTGGTTATTTGGGGGCAATTTTATCATTTTGGGTATTCGTTTTGCAATTCAGCTACTAATTGTCAAACACTTTTTTATCCATTCCGCTCATAAATTCAGTTTCAGCTTCTATAAATAATTCAACTACCAGCTCCAATTTCAGCTAGATTCGAGCTACAGCTAGGTGTGTCAAATGGAGCCCAAATTGGGATAGAGGAAGTACAATAGTGGGCAATTCGGCATCCACTTATTCCCGACTTCTAAAGATATGAAGTGGGCCAGAACTCCCAGAAGTCTCACAAAAGGAGCTTGGGCTTTTCGGATATCCTGACCCGAATTTACTCTAGGCTTATTTTCATGAAACGGGTCGGATTAACTTGAATGATGTAATGGCTTATGTGTAGTGTATGCGGATTCTCTCGACCGCCTTCCTTTCTTCACCGACTGGCGACTGCAGGCCGCCATATCCATCCCCTCTGTTGTATTCAACTGTTTAAAGCGCTCTCTCTCTCGCGCTTCGTCCATACCTCTCTTTCTTTGTTCCGGTTACGAGAATCACTGAGACTCGATTGAGGATTGGTAGAATAATAAAATGTCAGGGTTGACGTGCAATTCTTGTAATAAGGAATTCAATGATGATGTGGAGCAAAAGCTCCATTATAAGTCGGAATGGCATCGATACAATCTCAAACGCAAGGTTTGTTTCCTTAATACGTCTCTGATTTATCGATTTTCATCCTTGTCATTCTGTCATCTTCATTTGATTGTTCGTTACGCGTCGATGCTGATTTTAGGGTTTTTTTGATGTCGTGGGGGACTTGGAGTTTGGGATTCAAGGGGTATATGGATTGATGATTTAAATATTAAATTTGAGTTTCGGGATGCTGTGAATGAATCTGAATTCTGGGAGCCTATCAGCTGTAAAATATTGGGTGGGCTGGAAATGGTTGATTGTATAGGGACAAGTATAAGTTTACATGTGGATAATATGGCATTTTGTTGTCATTTTAACCAGTATGGGTTGAGAAATGAAGTTAAAAAGTCGAGACTAGTATAAGTGTATGACAAATTTGTTAAATCTTCTCTTGATGATAAGGTTGATGATCCGATGTTGGCTCAGTTATGCTAATTCATCAAAAGTATGCTCTGCTTATATATTAAGTTGGAAGTGCTTGAGAAATTGCCTCCATGGTCTATATTTGCTTTTCAAAATTTGTACATTGTTCCAGAATAAGAGATATATTTGGCCACATGTCTGCAGTGTGCTTGTTTCGCTATATGTAAGCTTATCCTCCCAAGTGTTGATATATGTACTATTCTAATTATTAACAGAGGTTTTTGCTTCTCTGGTGGATGGATTGATGTTCAAAAGGATGGGGTTTAGGGTTCTCTTTGGTTGGATGCTGGACTGTTAGAGATTTATGTTCTATTATAATAATCATGTTTAAGTGAGTAGTAAGGACTAAGGACTTGTTCGGCTGGTCAAATCCCTCGTTGGTTGTCAACTTCAGTTTTTCACATCATGCCTGGAGAAATAATGGTTACAGATATATTGTCTCTTTAATATCAATGCTCTGCCAGGGACAGTGATAATGAGTATTATTTTGTTAGTCAGAAACTGCTGGCAAGTCTAATGCTATTACATTACAATGAATTAAAGGGTTAAAAAATGTGAAAATGAAGATATGGACAGGCATAAGGATTATTGTTCATGACTCTCTCTTTTGCTCATTTCCAATGTAGATAGCTGGAGTTCCTGGAGTGACAGAAGCCTTATTCGTGGCAAGACAGTCTGCACTTGCTGAAGAGAAAAAGAATCTTAATGAAACCCCTATGCTCTACAGTTGTGGCATTTGTGACAAGGGGTATCGAAGTGCTAAGGCACATGCACAGCATCTCAACTCCAAGAGTCATGTGATCCGAGCTTCCCAGAGTGAGAATCAACAGAATGAGGCTAATACAATCATTAAGCCACTTCCTCGTCGTGTTCCAGTGAAGCCACCCCAAGCAGAAGTTGTAGAAGCTGAAGATAGTGAGGAAAGTGAAGGTGAGTGGGAAGAAGTTGACCCAGATGAAGCTCTTCTTGGTGAGGCTACAAGTACGCTCTCTAATTTGGGCATGAATGAGAATTCTGCTGAAAATGACGAGGAAGAAGGCAGTGATGAAGATGATGAAATGATGGAGGAATTAGATCCAACCTCTTGCTTTATGTGTGACTTAGAGCATGACACTATTGAAAATTGTATGGTTCACATGCACAAGAAACATGGTTTCTTCATTCCTGATGTTGAGTATTTGAAGGATCCAAGCGGGCTTCTTACATATCTTGGTCTCAAGGTTTGAAGCCGCTGCTGCTGTTTTTTTCGTTATAATTAAACTTATTATTGTAGTATCCCCTAACCTTCTAATATATGTGTGTGCTGTCAGGTGAAAAGAGACTATATGTGCTTGTATTGCAATGAGAGATGTCATCCATTCAGCAGCTTGGAGGCAGTAAGGAAGCATATGGAAGCAAAAAGACATTGCAAAGTTCCTTATGGTGATGGCGGTGATGATGAGGAAGTTGAGTTGGAAGAATTTTATGATTATACCAGCAGGTACTTTACATTCTCTGCCCCCGTATTCTTCTATCATTGAAATGCTTCACTGAAATGAGTTGCTCATTTAGGTTATACAGAGAGAAATATGTTCTGAATGAAAATCTTGAAGCTTAATTAGTATAGCATATCAAAGGACTTCTTGGGATCTTCTCCTGGAAATGGAAATAATATTTGCAGATACCGTTATCATATTATATGGCTCCTTGATATACTCATGATTGGTATGATTATTTCTTCCAGCTACATGGATGTGGATGGGAATCAGCTGATTGCAGCGAATGATATGGACAATTCCATTGAACTTGGGGGCTCTGAGCTAGTGATAAAGAGAAGAACTAATAATGGAATGTCAACCAAAGCAATAGGTTCACGAGAGTTCATTCGCTACTACAAGCAAAAGCCAAAGCCATCACCTGCAAATGAGATGGCTATTTCTGCAGCATTAGCCTCAAGGTAATCCTCTCTGCAAATTATCCATTTTCCCCTCCCCCCTAAAACAGAATTGGAAAACTTGATATTGGACAAGCTCTTTAACATTTTTTCGGTTTCCAGGTATAAGAGCATGGGCTTGGTAACTGTGCAATCTAGGGAGCATTTGGTGAGGATGAAGGTGATGAAGGAAATGAATCGATCAGGAGTGGAAGCAATGCGCCATAGAATTGGCATGAAGAACAATGTCATTTTCAACCTCCCCAAGAATGTCCCACATTAGCCGAATGCTGCATCTCGTATTAAAGCTTGTGTACCATATAAACGCAGACATTTCTGGTTCAACTATTTTGTTACTAAACACCTTGAATACTATAGCGGTTTTCTATCTGTACGCTTGTGCTGTACACATTCAAAAAGATGGGTTTTTATGAGTGATTATGTTGATCCAACTTTTTATAGTTTTTTATTATTATTTATTTGTCTTCTAGTTCCTTGCCTCTATATTTCAAGGAAATGCTCACAAAGCACAATAACCCCTATGATGCAATCGTGTAAATGGTATGTTGATACAGAACAGGAGTACAGGATCAATTTCAGTGACTTCACCTTCATGTTTCAAATCAGGAGCCATCAGTAATTCAGCTCAATTTAATGGCAGAAATAAGAACTACATAAATCATGTAAACTTTACTACTTCACAAACAGACCGATTCGCTTGGCAACTGTCAAAAATGGCAAACTTGATAGCAAACTCAAGAGTTTGTTTGATCAATTTAACAAAAATAAGATTGGACAACATATAATCTACAAATCCTTTTTACTCTCCTCTTGAACCTGATCTTGAACCTCCTCCTCTTCCACATTCTGACTAAGCCTTGATTCTTCAATCTTCCTCCACTTCTCCTCCGTATAAAGAAGCTTTCCAACCCTCGGATACTTGTCAATAAACTTCATCTCCCAATCATCCAGAACCGCAAGATCCGACTCATCCAATCCTTCCAAATCGCCATTGATGTCATCCGGCTTAAACGACAGCAACGCCAACGCTCTGCTGGCATCCTTTCCAGCGAACATTCGGTACGATCCTCCAGGCCCGTAGAAATTTTTACCAGTGGAAACATCGTAAATCTGACCTCTAACGGCGATCAAAATCGGCTTCTTCGGATCGGATCCATCGTACGCTCGCAGCTCGTCCTCGGTGACTCGATCGCCGAGCTGAAGCGGCTCCTCCTTTTGAGCCTTAGGCTTGAAATCCTCCTCGGAGACGAACATCCCGCAGACGATCTTGTAGGCGACGAGCATTAGGGCTACGATTGAGGTGAATTCGAGAGGCGACAAGCCTGTGTAGTCGTTGATTGCGGATTTAAGCGTCGCGGCGTAGTAGAGCTCCATTGATTAGGGCTTTGCTCTCTTGTTAGGATTTGGAATTGGGGATTTAGGGTTTGATGGTGGTGGTTTGGGGAGGAGAAGTAGAAATGGCGGGGGTTGGTAGCGTTGAATCATTGGCTGCAACTTGACGTGAGATGACTCCAGAGAACCTACCAAACCACCTCTCTACCTAACCCCACCATGACCCGTTCAACAAAGAGTCGATATTTAATTTTAACCCGACCCGAATTTGGGAGCGTAGTGTTAATTTTTCTGGACCGGGCTGGTCGGAATTGGGCCGCCCAGCCCATGAATGAAATTTTATAAAATAGTGATATGTGTATGTACGGGGCATGATAGGACTATAGGAGTAATAATGATATGCTTAGTTCAATTCTCTAACTTTGCACGAAATTGGCACGACCAAGTCTCTAAGACACTGATTTCGTACCTTTTTTGTTTTTTAGTTTTAAAATGTACTACGATAAATTCATCCACGTAATTGAGCTTGTATGATTTAATTGTAAATTGTCTGCTGCCAAACGCACTTATATCAGACAACACTAACTAGTGGAGCAGCAGTAGTATTGTTAGGGGGGATAGGTACTTAGTTTGGTTATGAAGTGTGATTTTCAGACAGTAAGGTTGTCGGGTGTAGTTTGGTTATGAAGTGTGATTTTCAGACAGTAAGGTTGTCAGGTGGGTTAGTTACTTGTCTAACTATGATGTGTGATCTCCATGAGTTCCTTTTTTTGTTCTTAGGCACTCTTCATAGGAATCGAAACAACCTCATGGTACTACTATGAAATTTTAACCACTTGACCGTATGTCCGAAGGCTCCACGAGTTCTTGATTAATTATCAATATACCTGGACCCAAACTAGGTTCGGGTCGGGGCGCCCATTCAAAATTTGGGACTGCAAGCATGGACATCAGTGGGTTTCGGTCGAGTCTTTGTAAATTTGCATTTTTTTTTATTATTCATACTTGTCCGTCCAAACAACAACTACATAATAACCAAAATATGGAAAAGTAGGAAAACTAAATCCTTGCAAATAGCTAATGGTACATCATTGATATCATTTCTAAAATAAAATAGGAATTATAAATTGATTCTACATAGCACGGGAAGGTATGATATGTGTGTGCCGATCCGGACTGAATGCATACCAAATGTGACTTAATGAATACCAAATGTATTTATAATTCCATTTATTTATTTTTTTGCTTAAGTACGAATTAGGATGAAATGAGGGATAAACCTTCATCCCAACCTAAAACATCCTCCCGGATGAGAATACTAAATTATTGGTTAGTTTGTGTTTAGTGTTCGTGTTAAACTATGGCTACATGAGGCAACCCGATCAGCCACACCATTAATACAAGGCACATAAGACATTTTGACGGCCTTGAAGAATTTAAGATAAATAAAAGATTTGCTATCAACATCTTTATTTTCCACAGACAAAATTTCATTCCTTTCAGAACAGTTATTGCATCTTCTTTAATCTCAATTTTGATAACTTTGGAGGTGTTCTCCAAGTTACCCTCTCTATGGCTCTATTTGACCTGATTATTCTTACTAACCAGTCGGTCAATAAGATCAATTAATTTTGGCTCCTATAATTCCCACGTATGATACGTGCTGGTTTTACTTACGTAAATTAATTTCAAATACCTTGTACAAGACTAGACGTACGGTAACAAACAAGAGCTCAAAGGTGAGATTGCTTGGGAAGAGATTTCTACAACTCTACAAGTATCCATCACTTCATTTTGGTCATGGTCTGTAAAAATAGTCACTTCATTATAATGCAGGACAAGAGACCAAAGAAGCCCATCTGCCCATATGTCTCCCACTAGCTGTTTTTTTTAACCTACAAATTTAACTTTACATTATACAATTAAGTTTGATCACATCTAGAGTAACAAATATAATTATCCAATTAAAATATTGATATTAACTTACTACCAGGTTCCTGAAAGGCCAAATAGTGCCACCAGTCAGTCCACCACCACCTACCCAAAGTTGTACATTCATCTTTGGCTGAACAAAAGTTGGAAACTTTTAAATTAATAAATATTGTGGTTGGAATACACCTTTGGAAAGAGGGCCATTAAACAAAATCAGAGAAAATTTTAGAGAGAATATGCTGTCAGGCTGAAGAAACAACTCAGACAACCACAAGTGGAGTGGCTCTTATGGCCCCAACCCAACAACAAGCTTCTACAAAACACAATCATGCATTGCATTCTATCTTTTCTTTCCTTGAAAGCCGACCACCCACTTGCATCATTATTCACAAATATTCTATCCTTTCTCCTGCAACTTTTCATGATAATTATCCTAAAGAACCAAATTGACTGTTCTAATAAATGTCATTTTTATAATAAAACGCAAAATCTTTCCTGCTTTATGTTAGGCAGTCAACATGGCACTTTAACAAATACAAGAGAGTATTGAGGTGTGACAAGAAAAGTTCAATAAAACAACTCACCTAAAAGTTAAATTAAGCTTATCAAACCAGAGAGACCAGATTGTGTTTGGACTGGCTTAGCAAACCAGAGAGACCAGATTTCTTTGCTGATATATAGAGACCAGAATTCTTTGCTGAAATATGGAGACCAGGCTTCTCTGCTGAAGTATAATTTCTGGCCTACTTACAACAACTAATTAAAAAACAGAATCTAGTCGTAAGAGGATATGTACAATGATCAACAAGACAGGTCAGTTTCACATATGTTTGAAAGCTTCAGAGCCTATTTCTGAACTTCCAAGACAAAGTATGTGACAAAGAGACTAGCGCAAATCTGTGGATATGAAACTGGGAGAACAGGCGGACAAACGAAAAAAGAAAAACCTACTTCATAAGGAATTGGCAAATGCAAGTCTAAAGCAGCATCTCACCATGAGATTTAGACGGTAAATGCAATGACATGAGCTACACCGGAACAGGCTGCAAGCTGATCCCGGGGCTTCATTGCCACCTGATGTTTCCATCATCTTCCTAGGCCTCTGCTTGAACAGAAAATGGCCAAGTTTTAGGAATCAATCATAAGATTCATAATGGAAAAATCTACAATGAGTTCACAACTTCCTTTTCTGTCCCTCTTTTTTTTCGAGTATATTTCTTTTGGCCTAAGGAGTTGTATGATCATTTGTTGCCTAAGAAGGATTTATGTACGAATGAATACAATCATGACACGTACCTAATTATCATAGAAGCGGGAACGTCGTCTTCTAGAACTGTAAACAAAAGTAATAGACTCGTATGTTAACAGATGAGCAAACAAAGGCAAAAACAGCACAAGACATGCACCACAGATTCATATATAAGAAGTCAATACTAATCTATACTCAATCCTCCTTTTGTAAGGAGATACAAAGCTTTAAGATATAGGTCTCGGCCATTCATCTGAATCTTTGGTACAGAGCCAGGAGGGCAAACAACACAAGGATTTGGATTATTGGACATTAACTGTCTTCAATTAGGATTTCATCTTCTGACTCTGTTACTACATAGACAATTCTAACCACTAACATTTTGAAACTAAAATGGAATACCAAGATAACACAATAAAAATCAAGGGAAATGCACGCAAAGGATGAAAGCAAAGAAAACAATTACTGACTACTTTTAGCAAATTAAAGGATTATCTAGTATTTAATCAGCATACTGTTTCATGACAAGCAAAAACAGAAAATAAAAGGCATACTGTTCAAAGTTGATTGAAATCAATAATCTCAAATCAGACTTTTTTGTTGCTCAAAAGATTAGTTTGCATATAAACCAATCTCAAGATCAAAAGATTAAGCATTATGCAGGAAACACACACCATTATATGCTAATAATTAACTAACTTTCACTTTAGACAAGATTACTGCTTTAAGAAGTATAAACTTTAGGTCACTCAATGCTAAAGGCATGCAAATTTCTAGGATATCACCAGCCCTGAGACTGAATCCCATAAGTGCAAATACACAGTTTAATCAACTAGAGCCAAAGTATGTGCATCAGAATTGCTGGCTTGTACAAAGGTAAAAAAAAATGATGTGATTAATCTATTCAAATGTAAACTGACCTCTGATGAACAGAACTATTTCTTGATGGGTCTCTTGGGTTCACATATTCATCATCAGTATCCTCCCCTCTGTACTCTGGAAACTCTATGGATGTCACAGAACCTTCATCAGAGTTTGAATTATCATAACTTGATCGCCGACTTCCTCTTCTCATAGCACTCCTCCTTGATCTTCTTCTATTCCTTGAATTTCTGAAGTTTTCAAATACTTGATACAGAATACAAGATGTCCACCAATTTCCATCATCACCGGGGAAGTCTTCAAACTCATCTGTAGTATCATCGTCACCATACTCAATCACATAATCACCCAGAACCACACCACGGGGAACTTCAGAATGGATAGTGCTTAAAACATCAATGATCTCAGAGGATTGCTGGAAATTCTCCCAGTCCAACTGTCTCGCAGGATCAATTCTTGATGGACGAGAATCAGGGTGTTCAACTTGAGCATGCTTCTGAAGCTCCAAGAACGTACCAGAAAACTTACATTGGTCCTCCTCACAGCATCTTTTCTTTTGATCCAGCTTTTGGCGGGCAATTTCAATGATAACCCAACCATTTACCTCCCCCCTACACAGAGGGCAGGCTGGCTTCTCTTTGATTCGAGATTCTGGTAACTGCAAGTCCTCCACAATATCTGAGTCAGATGCTGAAGCAGACTTTGAACTTGGGGTCATACCATAAGCACTTTTGAAGCGGTCAAGACAATTTGAATGTAAATGGTCTGTGTCACACACGAAGGCACGGCAACCTTTTTCATAAGATGAACACTGAAGAAGCACACAATTATGAGGACTCTCCAAGCATACGGGACAAACAATTGGATCCCAGTTCATATCTAAAGGAACATCATCAACACTTGAAATCTTAAGATGAGGTGAAGTATCTTCAGCCTTGGAGTTGCTCAGCTGAGGCCCTCTTTTGTAGAAACATTGAAAGGCCATGAGTATAAGAACTTTAGTTCAGTTTGTTGAACTCACATAAACACTAAACTGATAGTGTTATCAGCACAAATCAGCGGGTACAAATATCTCCAAATACCTGCTGGCACAAGTTGCTACGTAAAAAATAGGAATATCCTCAAAGCAAGTACTATAAACAAATACCAACAAAAAGAAATGATAACATTGTATATTTGAAACATTGCATCATTAAGATGGTATAGAACAACAAACCAGACCAAGATTATAGACGGTATGTTCATGGTGAGATGAGAAAATGTACTCAAGAGATAAACAGAAAAATCAGATAATATAGAAGGCAAATGGATACAAATTCCTAGATACTGATCACAATAGGAACACTGATGATTGCATCTCCTAAGAATGGAATTCATTAATTTCAGGAAGAATAGAAGTAGCAGTCCACTATTCACACAGGAAATCAACTGAGAAGTCCCAAACTACTATATTTCCCAAATTTGTATTGCGTTTTTCCTAGCTGAAACACATCGATCAAAGACATGACTGAAGGCTGTTCACAAATCAGTATTTCGTTACTATTATCAACTTTCAACTTTCCCTATGAGATATGAGATACACAAGGTGAACACATGATTCCACATATCATACTTGAACATCAATGATTATACATCGCATCGCAACTAACATGATTATAGTACGGTTTACCTAGCTCGAATAGCAAATACTTTACTTTTGCAGAGCATCTATTGATCAATTACATCATATTAAAACCTTCAAGCGAACGAACAAAATACTACGATAAATTTGCGCCACTTCACACTGCACCGACGAGTACATATACCAAAATTTGAAGAACCTTTTCAGATTAGGAAAATATATGTTCGAAACAACAAATCAACCACACGGTCACGCTTCGATCAGAAACCAAAATGGAAAAGAACCTAAAAATTTCAATCAAAAGCTAATCAAGCTTCGAGTAGATAATTTATAAACCACTTTTGGATTGATTGAATGACAGAAACTATCAGCTAACCGACAATTAAAAGCACAGACAAACAAAAAAAAGGAAATCGACACAAGGATTAAGCAATTCCTGTGAGAGCAATTGGAAATGAACCTTGAGTAAGATCGAAGTGAATTTGATGTGGAAAAGCAGATAGAGAGTATTAGTAGAGAAACCTTACGGTGTTGAAGAAGGAGATGGAGAAGAGAAAGCGTATGCTTTAGACGATTGAAGTTTGAAGAGGTCAGCGCTGTGCCTCTCTGCCTCTCTCTCTAGGAGGAGGATGAAGTAGGTAAAATACTCTTCTCTCTCTCAACTGCAGAGATCGATTATTTCTGCGCTTCTCGCAAAACTAAAGAAAAATAATAATTTAAAGATTAAAGTTTTAAATAATACGGAGTACTTTCGTATCGCTTATTTCGTTCCTCTTACACGCATAGACAAGTGATGATAAAAATATTTAATAAAATAATAATGTTAGAAATTTTTTACTCCGACAATCTATTTATAGTAATGTAGTTTTATATTCAGTAGCTTACTTTTGTAGCTAATTTTATTTCATATTAAATGTATACTTTTCTTTCGTAAGAGATAGGTTTCATTACCAAAAAAGCAGTCCTTCCTTACCCTATTAGATACTACTTCATTTGTTTAAAAAATACATGTTGTTTTAAAATTTATCTTAAAAATTAAAAAATTTATGATTTAATTTAAATATTCTCAATTTTGTTAAAATTATTTCCTTTTTACTTCATTATATATTTATATAATTATTTTTAATTAATGAAGATAATATTGACAAATTGTGGTAAAATATATCAAATGACATATTATTCAAAAAATAGACTAAAATGAAATTTATTTCTCAACGAAGGGAGTATTATTCTCATCAAGTAACTATTAAAAATTATTTTAGTATCAAAGCTTCTCTCTTGTTGACCGAGTTGTTTGACTTACATCTCGTGAATTTCTGCTATAGTTTTATCATTTCACTGATTATATCTCGAATTGTTTGACCATATTTACTCATGTTAAAAATACTCCAATATTCTTCTTTGTCAACCTTTTTTTTGTTTGACCATATTTACTCATGTTAAAAATACTCCAATATTCTTCTTTGTCAACCTTTTTTGGAATGATTAAAATTTGGAGTTGATTGTGCAGCTTGCGTCTACTACTAGTAGGAAGTAGGAACCAAGGGAAATTCCAAAATTTTCGGGTGATATGACCTGATTATACTAATTTAGTCGATAACACGTTCTATTTAACCAAGTTGGTACTAGTTTTTGTCGCATCGAGCTGTGTCTCAATTGTCAAAATCAAGAGACAAGCTACATAAACGATGAAGAAAAATGCGTCACAAACTACGTGTCACCGAAAATAGCCAAACCGAGAGAGTTTTGAGATTTCAGAAAACTTTGCAGAACGTGTGCTGCTAAACACTATGATGAAAACTAATCTTAAAATATAAACTGATCTGCAATGCAATATAAATCAACAGAAAACATAACATGGCTACAATTTCTAGTTTTGGAGCTGTTAGTACTAACAGCATCCCATATCTTAACACGCCAAAACTTTGAACCCTAAATACCAAAATCTCTCCCACATAACTCAAGTCTTTTGTGTGTGTTTCTCAAAGTGTACAATTTCCTGTCACTTGATAATTTGGGTTACAACACCAAGTGCAATGGTTCTACCTGACGTCCGCAAGAAGACTCTCCCAAGAGGCTTGCAATTAGAGAACTCATCCACACAAACTCCTCCTTGTAAAACCACCTGAAGATCAAAAATAATAGTGTTGGTAGAAAATTCATGGCTTTATCATGCTATAACCTGCTAAACAAAGTTAAATCATTTCCCTCACCTCTAAAACTGCATTCTGCTTTGAAAGCAGGCACCGTGGTGACTTCTTTGACACTTTTCCAGTCTTAGGATCAAGCAACGATGTTATCTTTGCAATCTGTGCAGCTTCCTTTGCGTGGTGTATGTGAAACTCCAGCTGCATAATGTATAAAACATGTTCAGAAGTTAAATACTTTAAAGAACAAGGGGAAAAAAATAATCAAATTTTGGCACAAAAAAATTTGACTATGAAGGTTGACTTACTTGAGATCCGATAAGAATAGGAGTAACCACATCCAAGACAAGAACCTTCAATTCTAAACGGGTTGCCAGTCTAATGGGGAAATCCGGGTGACATAGAACTCCTCCAGCCATTACTTGGTTGAAGTCGATACCTTGTATAGTGACAGATACATTGTCTCCAGCTCTTGCAATTGAACAAGGTTGTGCATTGCGCTCTATAGAGCGAATGGTTCCTATATCTCCTAATGGCATAACAAGAACCTGAGCAACACACAAAAAAAAAACGTCATGCACCTTTATTTGGCGTTTCTCACATACTTTATAATATGGGTTTTCTTTGAAAGAAGTATTTATAAGATAAAAGTAGGGTGGTAAACCATTATTTCATACCCCCGTCAATCTCATCACCTTCCCAACCCTCAAAGCACTTGAAAGTACTTTTCTTTACAAAAGTCGTTACCCGTAAAAAAAAGTCTTCATTTCTGTAAGTCGCCAAACCAGGCTATAACAATAAAACTAAGGAAAAGACAACAGAAGCCGTTACCCAATCGCATTCTAATCATATTTAGGAGTATGATAAACCCAGGATTACAGATTAATGTGCATCTCCAGAATAGACTGATATGGTCAAAATACAAATGATGGTAGCTTTATTGTTGTTGGTTCGGAGCTTCCACTATACGGAGTGGCTAACTATGTAGGAGAATACCCACTATGAAATCAATAATATTCTTTAGGGGTTGGATTGTAGATGCTTTGACCATAGAAACCAAGCACTTCAATACATGATCTCCTTGAGCATGTACCCACATAAATGCAAAAGATACTCAGTGGTATACTTATATAGTACCCTAATAGTTTCTCGAAGAAAATAATGGCAAAAATGCACTCTCAATAAAATAATTGCATATATGAAAGCATTTTTCTAGTAAATACCTTGCAACCACCTCGTAATGCTCCAGTCTCCAATTTACCGCATGCAGAAACCTGACCTGTTGAATTTGACCGGATAACATCACATATGGGCATGACCAAGGGCTTCATGTACTCTCTTGTAGGAGGCTGCAGTGAATCTATTGCTTCCAAGAGGTGAGGTCCGTGATACCTGCATCATACATAATGAGACCAATCACTTCTAATCATATATACATAAAAACACCTTTACATGCACAGAAACAACAGACTAATACTTTAGGATAAATAAAAACAAATGCATTTTTAGCAGGATTAGAACTAAAATTCTCCACAACCTATGAGAGGTCCTAATCCTACACTGTACTGCAACATGGGGGATGGATGTAAATCTACTGCAATTCATGAAATATATTTTCACATCTAGATTAAAGAGCTTATTTTCTAGTTGTTAATTGTGATAAACAAGACAGCATACCAGGATTTCAAGCGCACGTCAGTCGCAGGTGCCACCAAGTTCTGGTTTTCCATTGCACTCAAGGGAATCCATGATACAAGAGAATCCTTGAAGTTGCAAGAGCGGAGGAATGAACCAACTTGTCTCTTGACCAGTTCAAACCGTTCATTGGAGTACTGCACAACATCCATTTTGTTCACCGCCACTATAATCTGCTCAACCCCAAAACTTCGGATGAGCTGTGCGTGCTCCCGTGTTTGGCCTCCAGTAGCATCCATACCAACTTCAAATGAGCCAACGGATGCATCTATAACAAGAATAGCCGCATCTGCTTGTGTTGCACCAGATATCATATTGGGAACAAAATCCTTATGTCCGGGAGAATCGAGTACAACTACATGATACCTTTTGGTATCAAAATATGCAACAGCAACTGTCATAGTAATCCCTCTTTCTCTTTCTTCAGTGCTCTCATCAAGTGCCCATGCATAGGCAAACGACCCCTTTCCCTGTAATATTATATAAAAAGGATTGCTATAGTCAAGTAAAGGACAAACCAAAATCAGAACAGCAATCAACAAATAAAAAGCACATAAAGAAAAACACCCAAGCAAAGTTCAATTTAAAAAAAAAAACAGGTTACCTGTATCTTGGCTTCTTTCTCATACTTGTGCATCACTTTCGGGGATATCACACGTAAGAGATGTAATAATCTTCCAGAAAGTGTTGATTTTCCAGAATCAACATGGCCAACCTGTCACCAATTTTGTCCATCAGATAAGCATTGTTTGAATTTCAAAACAAGTTGTTTGCCACTTACAATTAGGATAAGTTGTCCACTTACAATTGCAAGATTTAGTTGTGCCAGAACATCTTTCTGTGCATCAGGTAGCATCCATTTCTCAGGCGTGTATTGTGCAGGAGCAGTAGCTTTCCCACGAATACCTTGCTTAGAGGATTCAGATTTCTCATTCAAACTTATGTTTGACATATTGCTAGTAACATTCTCAGGCTTGTCTCCAACTCGCAAAGAACTGGTCTTGTTTCTGCTATTGTATTCATCTTTTGCAGTCACTGCAGATGAACCAGCTGATCTTCTAGAAGTTGATGGTGCCTCAGTATCATAATTGCTGTCTCTGATGTTTAAAGAATAAACAGAAGACCTACCTTCCTTCAATGAACTTCCATTTTTCTCCCACATACTATCCTTATCTCTGACATTACTAGAACCATCAATTTTATGCACAATAGGTTGTGCTTTTGTGGTTTTTTTCTCAATTGAAGCACAATCTGCACATAACAGTACAACACCATCAATTTTTACCATGCAGCCAATTATGTCATAATCACCAGACATGTGAAAATCCAGCAAGTACCAAACATAGTAACACCATATGATTTTGTCCGACTAATTTAGTATTACCTATTTTTTTGTTGGCAGTGTTGGATGTATAAGGTCTGATAACTCCACATATGTCACAGAAAGACATAGTCTCTTCATTGTCATATGTGCATATGGAACAACTCCAAACGTCAGTTCTAACTGCAGGCTTAGATACTACAGGTTGTTGGCCTGCATAGTACATCATAGTCAAAATATTCAGCACATCAAAGTCAGAATGCCTTAGGAGTATAAGTAACAGATTTCACAATACAGCATAAGGCCTTGAGGATTTTTCAAATACTCCATGTCAGATTAAAGCATTGTTGAAATGCTAACAAAGCTCAAATTCATGCTTTTCTCACCAATAAAATTTACAAAAAAAAAGGTTGGAATTTGGAAACAAATACTGACCCTTTTCTCCATAGGCCTCGTCATATTCATCATAGTCTTCATAGGCATCATCATAATCATCATAACCGCCATCATAGTCTAATTGGTAGCCCGCTTTACGAGGCATGTTCCTAATTAGGAATGAAAGCAAATCAATTTGTTAAGAAATCGCCTTCCACAAACCCTAATTGATTGAAAGCACACCGAGGAATGCAAAGGGGGAGCACCACAGACTTCAATTGAGGGATTTGAATTCGAGCATATGCGAACGGTGTTTCGCAGCGCAGCCTCCCAAGCTCAAATGCGTTTGGCTCGGGCGCGCCGATCTTCCAACCTCCCTTGATGATGCCGACAAAGAGATGGAGCGAAAGCCCTGAACTGCCCGATTGGATTCCTGAACTCATCAACTGTTAAATACATTCGAAACTCTATCTATTATCGATTAAAAAAAAACAAGATATTATAACAGCGAGAAAATAATCCGTAATCCGTATATAGGCTTAACACAAATTTTTATGGTACAAAAGATTTGATTGTTTAAATATTACTTATTTATTTTTGTAACTTAGGTCCTATGTTAAATTTTAATTTTCAAAGAAATTTAAAATCTTTAATAGGATTTATATTTTTATAAGTTAGAGTAATAATTTTTACAAACGAAAATCTTGACACAATGACACGTGTTTTTGGGACATATCTTATTATTAATTTTACTTCAAAAAAACTTTCATCTGATTAAACTCCTTAACTCCTAACTAAAAAAAAAAAGTTTAAAATTCAATTCAAAATTGTATGTCAAATCCCATTCATTATAGCAAAATTAGATGTTTACACGAAATTCTTAAATAAAAGAGATATTTACACACAACATAAAAATAAACAATCAATATTTACTACATAAAGAAAGCAAATATAAATATTGATAATAGAAAATAATGACCATTAGATAAAAATTCAATTATCTATAACTATATATTAAAGTTGTACCTTTTGAGCCACCAAAATGATTCTGGCCCATCAGATATTTAAAAAATTAATTTTTATTTCTATTATTATAACTTCTTTCGATTAAATTCTTTTTTAACTATTTAAATTTATCTTTAACATCAAACAAATATCTATTTAATATAACAATATCTTTTGAAAGCTTCCTTATACAAGTATTTAAAATTAAAGATAAAATATTTTAAATATTTAAAAATAAATATAAATCTTTTAGCATATATCTTTTGATGAATTTATTTATAGATATATATTGATTTTATTTTATAATTAAAAATTGATCATAAATATTTCTAATATTTAATAAAATGTTTAATAGATATATTGAAATATTTGATAATCTCTAAATTTACGTACATGGAAAGTAATAAAATATAAATAATTAATATATTATCTGATTTAATCTTTACTTTATCGAACCACAAAATGTTTTTGGTCACATCTTAAATTAAATTAATTAAAATTTAAATATGTAATATAATTTAATGATATTTATCTTTCATATTTTATGATATTTTATTTATGAAGTTTACTATTATTTTTTAATCCTTATCTCTTCCATATTTGAATATATGATTTTTTATTCATATTTATCTTCTTTTTTTAATTAAATATCATCAAGAAAGAAAAGAAATGTAAATATTTTATCTTAATTATATATCTTCACTCTCAACATTAAAGTTAATCATTTATATTGATTATAAAAAATATACCCTACATTTTATGAACAATAAATTACTTATATTATATTTTTATTTTTATTTATTAATATCTTATGTATAATGTCTATAAAATATTGAATTGTAGTCGTACGGGTAAAACCAGTTGATAGTAAATTCTTCTTTTTTGGTAGAATGATAGTAAATTATTCTTGTCATATCAATTTAAACTTTACTCCAAAGTCCAAACGTCAGTTCTATGTTCTAACCGCAGGCTTTAGATAGTACACGTTTTCTAATGTATGTTTATAGGCACACATCAATGACTTAAAGTTTAGCAAAAATGATAGGCTCAAAACATATGTAGACACCCGAACTTGTGCAAATTGGTCACTTGGACACCTCACCTTTGAAACGCTAACATTGAACACCCGAACTTACTAAAGTCTACCTATTTAACACCTGCCTCTTTATTACGGGATGGTGTAAAATGCACGCGCCTATTACGTGGAAATAATTAACCAAATTAAATCCACGTAATGCCATATAAGCAAAACACATTAAAAAACTAGCCACGTAATCACCTGAACACATATTACTTGGCGGGCAAAAACGAAGGATTTGTCACTTTCACGAAGGGTCGTCGCTCACAAAAAAACTCTCCTATTCATGCGTACATACACGCGCAAAGACACGTCAGACCAGAGGTGTTCAATAGGTAGACTTTAGCAAGTTCGGGTGTTCAATGTTAGCGTTTCAAAGGTGAGGTGTCCAAGTGACCAATTTGCACAAGTTCAGGTGTCTACATATGTTTTCGGCGAAAAATGATATGCAGCCCAACAAACAAAAACATTAGCCCGAGTTATGAGCTATGACACCCAGGTTGTAAGCAAGAAGTGCCAGAAACTACCATATTCAGACATTCCACCATGACTCCATATGAATTAATTGTTAAATTGCACAGGCTTTGTGAATTATCCCTTCATTAAGATCGAACATAAAAAAATAAAAATTAGAAGAACAAAAGTGTAAAATGATTAATTAATTGATGATATACAAAAGCAACAATGTGATATCTTAAAGCAAATGTTAAACAAGACACATCATTCTATTACCCTACAACATGACTGAGTTTCCTCCAGGTCTAGAAATGTGGGAGCAAATAAATTAAATGCCACACAGTAAAACCCGAGCTATATATTAAGCTTTAGCATTTTCATCTCCTCCTACCAAATCATCCTCATCATGGTATATGTTGTCAGCCATCTGCCAAATCTGAAGAATATTATCCTCCGCTACGCTCGCAATGACCCAATCTTCAGATGGATTCCATGAGAAGTCTGAGATTTTACTCGTGTGCCCCCCATGTATGAACAGTAGCTCAGGAGGGCCATCTTCAGCATCATCCGGTGTTTGCTCCTCATTGATTCTGCAAATATATCAATTGCAATACAGTTCGGAATCAAATTTAAACTCCTAGAAAAACATGTCATTAAGAAATCCTAGCTGAGTTTAACTTAGCACTATAGCAGGATAAGCTGTGTGTTGAGAAAATACCTGCTCAGGTCCCACACCATAAGTCTCCTACCAAGGCAACACGATGCTAGAACTGATTCATTTTTTGGACTCCACCCAACTTGAAATATTTGTTCCCTTTTATGACAAAATTATCAGTTAAAAGAAACTGTTAGCAGCTGATTTGTGGTGGTTCTATAAAAATTCACAAGACTTGAGTATAGATATCAGGCCAGGAATTCATACTTGTGGCAATCGAAGGTATAAAGTGCAGATTCAAATTTTCGTAAATCAAATAGCTTGACAGAGGTGTCAGCAGAACCGGTTGCTACAACCCATTCATTGAAAGGATTGAATGCCATGCAGTTTACCTACATATGTTGAAAACATAGTAGAAAACCAAATAAGTCATTGTCGATTTGTTAGCAATGAATAAAAACTGGGCATGTAAATGAAGAAAACTCTGAGCAATCCAGTTTAAAAGCATGCCCTTAGTTTAGTTATTGCACATTTCATCAACAGAATACTTGAATATTTGAATCACACATCAGCAAACAATACATTTGTAGCACAATGTTACAGAACATCCTATACTTGTCAAAAATACAAAATCACACAAAGCAGAATTGAATTATTTAGATAGTGATGGACAAGAACATAACAAGGGGCAAATTAAGTGTTTCATGAGTGCATACACTTCAGTGTAAGCACCTGTACAACTTACCTCAGCATTATGAGCAGTCACAGATTTCACTGGTTTGTTAGCTGATGGACTTCGAAGGTCCCACAAATGCATATATCTATCATCTCCAACTGAGCCGAATAAGTATTCGTGTCTTGAATGCCAAGCAACATCTTCCACAACGCCATCATGGGCCTGCATTTCCAAGTACTTAGCTAGATACATATACAACAATTAGGCAGAAAATGTGAAGGCATCTATAACATCAGAATGAGAAATAAGCAAGACAAATGCTCAAATTCTGAAAGCACATGCCTTTTCATATCAATGATTTAAGCCATTAAATCTCACCTTTTTCACTTACATTTGTTTGTTCCTGAACATTTTGCAGATAGTCGAAAGGGTAACCAACAGATGACGAAATATAGCTAGTTTTAAGCAAGCTTAAAGACAAACTCATTTCAATTTCAAACAATCAATTACTGTCATTTGCCATGCTATAATCAGTTTTGCATAGTTAGCCTACTTAATAGAAAGAGCCAGAAGTTAGATCAGAAGATACCTTAAAGATATTTGTGGCATCCAATGTTTTGTTTGTAGGTGTTGCATTAATGTCCCACATACAAATTTGAGCATCATCAGAGCCACTGAGCAAATAGCCTGGCTTCAATTTACTCCAAGAGAGACCATACCCTTCAAGGTTGTGACCCTTCAACCGCAAGTCCGGATTACAGGCACCATTCCGTGGTGGAATGGAAGGGTGCTTGCTATAGTCAAATATGTGCACTTCTGCATTCACTGTCTTGGTGGCAATAATGAATTCGTTCTGAGGCATATAACGAGCCCTGTTGACCTCTCCATCATGAACTATATGTTGTATCACTTCAACCTGCAAGGTCAACAGATGACTGGATCAAAATCTAATGATTATCTAAAGATAACTATAAGGATCCCATTCGCAATGAGCAATTGAGAAGGTTTGATATTGTGACTCATATCAACCCTTCGCAATCTCACAATGTAAAACCTTCACAATTTGTGACACAATTCAGCTAATCAATTTTCATCCTACTTAGACATGACTAGTTAGATTCCAGGGTGCAAGTAACCATTGTATTATAAATCATAATGTATATCTTATACCTACTGAAAAAAAAAATTGTCACAGAAACACTGATCATAATAGCAGTTTCTTAAAAAGCACAACATTTTATCATGGTAGAAAGAATGACATAAAAAGACATTTAACAACAGCAAAAGACAGCAGACAAGAATCTAAATCTTCAAAAGACATTAACTTCTTCTCTCTTCCATAATTCCCCATTAAAAGTTCATAATTATCAGTTCAATGAACAAAGCCGTACCTTATTTATAATTTTCTCTCACTATAATTTAAAGCTAATGATACTAGGTTTCAATTCATACACTATTAATAAGTGTTAAGCATAAAGATCATACTAAAAGGCCACCAATAACCATCAATTCCTGAGACCAATATCCTCCATGTTCACAGTCGGCAGTAGCATGAACCATCAATATTATCATTCACGAAGACACCAATGTTTTCCGAATAAAAGCGCAAACAAAAGAGCCCAAACCTTGCCATTAGCGCACCCGAACCCACCAACATTGGACTGGAAATCTTCATAGTGCCGAGCATCATTTTCAGAATCCTCACGAGGAAGCTGAACCTGAGCAACCATCAGGTAATTCAACTCATCGTCAGAAGTATGGGTTCCCAATATCATCTTCTGCAGAGCATAGTCTTTTTCAGGCGGCTCTTCTCTCCCAGGGAGCCACTCCACCGTCAAAGAAGGCCATTCTAGGGCGTGAGTGATAATCAAGTCGTACAGAAAAGGTGTGTTCTTCTTCCAAATCTTGTACTCTTCATTGATTAACCGCTCCTCGACCACTTCCCTAGACTCCTCCTCGTCCCTCCGCATCGGAACTTAGATAAATTGAGATGAATTCCACTCTGTGAGACGGTGCTAATTCCAAACCCTAATCGAACAACCGAAATTTTGAAACCTTTACTCTATAATCTAAAGCAGAGAAAATCAGCGAAGGAACGAAATTCAGTAAGAAATGAATCGGACTTGGAATCTTTGTGGAGTTAACAACCCTAATTTCACGAAGAAAAGGGGATGCGGGCAATGGAGTCGTTGACTAGGGTTGAGAATGAGAGAGTAGGTAATAGGCTGATAGCATTAGCGCGTAGTCGTAAAATTGGGCGGGAATCTTTAGGTCGATCACCATATTTTATTACGGAAATTTCATTTGCAAGGTGTACAAAATTTTGACAATACTAGGTGAACAGGCACATACGCACGGGACATGTATTTTATAATTGTTTTTTATATTTAAATTTGCTTTTATTGTATAAATATATTTATACATTTGGAGTTGTAAGTGTGTTGATTTTATAAATATATTTAATATAGACACATTAAAGATTTTTGAGTTTAATATAATTTCGGATTTGGGTGCGCCCGAATTATAACGTGTTGCATACGTATGTCTTTAAAGAGAAGCAAATCTTACGTAGTTCAGCGGTTTAATAGTTGAATTTTGATTTTTGAATTTTCATATTCATTTCAAACAATATAAATTGATGATCATTTCACAAAACAATAGAGGCAAAATAACTAATCATAATTGACAACAATTTGTTTTGTTTTTTTTAAGAAAATTTTTTTAGATCTAAATTGACAATAATTTAGTTAGATAATAAAGAGCAATACCAATATGATATTAAAAAATAGTAATATAACAAAAAAAACATTCAATATACTATTTTTATATTTAATGAGAATAGACTTCCAATATAATATCGAATGAGAGATTTACACAAATACGTATATAATGATAGCATTAAGACCCCAATAACGAACATGACATAGAGAAAATAATTTATACATGCCTTGAGCTATTCGAACATGTTGGTAATTATTTATAAACATAATTGTAACCATAGAGAGAATAGTAGACATAAGAGAGGGAAAATGTGTACACCAATTGCATCTCTTTGTACAATACCATATATATAGGTCAATTCATGAAATTTAATTGGTCAAACATATATACACATAAATAGAGATGTAATTAGGGCAATAAGTACACATATAAGAGAATAAGCATCCTAAGAGAATCTCTATGTGTAGTTAATCCATATTATACATTTAAATACTTATAACATTTACATAATATTTTAACAAAAAATATTGTTTAAGCAATTTAAATAAGTTTATAAAAATTAGACATAATGTTCACCATGAGACTTGAACCTTAAATATTTACCATACATATATGTCAATTATGAAATTTAATTATATTGGTCAAACATATATATACATAAATAGGGGTGTAATTAGGGGTGAGCAATAAGTACAAATATAAGAGAATAAGCATCATAAGAGAATCTCTATGTGTAGTTAATTCATATTATACATTTGAATACTTATAACATTTACACAATATTTAAACAAAAAATATAGTTTAAGTAGTTGATATATAAAAATAGACACATACATTCGTAAATAATTGATATAAAAAAATAGAGATATAAAGGGAAAAGACTATTCACATTTTTACGATATGGAGAAATCATCAAAGGTCATGTACAAATATTTTATAACAATAAACAACCGCATAGCCAATGCAATTTTCACTTCTAAAATCACCAAGATCAAACCGAACAACATCCAAAAAGAATATACAAAGTACCACTTTCTCCAGTTCGCCAACAACAACAAAAAAATCAAATAATTAGTATCAAATTTTTCATTGTAAACAATATAAACCGATGATCATTTCACAAGACAATATAGGAAAAATAGCAAATAATAATTTACAACAATTGAGATTTTTTTAAAGGAAAAAATTTTTAGATCTAAAATAACAATAATTTAGTTAGATAATAAAGAGCAATACCAATATGATATTAAAAAGTAGAAATATAATAAAAAAACATTCAATATACTATTTTTATATTTTAATGAGAATAGACTTCCAACATAATATTAAAGGAGAGATTTGCACAAATACATATATAATAATTGTATTAAGACCCTAATATATAACCAACAAGACATAGAGAAAAATAATTTACACTTACCTTGAGCTATTCAAACATGTTGATAAATATTTATAAACTAATTGTAACCATAGAGAGAATAGTGACACAAGAGAGGGGAAATGTGTACACCATTGGATCTCTTTGTACAATACCATATATATAGGTCAATTCATGAAATTTAATTGGTCAAACATATATACACATAAATAGGGGTGTAATTAGGGGTGGTAATGTGGGCAATAAGTACACATATAAGAGAATAAGCATCCTAAGAGAATCTCTATGTGTTGTTAATCCATATTATACATTTAAATACTTATAACATTTACACAATATTTTAACAAAAATTATTGTTTAAGTAATTTACATAAGACTAAAAAATTAGAAATGTTTTTCACCATGAGACTTGAACCTTAAATATTTACCATATATATGTCAATAATGCGCCAACCATAGCATATGTACGATAAAAAAAACGTGTCTATTCGAAGTCGAATATTTAAAATAACGTGTCTAGTGCCAAATTAATATTTTAATTGAAAAAGAAATAAATTTCTTACACAATCAAGCTTGGTAGTTTTAAAATACAATCTCATATTCGAATACAATCTGGTTTCGTTATTTCCTACAACATGTATAAATAATGTTGATTTTGGCAAAAATAAGTGTGTAGAGACTCGAACCTTAGATCTCCACTGCAAAGCCCCAAGCTCCTTGAACTAAAGAACTTATCTTGACAATCTAGCAAAAAATTTAATATAATAAAATTTGTGTACCAAGTGCAATAAATGCTTCTTGTACACAACTTTTTATTGTTATATATAGATTCGAATACAATCTGGTATCGTTATTTCCTACAACATGTATAAATAATGTTGATTTTGGCAAAAATAAGTGTGTAGAGACTCGAACCTTAGATCTCAACTACAAAGCCTCAAGCTCCTTGAACTAAAGAACTTATCTTGACAATCTAGCAAAAAATTTAATATAATAAAATTTGTGTACCAAGTGCAATAAATGCTTCTTGTACACAACTTTTTATTGTTATATATAGATTAGAGATTTGGGCACGCCATGAGAATTCAAAAAGTATGAGAAAGAGAGCGAGAAAGTGAGAGAAATTGACATCATGTAAACGAACGGTCCAGATAGGCATTAGTAAAATTAACGGTCGGATTTCAATATTGTGCGTTCTTTTATAACGGGGGGAAGCAGGAGAGTAGGAGATTGAACAAAGAGAACGAGAAAGCGAGAGAAATAGACATCCTGGTGAACGAACGGTCCAGATAGAACATTAGTAAAATTAATGGTCGGATTTCAATATTGTGCATTCTTTTATAGAATAAGAGATTCATAAGGTAACCTGAGTTTGCATTAATTTTATCACATGTTCAAATCCGTTAAAGTTAAACCTAACAGTTAACTTTAATTAAAAAAAGAAAATAAAAAAATTTAAAATCAAATTAAAAGCATTTGACTTTTTATTATATCTTCATTTCAAACTTCTCTTCAAAAGCATCATGGACCCTAATAATGGCAGGCGTCAATTCCTTCTGTTGAAACGGTTTCAAGTAGGGCACATGGAGAGAATATCGTGTTTTTTGATTCAGACTGTAAGTTCTCTCTAGTTCCCGTTAATTTTTTGACTTTTTGCGTGAATCTTGTTTTGATTTTTAATTTGGTATTTTTTGAAAGGCGAATCAGGCACATTTGGCTCTAGTTTCGGCCGTTAATCCGGCTACAATTCCGGCCGTTAATCCGACTCCAGTTCTGGCCATTAATCCGACTCCAGTTCTGGCCATTGATTCTGCTCTAATTTCGGTCGTTGATCCTGCTCCAAAAGGTTTCGTTGTTGATGACGCAGAAGGTTTTACGGACGATGAAGGTGCTCTTGGATATAATGTCTCATCTGAAAAGGTATTGTACTTCTTCAACATCGCAAGGTACAAAACACAACATCTCAATCAATGCGATATAACGTAAAATGTGTGTAACATATCTTACGTGCGATTATAACTTATAAGATATCATTCATCATGTGTTAGAGGCATGGCGAATGATTTATCATTCATCATGGGTACAAATAAATACTATCCAGTTGTTGTTGCCGATGCGGACCCAGTTGTTGTCGTTGATGCGGATCCAGTTGCCCTAAACGATGTGGATCCAGTTGTCGTAAACGATGCGGATCTAGTTGCTTTTGCCGATGCTAAATAAGTTGTTGTCAGCGTTGATCCGGATCATGTTAATGTTCACGTTGAAGAATTTGCTGATGTTGAAGAATTTGATGCTGAGGGTGTTCATGGTAAAATCTTGGAAATCTTTATGTCAAAGTTGTGCATCAAACAAGTCTGATGCAACTAACAAAAAGCTACGGATAGTAATATTGCTAATATTGTTGTTTCAAATAAGTCGGTGCAACTAACAAAAAAGCTACGGATAGTGATATTGCTGCTAGTTGTTTTTGTAATTCTTGCTAGTTATAGCGCGATCTCACTCAGAGATCAAACAAATCAAATCTAGGTATATGAAAAGATCCCGACCCGAAGAGATTTTTCGACCCTTATTTATGTACCATTCTTCTCCTTTATATAGTGATGGCCAACTGCATGATTGCCCATTTATTACCGATGTGGGATGAGAACCATTTTTCCATTTCAAATGTTAATGTCCACATGGCCTTATGTGGTTGATTAAGTCAACAATGGTAGTGATTAACAATGTGCAAACTCTTTCAAAGAGCGGATTAGCTAGTAGTAGGGAAAATTCTGCAGAATTCAACCCAAGGAAAAAATTTCTAAGGCGTCTCGACTCTCAACACCTTTTGTATATCTTTAGAAAAACTTGATGTTTTGTTACCGTGCTTATGTTACCATTTTTGGTGCTTTGGCGTACTGGTGACCACTGTTTATGGTCATTTATATTGTGTTAGAAAAATATTAAAAAATATTATTATAAATATTCTCTAAGATAGTTGAGAAAAATATATATTAAGAAATATAAAAATAAAAATAATAAAAAATTAATTAGAATAGTTAAAATAATATGAATAAAAATATATTCCTTTAAATATGAGGTGAGACAAGAATTAACGTGGTGGCCAGAAAACGGTCAGATTAACGTAGAGTATTAAATTGATTGATTGATTTGTTCCGAATTGAACCCGTTACCTAGCCCGTTATTTTCACAAAAAACTCAAAAAACTCTTAGCTAATTAATACAACAAGATCATAAGAATGCACACCCCAAAAAGATAATTGAAATAGAGAAGAAGAATATAAAAGCAAGTAATTTATGAGTTACACGAAAAATTGACAAAAGAGTTACTACAAATAATTAAACATATATTAATGGTGTCCATTCATGCACTATAGTTATACATTTATACCCTAAACACTCTGACAGAGTAATTAAGCAAATGTGAATGCAAAAATTACAGCAAATATTACCATCATGATTGCAACAACCCCTAAAATTTCATTTTTCTATCCAAAATACCTTCTAAAAAATACTTCAACTGTTTCAGTTGTGTCGAGTTGATTGGAGAGAGAGGATTCGACTGTTGGACAATTAGGCACTCAAGCAAACTGGTCCAAGGAGCCTTGAGTAGGCATGGACATTTGTGCGGGCCGGCCCGGCCCGGCCCGCTTTTTTTTGAGCTTTCAGCCCGGCCCGTCCAGCCCGCGGGCCAGACGGGCCCAACCCACCCGGGTCCAGTGCCGGGCCCGGGTCGAGGAATATTGGCCCGGCCCGGCCCGGTGCTCAACGGCTCTTTTAAAGAGCCGTTGGCCCAACGGCTAGTTCAATAAAAAAAAAAAAAAATGTAGCCAACGGCTACTTTCATTTAAAAAAAAAAAATTAAATTCCTCTCCTATTCTAATCTTCTATAAATACCACCCAATCTTCAACATTTTTTTCCACACAATCTCCTCAATCCCTCATCTCTCAACTCTCAATCTCATACTTGCTTATTCTACTACAAGTCTTACAATCTACAAAGTGTCTTAATCTCATTTTACTTGCTTTTGTTATTTTTAATCTCTATTTAGTCTTTCAAAACAAAAAAAAAGGTATTAATTTTCAAAAACAAGTTTACCTTATTTATTTACATTTCGAATTTAATTTTCTTCTCCTTTTATAAAAAAAAAACAAAAAAAGTTATAATCTCTTGCTTATTCTTAGTCTTTAAAAAAAATCCCCTTTTATAAAAAATGGAGGGACAAGGTAATATGGGTTTGTCCCAAGAGGAATTTGATCATTTGGCGGCGCATGGAAGGGCTCAAATGGAAGATCAACCCGGTAAGTAATTTTTTTATTTCATTTATAATACAAATAATTTGTTATTTCGTTTATAATATAAATAATTTGTTATTTCATTTATAATATAAATAATTTTATTTTTTAGGTTTCATCCCATCTCAAGCAAGTGTTACACAAGAGGCGGGAAGCTCCTCGACTACGATAAAAGATACGACCTCTGGCTCTATTGCTTGGAAATACTTCGACAAAGTCGACGATCCAAAAAGCCCCGACAATTTTATTACTACGTGTCTAATTTGCAAGGCGAGGGGAGTTAGAAGGGGTCACTCTTACAAATTCACCAAGAATAGCGGAACGGGAACGTTGAAAAGGCACTTGAATAGGCTACATCCCAAAGTGATGGTCCCCGAAGGTCAAGGTGGTTCAAGCGGCGGAATTCAAACCCAAATAGGCGGGTTTGCCTCTTCTCAAGCTGGAGGTAACTTATTTTGTTACAATAGAGATAAAATGATTGATGGCATGGTTGAATATATTACAAAATCTGAAAAACCATTCTCTTTTGGAGAAGACTATGACTTTCAAAAATTTGCTAAATTATCTTTGCAACCGGCTTATCAACAAGTTGGTCGTAAGACCTTAAAACGTAGATGCGTGCAACAATATGAAAGGGCTAAATCTAAATTGGTACAATTTTTTGAGAAATATGATGGTCGTGTGTGTATTACAAGTGATATTTGGAGTTCTAGAGTAGGCGATTCATATATCTCTGTCACTGCCCACTGGAATGATGATAATTGGTTGTTGCAAAAACGTGTCATTGGTTTTGAACCTATGTTTGAAAGTCACACCGGAGCTAATATATATGATCATATTGTTAGAATTCTTAAGGAATTTAATTTGTTTGCAAAAGTGTTTTCACTTTCCTTCGATAATGCCTCTGCTAATACTAGATGTATTGATTTATTTAAAAGACATGTACCTCTTTTGTTAAATGGAGATCTTTGTCATATTAGATGTGCTGCGCATATTGTTAACTTATCTGTTCAAGAAGCATGCAAAGATCTTCATGATTTGATTGGACCGATTAGAGAGTGCATTAGATGGCTTAGGTTCACCGGTACCGCAAAACGTCGCTATAAGATCTTGTGTCAAGAACAAGGATTATTTCCTAGGAAATGGAGTATGGATACACCAACTCGTTGGAACTCCACTTTTGATATGTTACAACCTGCTTGTACTTATAAAAATGTTATAACCACTTTGTATGCTGAGCAGTATAGAGGTCCGAATGGTACTCCCGGATTTATTTCCGAGGAGCAATGGGGGATCGCGACACAAATATGTGAGCTTCTAAAAACTTTTAAGGATGCAACACTGATTTTTTCACAAGTTTATACGCCTAACGTCCATTTAGTTATTTTTCAATGTTGCAATATTACATATGCCATGCAAGAAATGCAAGTAAAGCAACCATCATTAGGTAACATAATTGAAAACATGCGAACAAAATGGTTATCTTATTTTAACAAGTTTCCTGTTATATATTGTATTGCTGCATTATTAGATCCTACTATGAAGAAGCAAGGTTTAGAAAATATGTTAGATTTTTATTATGACAGTTTGGGCCTTTCAAAAAATGATTATAATTGGTATGCTGATATTGATTTCGCCATTGCAACATTAATTAAGTTATATGAAAAATATGCAGAAAAACTAAATATTCCACCTACATCTACTAATCGACCCTCTTCATCTTCTACTTCTACTACTAGCAAAATTACATCTTTAATTTTCAAAAAACCCCGAACATCACCTAGTTCTGGTTCTATTGCACCTACAAGATCTATTATTCCTGACTTCCTTCTTCAATTTAAATTAGGTTAAATCTTAATTAACTGAATTCAATTTGTTTGTGCCTAGCTATATGCATGGTTAATTAGTCGAATTGAATTTTTATATGATTAGTGGAAACGATCGAATTTGTTATCTTTGGTTGATTTGATTTGTTTGGATGTGTACAATTTGGACCCCATCTTCGAAATTCGCTCCATATGAATTGCTACAGACGACGAACGTACAATAGATAAAGGTTGGAGCTTTGAAAAAAATTAATTTTGCATTCTATTTCTATATGTAGGCAGATTATAAGGAATCTGGCTATGCCTTTTATACTGTACAATTTAAGACCTCGCTTTGTGATTTGAATCGGTTTGTAGTTGAACAAAACGTACTGTTTGAATGGCGGAAGCACATATCAGCAGCGGTTGTAGTAGAAGAAGAAGAGAAGTGGAGGAATCCTCCTCCCACACGAATTGCAAGATGAGATTCTTGTTCGCCTCCCCGTTAAATCTCTGATTAGGTTCGAATTGGTTTGCAAAACATGGCTCTTTAGGTTCCATTCTCGCTACTTCATCGATCTGTATGATTCAAGTCGTCATCTACGCGATCCATCATCAAAGCTCCATCCTATTCGTACTAGGAATCTGAAGAAAATGATTCCAGGACTTGCTGATCTATGTCTCACCAAAGAAGAAGGAAGTTGGGTATACACGTATCGTATCCTTGGGCCCTTGAACGGAGTATACTGCGTATAGACCTGTACATGGGCGGGTTCGGGCCGGGCCTAAAAAAAAATTTTGTCCACATCAACGGGCCGATTTTTTTGTCCAAGCCCGCCCACCTACACGGGCCGGGCCGTCCATGGGCCCGCCCGGCCCGCATAATAAATTTTATTTATAATATATTAATATTATTATAAATTATAAATGATATTAATTTTATTATAAAATATAAATTATATATAAATTAATGATATAATATATTAATAAATTATATAAATTAATGATATAATATATTAATAAATTATATATAAAAATAATATAATATATATACGGGCCGGGCCGGGCCGGGCCGACGGGCTTTTTTCGTTGTCCAAGCCCGGTCCCATATTTTACGGGCCGGGCCGGGCCGGGCCTTTCGGGCTAATTCCTATGTCCAAGCCCGTGTTTTTAGCGGGTCGGACGGGCCGGGCCGGGCGGGCCGGCCCGGACTTATACAGGTCTAACTGCGTAACCAGTTATCCTTTCGAGTTAGGGAGCGACCGATCCTCCATTTTGTTATTCAAAATAGGCTTGCTTAACCCTGCCACTCGTGAGCATAAGCTTACGAATCCCTTCCCTTGCGAGTTTCATCCTCTACTATCCGATATCTCTTCAAAGAAAGGTTTCATTTACACTGGTTTTGGTGCACTGAAAAACGACTATGCAGCTGTTGTCCTCGTCAATTACGACTACCGCCGCAGCTCGAAGAGACCCTCCTCTTTTCTGGCCTTGGTCTACAGCGTACAGAAGGGCGTGTGGAAGAAACTCGTTGATTATGAACCCGGGAAGAGAAACATTGGCGAGAAAAAGGCGACAGATGCCTTTACGCAAGGAGGAGGTGGGCTATTCCGTATCTTTCCTTATTCTGAGAATTGCGCTCAAAGGTTCTTTGAAGGGTGCTACCATTGGGTAGCCACCGCTAAAGGAGGATGGTTTGTGTTGTCGTTTAATTTTGCTCAAGAGTCTTTCAAATTGATGGGCCTGCCACCGCGTCACAGGTATTTTAGCCATAGAGAATAAGTGATTGTTTTGATAAGAACCTAACTTTGACATCTAACAACTACATTATGTATGATAAATAACAGAGAGATTGAGATTGATGGGGTCGGCTGGCAAAGATACGCAAAGCGGGCTGGGCTTTTCATCTTGCATGATCATCTTGTTGCTGTCTATTTCTTCACTGAAGTCTCGGGTGAGGCCAAGTTGGTCGCTGAGGTTGCTGTTTGGATGATGATGGATTACGGTGTTGAAGAATCCTGGACCAAGATTCATACCATCAAGCCCGACTTCATTTGTGGTGTCCCGGGGAAGGAGGTGTACAAGCTTCATGGGATAGATTGGACTCCTCTAAAGAGTGGTGGTATTCGTATTAATAGGCTCTTATTTAGGTCAACATCTGAGTGGGACGTCATATCGTGTGAGGATGTTGGGCACCCGTCAATCGAGCACACATATTCTAATAAGTTATTGCCGTGGGATGTCATTGGAATTTCGACTTATGTAGAGACCCTTGAGCGCCTTTATAAATGTTCTGATTTGTATTTGTAGGTGAGTAGTATTTTTTTAAACTTGTATCATAGATTATAACATTATAACTTACAAACTTATGGCAATTTTTTTTATTACTACCTAGCAAGTACGTACCAATGACAATCTTTTGTTACTAGCTAGCATGTAACAATAGTTGTACAAACATCATTTAGCTTCACCCTTATATACTCTTGTTTTGCTATAAGTATCGTGACTACGTCAAACCGTGTTTGTCATGATGGATGGCGAAAATCTCAAAATGGCGTCGTCTTCACATAGCTTATGGACCTCATCACCAGGCAAAGTCACCGTGACCACTCTACTCAACTTTCCTTCACTTGGAGGCGAAGGCAACACCATAACTCTCCCAAGACCACACAAAGGCTCAACATAGTAAGACGCCCTAACATGTTCAAATCTCGAGCCAAATTGAAACGAATATAGGTCCATTTTCTCTAAGTCCATGCAAACGATTTGATCACCGCCCTCCATACAAGGCAATTATTCTCTGTCGGAAGACTCTGCCTCCGGACCCTACTGTTATCGGGGGCTCTGCCCCAAATCCATTGGATTCAATAAATATTAACAAACATGTGTCGTAATACAACAAAATTTCCTACATATATCTTGCGTGTTGAAAAAACGGAAGAATCTCTTCATATGTATCTAGCTAGGATTTGAATTTACATCTTGCGTGTTGAACACCATGATTCAATTATATTGATTTTCCTTGTTTGCACCACATTATAAGAATCTCTTCATATGTTGTTGGCTTGTTGTCCATTTATTTAAACTTGTATCATAGATTATAACATTATAACTTACAAACTTATGGCAATTTTTTTTATTACTACCTAGCAAGTACGTACCAATGACAATCTTTTGTTACTAGCTAGCATGTAACAATAGTTGTACAAACATCATTTAGCTTCACCTTTATATATACTCTTGTTTTGCTATAAGTATCGTGACTACGTATATCAAACCGTGTTTGTCAGGATGGATGGCGAAAAACTCAAGATGGCGTCGTCTTCACATAGCTTATGGACTTCATCACCGGGCAAAGTCACCGTGACCACTCTACTCAACTTTCCTTCACTCAGAGGCGAAGGCAACACCATAACTCTCCCAAGACCAAACAAAGGCTCAACATAGTAAGACGCCCTAACATGTTCAAATCTCGAGTCAAATTGAAACGAATATAGGTCTATTTTCTCTAAGTCTATGCAAACGATTTGATCACCGCCCTCCATACGAGGCAAATAAGGGTTACGAGTCAGATTGTCTCGAATTTCATCCCTCTCGAGCCACTCGATCAAGTCCTTCACCTCCTCGATATCGATTCGGTTCATCGCCTCACCCACAACCCTAGCTACATGGCCCACATTGTTGGCGTCCAAGCCATCTTTAGCCACTTTGGTGTACACCATGCAGTTTCCAAAGAAGCCTTTGTCTAATCTTAGAGCCGCTCTAGCGTTCATGCAAATGGACATGTCAATGAACCCATTTTCGGCCCGTCCTTTTACTAAAAGCCCAACAAGGGACTGGAATGGGCCGGGCTTGGTTTGGGTAGGGTCATATTGGGCCATTTCAATACAAGCCTGTACCATTGGCTCTGAAAATAGTAGGGTGATGGTTTTGGAGTTTTGTGCCATTAGAGAGGTTTTTTGGCTATGTAGGATGTTGTTGTAGTGGTTGATTAAGTTGGGCTTGGGCCGGGTATTTGGGCCTATGTCAATAAGCCTTTTTGGGGGAAGTGGATGGAAAAATGCTGGATTAAAAATCTTCTTGTGGAAGGTTATGTCGGTCCATGCTTTCATGAATAAGGAGAGAGTGATTGGGTCGGCTAGAAGATGGGTACAACTCAGGCCCACTGCTAGCCCACCTTCTTCAAACTCAGTCAACTGTGTTTTTCATGATCACAACAAAAAGTATATATATATTAGTTTGCTTAACAATGACAAGTGATTGAAATTGCACATCAACAAACATATATAGAACTTCTCTTCTTTGTTTTATATAAAAAAACATTATATTATGTACATTGACCACAATTTTGTATTTCCATACTTTTTCACACGTGTTAAATTGCTTTAACTAGGGCTATTCAACTCGACCCGACCCGTAATCCATAAACAAATGAAGTTATCTTGTGACTAGAACGCGCTGCAGGCTTACGAGTTAGGTCACGATTCGAATTGTTTAACTATCGGATCCATTTAGTCTTTTTCGACCCGTTTGACAGTAAGATTTCTCTTTTCACTAATTACAACAATAATATTTTATTTTATTTTATTGAAATTTTAGGAATAGACCCGTAACCCTAAACTAAAAAAACTAACTCATTACTCGACCCATAAAATTACAGATGGGTGCCCGACCCATAAAATCACGGGATGAATCAGGTCGAATTACGGCTCCCGCCCCCTTTGCACAACCCCTATTTAACACATCTAACAGATTTGAAAATAGGTGATGATCAATTATTTGAAATATACCTGGACATAGAAGGTAGACCAATAATAAGGCCTATGAAACATATCTTCCCAATGAACAAGCAAGATCTCCTCCTCCTCTTGGCTAACACTCTTCAACCAAGCCTCCACACTTCCCTTAGCCCTAGCCTCCACCATCCTCACTCCAGCATCATTACACTTGACCATCCACTCGCCGGTCTCGTTCCTCACTAGCCTCCCACAAACCGCGGGAAAGTGGTTAACCGTTTCAGCCAACGACTCCTTCAGCAACTTAGCCGTCTCCCCTGCAACCTTCATGACCGGGGTCTTGTAGTAGTAGACCGCTCGGATATGGTTAGCCTCCATTATCCGGTCTAGGGCCGAGAGCGGGTGGGTTTGACCCGGTATCACTGCCTTGGTTCCTATTGCTGTCCTCTTGCAAATGTATTTGATCTTGTGATCGTTTCCCATTTTTTGAATCCGGGTTTGCTAAGTTGGATGATGAAGTTATATGTGTGTGTGATGTATGCAATTGATATTTGTTACAAAAGTTACATATATTTGAGGTTACCTTAAGAAAAAAAACTAACACCTTCATTTTGTAGGGAGAATGCAATCTTCATGATATACATGTCTGGCCGGTTTCCTTGTTTCAAGGCAATAGTTAGGGTACCCCATGAAATCATGATCAAACAATTAATGTTATTGTATATTGAAAACCAAGATTATTGGAATCTCAATCCAAAATTCACGATTCTAAATAAGATTTTATTAGAATATCATCTTGAATGATTTCAAATACAAATCCGATTTCGATTTTACATACGATTTTAATTAATGACTCTATAACGATTTTTTTTTGGTAAAGAAAAATTTAGGGTGAAGGGATGGTGCTCCAGTACAAGGACAGGGAAGACCCAAAGACTCTATAACGATTTTAACGATACTACAAACATTTCTTACTATTCTACAAATAAATATTACGGTTATTTATTATTAAAAAATTTAAAATTTACGTCTCATTTACATCAAATTAGTTACCTTGTTCATCTTACAATATTTTTACTTATCAAATTAATGAGGTTTATAGTGCTATTACTTCATATATAAGAAAATATACAATATACTCCGTATTAAATTATTCTCACATACTTTTAATTATAATTTAATAACTCACGATTCCGATTCAAAAATTTCTTTACAATTCGATCCTAGAACTTGATCCTGATAACCCTGGTTACAACAAAACAAATCTATAATTAAAAAGATAACATGTACGTATACACCTTTTGTTTTTAAGGGATGTATGTGTATACACCTAGTAATAGTATTTGTCAACTATTTAATTAGTTGGCTATATGGTTTTCTGTAAAGTGTTTGAAGGGTTGCCTTGTACGTATTTACTACTCCCTCTATTCCATTTTGTTTATCCAATTTCTATTTTAGTTGTCCCAAAATATTTGTCCAACTTTTTTTTTTTCCTTTTATATCCAACTTTTCTTACAATACTATCCTTATTCAATCTCACTTTTTACCTACATTTTCCAATAAAAAATCTACCCCCACTCAACTTTTTAGTCATTTCCTTTTTCTTTCTCTTTCTTCCCATCTTTATCCATCAACATCATACACTCTCTCTTCTCCTTATTGGTTACTTTTTCTCCTATTCTACTTTCTTAATTTGTGTGAGAATTGTCCTTTTAGACAAACAAAATAGGACGAAGGAAATATCATATTTATATATACATAGGTGTACACATAAGATAATAATAAGATAATCAAATCACATCAAAATACACGTATGAATATCTTTGAATATCTTCGGTTCCCATATACATGTGATCAACTAGATTACTAATATTTTTCACTTAAGAGTTTACATGCATTTTGTAAGAATAAAGGCTCTGCAAGGCAAATAAAAGTTAGTGTAAAACGAATGTAGGCCAAGGGATTTTGATGTGTTTACTGTACTGAGTCGTGGAGAATTTTCACTGCCTTAGAAACAATACGCCCGGACACCGGTACAGATCCTGTCGAGCGTTTGTCCCCCAAGGATTAAGCGCAGCATCCCTCGAACCCGTGTACTCGGGTAAGAAGGATTGGGAATGGATAATTCAGAACTGTAGAGAGCAACGGGATTGATTTTTGTAAAGCTGTGAAGTTCGAAGAATGAGATATCTGGAGAAGAAGCAGTCGTGGGATTAAATAGAACAGAAGTTGCTCAGATCCCACGATCTGCTCTCAACCACCCACGATATTCTCTTCAGTTGAAATCAGATTTGATAAAATCGTTTGACTAATTCAATGGGTAGTCCCCAAGTTTCGGAAACGGAAAGCTGATTGAAAACGGAGAAGTTGCGGAAGAGTTATCGCAAAACTAATCCGCAAATCTCGGAGGCCCAATTTAATAAAATAGTTAAAACATCCCATAAAAAGATAAGCCCCAACACCACACCGCGCACGTGTCACGAGCCGAGCCGGACGGCGGCGGCGCGCGCGAGGGGGCATTCCTCTCTTTGCTCTCTAATTGGTGTTGTACACTTGGCTCTTTATAAGTAGCCATTTCTATGGCCTATATTCCGATGTGGGATTGCTGAAAAGGCAATTCACCACTTTCACTTTTAGCCTAACTGTACTACACTACACAAGTATGCATGTGTGGATTTAATATCATTAAATTCCAACAATCCCCCACCATGCAGAACTTGTGTCTCACTGTTCTGAATAGGCTTTTATGACTTAGTGCTTAAGCAAGTGGTATCTTTCGATTTGAACCAACTACCTTAGTGAACTAAGGGATGCTCTCAAGCCAAGAAGTGAACAAGTCTTGAACTTCTGACTTTCTTTGAGAGTGTTACCTAAGGACACACACTTTGTCAGTTTTCCTTCCATTCCCGCGATTGAGATCTCACTTGTTGAGTCTCGTTCTCTTGGGATGCTCATGAGTTCCCTCAAAGGTCTTTTTAAGCCTCTTGGATTACCCAAATGCACTCAAGTAGGTGATCTCATCAAGTTTGTCTCATTACAAACCACCCTTTTCGGGCTATGAAATCATTAAGAGCTCAAAGCTCATCCTCTCATTTCCTCATTCATTTCGCCATAGGATTAAGAAAGCTTAAGCTTTCATATGGGTCTCAATCCCATTCCCCTCGACGATTCCAGGACCATTTTCCTGTTTAACCCTTTTGTTAAAGGATCTGCCAGATTTCTTTCTGACCTTATGTACTCCATTGTGAGTACTCCATTTAGAATCAGATGTCTCACGGACTCATGCCTGATTCTTATGTGCCTCTTCTTTCCGTTGTAGGCACTGCTCTTAGCAACTCCCATAGCTTCCTGTGAGTCACAATGTAGAGACACGGGAGGCGTTGGCCTCCCCCACAATGGAATGTCTGCCATTAAGTTTCTTAGCCACTCGGCCTCTTGCCCAGCTAAGTCAAGAGGTATAAACTCTGACTCCATAGTAGATCTTGCTATAACTGTCTGCTTTGCAGACTTCCAAGAAATAGCTACACCACATAAAGTAAACACGTAACCACTAGTAGAGCTTACTTCATCATTATCAGATACCCAATTTGCATCACAAAAGCCCTCTAACACGTTAGGGAATTTCTTATAACATAAACCCCAATCAGCAGTACCTTTTAGATACTTCAAATAATCTTTTTAGGGCATTCCAATGTTCATTACATGGATTATGGGTATATCTGCTTAATCTACTTACAACATAAGCAATGTCAGGTCGAGTATAATTCATCAAGAACATCAAGCTACCAATTATCTTAGCATATTCAGATTGAGAAACACTTTTTCCTTTATTTTTCTTTAAATGTATGCTAGGATCATAAGGTGTTCTTGCAGGCGTGACATCAAAAGAATTAAATTTTCTTAGTATTTTCTCTACATAATGAGATTGACATAAAGTGAAGCCATATTTAGTTTTTGCAACTTTCACACCCAAAATTACATCAACTTCACCTAAGTCCTTCATTTCAAATTTTGACGATAAGAAATCTTTGGTCTGATTAATCACATCTAAATGTGTCCCCATAATTAGCATGTCATCAACATACAAGCATATAATCACACATTTAGCATGTATCATCTTAGTATAAACGCATGCATCAGAGTCATTAACGACAAAACCAAAACTCATAATAGTCTTATGAAATTTTTCATACCATTGCTTTGGAGCTTGTTTTAGACCATATAAAGATTTCTTCAACTTACACACCCTGTTCTCTTGTCCTTGGATCACGAATCCAGGAGGTTGCTGCATATATATTTCTTCATCTAGATCGCCATTTAGAAACGCTGTCTTAACATCCATCTGATGTACAAACAAATTGTAAGTAGATGCTAGTGCAATCAATACTCGTATAGTGGCGATCTTAGTGACGGGTGAATAAGTGTCAAAGTAATCAATACCATATTTTTGAGTAAATCCTTTGATTACTAATCTTGCCTTATACCTTTCTATAGTACCATTGGTTTTCAGTTTTTTCTTGAAAATCCACTTACACCCAATGGCTTTACTACCTCTAGGTAAGTCTACAATTTCCCAAGTCCCATTAGATATAATGGAATCCAACTCACTGTTAATGGCATCTCTCCAGAAACTAGCATCTATAGAACTCATAGCTTATTCATAAGTTTTGGGATCATTTTCTATCATATGAAGGCTAATCACAGATTCATCTATTTTATCTATGTCTTTGAGTTCTAGAAGAAAGGTAGTCACAAAATCAGGACCAAAATTCGTTTCTGTTCTACGTCTTTTACTCTTTCTAGGTTGAACTTCATCAACAATTTTAGCAGGTTTAGACGCAGGCAATATATTAACAGAAGTAGACATAGGCACGTTTTTCAAAGGATAGATATGCTCAAAAAATTCAGCATCACGATATTCACAAACTGATTTATCATTCAATTTCATAAATCTATATGCAGCACTACAATCAGCATAACCAATGAACACACAATCAAAGGTCCTAGAACCAACTGTTTCACGTTTAAAAGAAGGAAAAGCCACTTTAGCTAAGCACCCCCACACTTTCAAATATGACAAGTTGGGTGCATAGCCTTTCCAAAGTTCATATGGGGTATGTTCTAGTTTTTTATGCGGTAACCTGTTTAAAACATGGTTTGCAGATAACACAGCTTCACCCCACATGTTATTAGGTAAACCAGAGCTAATTAACATCGCATTCATCATTTCCTTTAAAGTTCGGTTTTTCCTTTCCGCTATTCCATTTTGTTGAGGAGTATAAGGTGCAGTCATCTCATGAACTATACCATTGTCTTGACAAAACCTTTTCAAAGAGTCTGTTGAGTATTCACCTCCTCGATCAGACCTAAGCCTTTTAATCTTACGGTCTAGTTGGTTTTCTACTTCATTTTTGTATATTATAAACTTTTTTTCAGCTTCATCTTTAGATCTCAACAAGTATACTTTAGTGTATCTTGAAAAGTCGTCCACAAAAGTGATGTAATAACGACATAACGCTTACCACCTCTACTTTCAGAATTTTTAAAGTCAGCTAGATCCGAGTGAATTAATTCTAGCAATTCTGTATTCCTGTTTTCTACAGGTTTGTAGGGTTTTCTAATGAATTTTGCTTCAGCACATACATCACATTTTTTATGCTCGGTTTTGGTTAATTTCGGAATTAAACCTGCTTTGCTTAAACGATCTATAGCATTCACATTCACATGTGCTAATTTAGCATGCCATAAATCAAAGGACTCAACCATATAAGCAGAAGTAGTAGCTTTATTATCAGTCTCAACAATAGCAGATTCAAGCACAACCAAACCGTTCCCAGCCATGAAACCCTTCCCCACAAATTCACCATTTTTTCTAATCACTAATTTTCCTCCATCAAAGAGGAGTCTAAAACCAGCCTTATTTAAAAGTCCACCAGAAATCAAGTTCTTACGCAAGGAAGGAACATACAGCACATTCATCAAGGATAATTTCTTTCCAGAATTAAGTTTGAGAAGAATTTTCCCTTTACCGACAACTTCGGAGATGCTGGAGTTGCCCATGAAGACCTGCTCGCCTTTGTCAGCAGGTTTGTAGTCGGAGATGAGCTCCTTGTTGGCGCAGAAGTGTCTAGTCGCACCCGTGTCCACCACCCACTCAGCCATGTCCACCACGTTCACTTCTGATATTACAGCAACCAGGTCCTCTTCAGTCAGGTTGGCCTGATTTTGCTCCTGGTTCGGTTTGGGACCATTCCTCTTGAACCAGGCGTGGTCGTTCTTCGGACCGTCGACCCTGTGGTGGCAAACAGCGGCACGATGGCCTGGCTTGCCGCAAACGAAGCACCCTGCCTTCGCCTTTTCGCCTTTTCCTTTCTTGAAATTTTGAGTTTTCTTGTTTTGAAGAGCTTTCTGATTTTTCCCAGAGTGTCCAGCAACACCCTTTTTGAACCTGTCATTCTTCGGACCAGAAGATTCAACTATGTTAGCCTTAATCGAATAATCAGAATTGTTTGAAGGCTTATCTTTGAGGCGATTCGCCTCTTCGATCTTCATGTGGCCGACTAGCTCCTCCAAGGTCAGATTCTTCTTCTTGTGTTTGAGATGGTTGCGATAGCTGGCCCACGAATCTGGAAGCTTCTCAATCAGGAAGTTTGCCTGAAGGTATTCACACATCTTCATTCCTTCAGCAAGGATGTCAGCAACCAGGTTCTCGTACTGATGCACTTGTTCCATCACAGGCTTGTCATCAACAATCTGAAAACGCAGGAATTGGCCAGCAACATATTTTTTCTTTCCAGCATCATCAGAGCCATACTTCTTCTCAAGAGTCTCCCAAATGGACTTAGCAGATTTGTTAGTAAGAAACAAATCAAACAAAGCATTCGACATATGGATCAGAAGGATACCCCTTACAGTTTTGTTGTCTTGTTCATATTTTTCAGTTTCAGCAGCAGTCTTTGAGGCAAATTCGGCGGCCTTTTCAGCAGCAGCGGCCTCATCTGGCGTAGGTTGAGAGTCAGCAGGAGCCAGAGGAAGCGCCTTCAGAGGGGCTGCAGGCGGGTCGTTGAGCAGAACGTAATCGACTTTGAGTTGTTCGAAGACTATGAGCAGCTTTTGAGACCAGCGACGGTAGTTGGTCCCATCAAGCGGTTCAAGCTTCGAGAGATCGAGAAGTTTGATGATCTGGCCCTCCATTCGAACGAAGCAGAGTTTGTATTGTTTCTAATCTGTAAGAATAAAGGCTCTGCAAGGCAAATAAAAGTTAGTGTAAAACGAATGTAGGCCAAGGGATTTTGATGTGTTTACTGTACTGCGTCGTGGAGAATTTCCACTGCCTTAGAAACAATACGCCCGGACACCGGTACAGATCCTGTCGAGCGTTTGTCCCCCAAGGATTAAGCGCAGCGTCCCTCGAACCCGTGTACTCGGGTAAGAAGGATTGGGAATGGATAATTCAGAACTGTAGAGAGCAACGGGATTGATTTTTGTAAAGCTGTGAAGTTCGAAGAATGAGATATCTGGAGAAGAAGCAGTCGTGGGATTAAATAGAACAGAAGTTGCTCAGATCCCACGATCTGCTCTCAACCACCCACGATATTCTCTTCAGTTGAAATCAGATTTGATAAAATCGTTTGACTAATTCAATGGGGTAGTCCCCAAGTTTCGGAAACGGAAAGCTGATTGAAAACGGAGAAGTTACGGAAGAGTTATCGCAAAACTAATCCGCAAATCTCGGAGGCCCAATTTAATAAAATAGTTAAAACATCTCGTAAAAAGATAAGCCCCAACACCACACCGCGCACGTGTCACGAGCCGAATGACGGCGGGGGAACATTCCTCTCTTTGCTCTCTAATTGGTGTTGTATACTTGGCTCTTTATAAGTAGCCATTTCTATGGCCTATATTCCGATGTGGGATTGCTGAAAAGGCAATTCACCACTTTCACTTTTAGCCTAGCTGTACTACACTACACAAATATGCATGTCTGGATTTAATATCATTAAATTCCAACACATTTAGCTTTCTGCCTTTCCAGAAAACAACATGTATAGATAGCGTTAAGTATGTGAATTGTGTTTGATCATAGAATGATTTGAGAATTAGCTTATTCATATTTAATTTTCCAACTAGGACACACGTTTTATATTCATAAAAAAAAAACTCATTACGAGGCTGACGAATCTCGTCATTAAGAGCCTTGAAGAGTGAAATACTGAAAATGCAAGTTCTTTTTTATTTATTATTATTAATTAGCTGGATCCAAACCCCTGAAGATCAGGCAAAATCACGTTGTTAAGCTCATGTAATCTTGAATATTAATTAAATGGACGGCCTGACCTTAAAATATATGATTATTGCAGCTGAAGATTAATTTGCTTGCCTCTTTGTTTGTGTACTAATAATACGTTAGACTTGTTTATTGATTCAAATCGCTCGGATCTTCAAGTACAGATACCAAAAAAATTTAAAATTGTAGTAATAGGATTTGTGTCCCCTTTCTGAATTGATATTACCATTGTTGGATACCAGATTTGTTGTGAAGTTTTATCCAGGTTTCTTGGAGATGATGAACACCAAGGAGGAAAAAGATGAAGAAGCTTTACAATGGGCTGCTCTTGAGAAACTCCCAACTTATGACCGTCTTAGAAAAGGTTTGTTAGCTCAAGCTGGAGGATCTGTTAGAGAAGTTGATGTAAAGAATCTTGGAGTTGAAGAAAAGAGGGAATTGGTAGAAAGGCTTTTGAAAGTTGGAGCAGTTGATAACAAGGATTTTCTCTTAAACTTGAGGGAACGTATCGACAGGTACTAGCTTATAACTACTTTCTCTTTGTCAAGCAATCTGAATTTTCAACTCAAAGTTTCATGATTTTGTTGTTAACCAGAGCTGGAATTGATATTCCTACAATCGAAGTTCGATTCGAGAACTTATGTGTTGGAGCACAAGTTTATGTAGGAAGCAGAGCTCTACCCACAATTTCCAATTCTGTCCTTAACACACTAGAGGTACTATTGCACTTTTGACTTCAAAAATCTTATCTTCTCAAACTAAGCACCATTTTTACACTCTATTTCACTTTTTTGTGAAGGGTTTCTTGAGTTGCCTTAAAATTATTCCAAGAAGCAAAAGACCCTTAAAAATTTTGCAAAATGTCAGTGGAGTCATCAAACCGGGCAGGTAAGAGAGATGACTACTAATTCAATCACTTGATAATGTCTTTTCTGACAAAAATACAATTGCAGGATGACATTGTTGTTAGGGCCGCCGAGTTCTGGAAAGACAACTTTTTTGTTGGCTTTGGCGGGGAGACTTGACAATGAGCTCAAGGTATTATTTTGTAATGCATTATTTGTGTTAAACCATGATTTAATTCTGAGGCAAATACACCATTTATAGGTTTCAGGAGAAGTGTTGTATAATGGAAACAGCATGAAAGAATTTGTCCCGCAAAGATCCTCTGCATACATCAGCCAACATGATTTGCATATACCAGAAATGACAGTTAGAGAAACACTAGCGTTTTCCGGGAGATGTCAAGGTGTAGGAACTAACTATGGTAAGTTATAAAGAATCAGTCTTTAATTTTCAGAAAATGCTAATTCTGAAAGAAAAAAGAAGAACCCTTTAATGAATCACTCTGGTGGATTTTGCAGACTTGTTGGTAGAACTCTTAAGAAGAGAAGAGGCAGCAAATATTAAACCAAATCCAGACATTGACATCTATATGAAGGTAGTGAGGCTTTGAGGAAATAAAAAAAAGACTTGAAAAAAAAAACGTAGTCATAGGCTTTGACGAAGTCTCGTTTTCATTAAAATTTTCATGTTTGCCCTATAGGCTGCAGTTTTTGGGGATCAAGAGACTAGCATAGTCATAGACTATATACTCAAGGTATCAAGTTAATGTTTAAGTATATGTATTCCATGTTAAGACACTAATAAAAATAAATTTGTGTTCTATCATTGTTGATGCAGATTTTAGGACTAGAGGCTTGTGCTGATACATTGGTTGGTAATCAGATGATACGAGGCATATCCGGGGGTGAGAGGAAGAGACTCACTACAGGTGCAATCTAATGCAAACTTCAGAAACTATATACTATTTAATTATTTTTCAGAAACTTAATTATATATAATTTATTTATTTTCATTGAATTTTGAATTGGAAATGCACAATGTAATGCAGGAGAAATGCTAGTAGGGCCAGCAAAGGCATTTTTTATGGATGACATCTCATCTGGTTTAGACACTTCAACGACGTTTCAGATTGTGAACTCAATTAAGCAATCTATTCACATTCTTAAAGGAACCGCTGTTATATCTCTCCTACAACCAGCACCTGAAGTCTATGAACTATTTGATGATGTAATTTTGATATCAGATGGCCAAATCATATACCAAGGTCCAAATGAGAATGTGCTTGAATTCTTCGAATCAATGGGCTTCAAATGTCCTCAGAGAAAAGGAGTAGCTGACTATCTTCAAGAAGTATATATAGGCTCTCAATATGTTTTTTGTTTTTTTCTTGGCTTTTGAACATTTGTTTGGTTAAGTGAAATTAATGCCTTAAGTTTCTATCATTTTTGTAGGTGACATCTAGGAGAGACCAAGAACAGTACTGGATACATAAAGATGAGCCATATAGATTTGTAACTGCCAAGGATTTTACAGAAGCTTTTCAAACATTTCATATTGGGAAGAAATTAGATGCAGAGCTTTCGATTCCATTTGACAAGTTGAAAAGCCATCCCAGGTCCTTAACAACCAAATCATATGGTGTCAAAAAGAAAGACTTGTTGAAGGCTTGTATGTCAAGAGAACTTTTGCTTATGAAGAGACATTCCTTCATTTACATATTCAAGATGTGCCAAGTAAGTAGCATCCTAGTCTAGAATATAATGCATTATCTTAAGTTATAAACTTATAATGCTTTATATTGTGAAATAATGCATTATCAAATGTAATCTAAACGGAACCTAAGCACCCTTTGTTGACACAAAATTTCTAATATTTGCAGATAGCTTTTACGGCACTTATTGGAATGACCATGTTCATAAGATTCAAGATGCCAAAACAAACACTAGAAGACGGTGACATTTTCATGGGAGCCTTATTTTTTTCAATTTTAAGGCTGATGTTCAGTGGTCTGCCTGAGATTGTCATAACTGTTGCTGATCTTTCAGTTTTTTACAAGCAAAGAGACTTTCTGTTTTATCCAGCATGGGCTTATGCACTACCTAAATGGGTCCTCAAGATTCCAATCTCCATTGTAGAATCAGCCACTTGGGTCTTAATAACTTATAGTGGAATAGGCTTTGATCATGATGTTGGCAGGTTTCTTAAGCATTGGTTGCTACTTCTAGTATTACACCAAACGGCATCCGGGTTGTTCAGATTTGTGGCAGGAGTGGGCAGAAAAATGGTGGTTGCTAACACTCTTGGTTCTTTTGTTGTAGCAGCATGCGTGATTTTGGGTGGTTTTGTTCTATCAAAAGGTAAACAAGTTCACATAAACGTCACGTTTGTCCAACAATATATAATCTGCTCTAATTTTTTTCCTTCTTTTTCTTACTAATGCTGCAGATGTTTTCAAGAAATGGTGGATATGGGGTTACTGGGTCTCTCCTCTGATGTATGCTCAGAATGCTATTGCAGTAAATGAATTCCTTGGGAAAAGTTGGAGCCATGTAAAATTACAATTGAAATACTTTATGATAGATTTCAAATCCATTTATTATTGGCTAGCTAATAAGGAATTTCAATTGAATAGGTTCCTGCAAACTCCACAGAACCGCTGGGAATACAAATCCTGAAATCTCGTGGGCTTTTCACGAGATCCTATTGGTATACAATTGGAGTATCAGCATTACTTGGATTTTGTTTTCTCTACAATTTCCTTTTCACAGTGGCCCTAACTTATCTTAAATGTAAGTGATAAAGTATTGTTCTAATCCATTTTCAAAAGGTCTAGTTTTTTGATACATCTTAAAAGTTGCACACTTTCTGCATTCTTCATCAGCTCCAGGGAAGCCTCAGGCAATTAATACAGAAAATGGTCAAGAAAAACAGCAAGATACAGAACTAGAAGCTAGTAAGATTATTATGATTCTTTAAATATCCAACATTCATGCCTTGCTCATTTCTAACCTATGTGATAATTGTTCAGATTTCAGAAATAATCAAGGAAAGAAGAGAGGCATGATTCTTCCTTTTGAACCCTTATCAATCTCATTTGATGAAATCAGATATGCAATTGACATGCCACAGGTATCATTAGCCTTCTTTTCTCTTGTTCTTAGCTCATTTTTTTATTCCTATTACATTTTCATCATTATCTTAGAGTAACATTGCTATATCAACAAGACAAACTTATGATTTCAGAAAATGAAAAATCGCGGAGTCAAGGGAGACAACCTAGAGCTTTTAAAGGGCATCAATGGTGCATTCAGGCCAGGAGTTCTTACAGCATTGATGGGAGTTAGTGGAGCTGGTAAAACTACATTAATGGATGTCTTAGCGGGAAGAAAGACTGGTGGATACATTCAAGGAACAATCAAAATCTCTGGATATCCAAAAAACCAGGAAACATTTGCTCGTATCTCGGGCTATGTTGAGCAAAATGATATCCACTCGCCTCATATCACTGTCTATGAGTCCTTGCTATTTTCTGCCTTGCTTCGGTTGTCCCCCGAAGTGGATTCCCAAACAAGAGAGGTAATTTTAATTCAAGAAAAGTACATACCTTCTGATTTTAAGTCATCTAGAGCACAATTAATAAAAGTATATGGATTTCAGATGTTCATTTGGGAGGTTATGGAGCTAGTGGAGCTAACATCATTGAAGGAAGCATTAGTAGGATTGCCTGGAGTAAATGGTCTATCTAAAGAGCAGAGAAAGAGGCTAACGATTGCTGTTGAACTTGTTGCCAATCCATCTATAATATTTATGGATGAACCGACATCTGGACTAGATGCTCGAGCAGCTGCAATTGTGATGAGGACTGTGAAGAACACGGTCAAGACTGGCCGAACAGTTGTCTGTACAATTCACCAGCCTAGCATTGACATATTTGATGCATTTGATGAGGTTATTTAAATTTAACTTGTTCCAACATATAATTTGAATTGATCACACTTTTTTGTACACTTGAGAGAATATTATGTTAAAATGATCAATGCAGTTGCTGCTTGTAAAAAGGGGAGGAGAAGAGATATACTTTGGTCCATTAGGACTTCATGGACAACACCTAATCAAGTATTTTGAGGTAAACCTGCACAATTTTTGTTATTTCAAAAAAAAACACGAGGTAGTTATTTTCTTGATTACTGATGTATAAATGTTGAAGGCAATTGATGGGGTGAGTAAAATCAAGAATGGTCAAAATCCTGCTACTTGGATGATGGATGTTTCCTCAGCAGCAGAAGAAGCAAGGCTAAATGTGAGCTTTGCACAAATTTACAAGCAATCAGATCAGTACAGGTAAAAAAAAACATCATATTTTTTTGAGAAAAAGCTCCACAGGTTAAGGCCAAACAACAACATAATTTTTTGATATGGTATTATTATACTATTATGAACTCCACAGGTCAACAAAAGCTCTAATTAAGGAACTCAGCAAGGCAGTTTCTGGTTCAAAAGACTTGTATTTTCACAAGAAGTACTCACAAACCTTCATAACACAGTCTGTGGCTTGTGTATGGAAGCAAAAATTATCATACTGGCGAAACACAGAGTACAATGGAGTCAGAATATTTTTTTCAGTTTTTTTAGGCCTTGCAATAGGATCCATATTTTGGAAACTTGATTCCAGAAGGTACATTATTATTACATCAACAAAGAGCTACACTTCAATTTACTCATATTTTGTTAAAAAAAGACTGAAATAGTTAATGAAAAATCAGGGGGAGAAAGCAAGATCTTTTCAATGCGATGGGCTGCATGTTTGTGAGTGTTTTCTTCCTTAGCCTACGAAACTGTAATTCGGTTCAACCAGTTGTGGCGGTTGAAAGGACAGTCTTTTATAGAGAAAGATCTGCAGGAATGTATTCTCCATTGGCATATGCCTTAGCTCAGGTATTCCTAACATTTTACACTTTAATTACCAATGAATGCATAAGCTCTTTATACTGCATAACATCCAAACAGATGTTGTAATCTGTTTGATTATCACAGGTGATGATTGAGATTCCATACTGTTTTGCTCAAACAGTCATCTATGGGACCATAATATACGCCATGATTGGATTCGAGTGGACAACTCCCAAGTTCTTTTGGTTCATGTACTTCACCTTTTTCACTCTTTTGTACTTCACCTACTACGGAATGATGTCGGTAGCTATAGCTCCAAACCTGAGCATCTCTACAATTACTAGCTCAGTGTTCTACTCAATATGGAACCTCTTCGCAGGATTTGTTATCCCAAGAACAGTAAGGCATTCTTACTTATACTCCTCTTAATTGTGTTCATACAATGATTGAAAATTTTAAAATGTCATTTTTTTTTTGTTAATGGTAGAGGATACCAATCTGGTGGAGATGGTATTACTGGGCAGACCCTCTTGCTTGGACATTATATGGATTGCTTGTTTCACAATTCGGAGATATTGAGGATAAGCTCGAGAATGGCGAAACCGTGAAGGAGTTCTTGAGGAGTTACTTTGGATTTCGGCATGAATTTTTGTGGGTTGTAGCAGTTGTTGTTCCTGGTTATTCAGTACTCTTTTCATTTATATTTGCTTTTGCTATTAAGACCCTCAACTTCCAAAAAAGATGAGGACTTTCCCCCAAAAAACTAGAGTTTTCAGGAACTTTTATATCATATATACATTCATAGATTAACGTCAAATGTGAACATAAGTGGAATGAGGTGTCACGTTCAATTCAAAAGTTCCTTTGCTAATTGCTATCAAATGCTTGCGTTTGCTTATAATTTTGATCGAGTAGGTCATAAGTAACAGTTAACCTGAATTCTGTTATTACTTTTTATTCAATTTAATACGAAAATGAAGAGGGTTTGGAAGTGGACTTGAGGCAATCAAGTGGGTCTGCAAACAGCTTATGATGCGGGCTTCTCCAAGATCATTTTTGAATCTGACAACAAGAAAATTATAGGCTTGCTGAATGGAGGGAAATTGCCGAGGTCAATGCTTGGAACGATGGTTGCAATGACAGTTGAAGCAAGTTATAGTTTGGAGAATTGCAGCTGGAATTGTGTTAGAAGAAATGCAAACCAGCTAAGTAAATGGTTTCCTAGTACTCCTGTTTTGATGCATTCTGATTTTTCTTTTCCTGCTAGTTTCTGTGGTGCTCTGTCAAACGATGGTATTTCCAGTTGAATGAAGTTTTTGTTTTCTGAGCAAAAAAAAATAAAAAAATTGAATTATGACAGTACAAAGTCTTATTAGAGTTGGAGATAACTCTATGCATAGAGTTTGTGAATTTTTAACCCTTGATTTACTTGAATGGTTGGGATTTAATAAAAATACTAACATTAATAAAAAAAAGGAAATTAATTTATCTAATATAGAGGGAAGAAATAAGAGAAAATCACGGAACATATATTCTTACTATCCTCAACTGATTTTGTGCCTATTCCCTTTGACGGATTAATCAAATTCTTCAACACCATATTTTTCTTTCTGAATTTTGTACTGTATTAGCCATTTTCATGATGAAAAAGCTTTAATTTCCATCACCAATCAATTGCTATTTGTCTTTCAGTTTACTTTGTCTATTTAAAACACATGAATTGAGATAAATTACTCGTTTGGTTGATTTTCTCAAACCCATTAAATTCATCGTTATATAGAATACATATATGAATGAGATTTTTTCAATCACTTGTACAAAACACTAATTGTCAAGGGACTTATATACATAGAACTATTGTGCAAAGCACAGAGGACGATGGGGACCAATACTCAGTTGGTCTAGTGGTAAAGTGGTGCTAGACTCCTTAAGTGTTGTCCAGGAGGTTCGAAGTTCGAATCCCACTGGCGGCATGTATGGAGAAACTCATATTGGGAGGGTCTCCCCCAAAATGGGGCCACGAAATACCCGGTCCGGATGTAGAGCGGTGTCCGACCGATCGAACCGGGCGAGCCAAAAGGCAAAGACCAAAAAAAAAAACAGAGGACGATGGGGAATGGGAGATAAGAGATAGGTGAGAAGAAAAGATTACTGAATTTGAGTATTTTTTTTATTATATCAATTTATTTCCTTCTTGATATTCTATGATCTTATTAAATCTATTAATTTATTTCTTTCTAAATATATCTAATGATGTTATTAAATCTCAACCATTCAAGTAAATTAAGGGCTGAAAATTCTCCAACTCTATAGGTAGAGTTATTCTCCAACTCTACCGTAACAGGATCCCAACAGGGCCTTAATGCTCATTCTTAAACTGAATTACAACAAAACTAACCACATTATAATAGTAGAGACTTCAGGATAGTTTGTCACATGACTCACATTCATCATAATATTCTACAATCAGATATTTTTAATCGATAACGTGTATCATTTTTTGGATTAAAATACAATTAAGTCAAGCCAATTTTATGCATGATAAGTTATTTTTTGTTTAGGGTAAATAAAAAGTAAGAACATATACCTCCACAGAAGACACGCCCAATTCACTCTAGGATAGACCTGTCAAAACTTGACCCGACCCGAAAAATCGATCCGATCCGCCCGAAGTTTTTTGGGTTTAAACCCGATCCGAAAATCAATGGGTCAAGTCTAACCCGAACTCGATCGACCCGGAAAAAACTGGGTTGGGTCACCAACCCGTCTGGTTGACCCGACCAACCCGCTAAAGTATTATTTCAATTAAAAATTCAATATTTTATTATAAATTTTGTATAAAAGTATTATTTTATTATTATTAAATAATATTTTATATTATATAATATTAATTATTTTAATAAATATAAAGATAAAGGTTAACAAAATTGACGATCATGACCCGTTGGGTCAACCCGAACCCGTACTAAACCCGTAACAACCCGGTCCATATGAACCCGGAAACTTTATGACCCGATGACCCGTGACCCGTTTTAACCCGAACCCGATTGACCTGAACCCGGACCCGACCCGCCCAACCCATTTGACAGGTCTACTCTAGGATGATCAGCTTTAATATCTTCCAAAGCCATTTCCACAGCCGTGTAAGGTCACCCGCATGTTCACCATGTTCATATTGATATCATATAATATCTTTTATTATGAGATAATATTTTTGTATTTTAGGTCTATTATATCTTTGCATAATATTTTAGGATGATCATGAACTAGACCTTACAAGTATACTAGGTCATATATTGTATACTAGGCCATATTAATTGATGGCTATTATTGCCTATTGGTCTTATTGGTTAATTGTAGGATTTGCTCTATAGATATAATTAGTAGTACTAGTTGTCCCCGTCGTGCCCTGCACAACTATGACTCGATATTTTTTAAATATACTATAAAAAGATATTAATAAATAAATTATAATATAAAAAATAATTGTGAATTAGTGATTTATATAAACTGTGAAAAAAACATAATTCTAAATTAAAGATTTTGATTACAAAAATAAAAATAATGGGACATTTAATATGGATTAGCAAATAAAATTGACTTGACATGTACGTATATTTTAAAAAAAACATTATCGGGAAATTATAATTGAAAATTACAATTATAATTGGCTAGATTTGCATGTAAATTATCAAATAAATCAAAATTGAAAATTCAAAAATATATCATAATTGAAATTTAAAGATTTGGCAACAAAAAGATTCGATCCTATCTAAATATCATAATGGAAAAAAATATAGATTAACAAAAAAAATTACTTGATTTGTACATGGATTATAAAACCGTAACTCATTTTTGCTATATATTTACTATGATTTATTTTTTTAATATTATAACTCATATTGGAAAAGTCAAAACAATAATAAAGGTGACCGAAAATATGTTAAGATTATATCTAGACATATCTATTCTAATCCTTTTTTTTAAGAAAATATGTTAATTGTTAAATTTTTTGTTCAATTTATTCGTTATGTGCATATGGAAAATGGATCAATAATAATTTATTATTAATTTTGTAATTTAAAAATATTATAGGAAAAGATCTCGCTCAATATTTATGTGAGTTTTTTTAGATTATATTGGACAGTTGTTAGGATCATGAAAATATGTTAAAATCTTATCCTCTAAAATACATAAAAAATAATATTTTTATGTCAATTTCATGGACATTAATTTTTATGAACTAGTTTTATTTTGCTGGAAAATAGGTTAATTGTTAATTTTGTTGTTCAATATATTCGTTGTGTACGTACATATATGATCATATCATATATATGGATCATTAACAATCTATTATTAATTTTATAGTTTAAAAATATTATAGGATAAGATCTCGATATATATTTATGGAGTTTTTTTGGTAGATTATATTGGAGAGTTGTTAGGATCATAAAGGTATGGTAAAAAATATTTTTACATGTAAATTTCTCTAAATATGCAACTGAATTTTCAAAAAAGCATTATTGTAATCCAATATAAACAAAATTAAAAAATTGATTGAGATTTGTAGATTATGTGGCAATACGATGTGTACATAACATATGAGTGACATGGAAAAAATTTGACATATGGACTATGACATGGAATTTTATAAAGACGTCTAAATTTTAAGAAAATGACACGTGTAAATACCTGAGGTGGCTTAATATAGGATCGACATGTGGCGAAATCCTAGGTGGCATAATGAGAAGGCTCCAAACCTTATTGCTATATATAGTAGAAAAATTATGGCAAAATACATTAATAGACACCTGAACTTGTAACTTTTTTTCAACCAGCCCCCCGTACTATGAAAGTTTCAATTAAACACCTAAACTTAACTATTTTTGTTCAACCAGACACGCCTCATTTTCGTGAGATTGACGCGCGCTTAGGTGGCATTAAAATTTTCCATCTAAGCGCCACATAATCTTATTTTATTACACATAAACGCCACATAAGCCTATAACTTTTGCCACATAAGTCCCAACTAAATAATTTTATTGAATTTTAATACAAAAATGAAATACTCTTTTTTTTCTTTTCTTTTTTCTATTTAGGTCTTCTTCTTCCTTATGACTAGAATTAGAATCTCTTCCCCATAGCATATTTCTCTACCTCTCTGCAACGTTGGACGATGGACTCGGGAGTCCAAAATTGGACCTCCATCTTCTCTGCCGGCATATCTTCTATGTATCGTCGAAGTCTACATCCCTAAGTCTTCTTTGGCTTAATGAAAGAAATTTATTCCAGATCCAGAATCAAAACGGACTCGGGAGTTAGAATGTTTCGAAAACGGCGGACTCAGAGAGAATCTGAACGGAATGGCGGACTCGGAATTCTCTGAACCGGACAGAATTAGGGACGGAAACGTCGGGCTCGGAACCGGGAGTTCAAATTCTTCACCGCCTGCACATATTCGAATCGTCGTTCCGTCCTGTATCGTCGTTCCATCCAGATTCGAATTCTTTCTCCGAATCCGTAGTTCTGTCCTGATTCGTCCGACGTTCCGTCCTAATTTGTCGGCAGAGAAGTTCAAACCGGTGGTGAATCTGAGGGGTCTTCAGTCCCGTCCCTTCTCCTCCTTCAATTGAAAACGACAAGTTTAAATCGGCGGTGAAGAAGATAACTCCAGATCTGAAAAATTTTCACATAATTAAAAACAAACAAGAAAAGAGTTGTGATATGGAAATTTTTTACCAAATGGAAATTTCAAGTAAATTGTGATATGGAAATCTGAGGGGTCTTCCGTATGGAAATTTTGGAGGAAAGGATTTTTTTTTAATTTAAAAAGGAAAATTATGATTATTCATGTAATTTAAAAGAAATAAATTAAAATCACTATTTGATATGTTTATCACTTGCATATTAAGAGAGTAGATTTCACGCGCTATGACACATCAGCGCTTAGTGTTTAATAGAACAAATTTAGTTAAATTTAGGTGTTTTTTTGAAACTTTTATAGTATAGGGGGCTGGTTAAAAAAATGTTACAAGTTCGAGTGTCTGTCGATGTATTTTGCCGAAAAATTATAAGTAGTGACGTGATAATTTATTTAATTTGACTATTTGTATGAATTATTCCATTCACTTTAACATTTCGAAGGGTTTACATATTGAAATACGATGGTAGATCCATAAAAAAAGAAAAAATGCTCTAAATATATCAACTTTTCATTCAGTTGCACACTCTACTCCGACCTTTTCGAATTTCACAAAATACTGAATGAAAGGTTGAGATATTTAGAGCAAATTTTCTATATTTCGGGGATAGTTCCGCACTCTACCCTCGAAATGGCCACATTTTGAGTAAATTTGTTGATTGACGCCTCACCTTTTCATTTTGTGACAAAATTACCTAACTCGTGTACAAATAATTTTTAAAATTATAATCTTGTCCTTATAAGGATTACAACATTCAAAAATAGTCATTTTAGATAAAAAAAAATTCTAAATCAATTTTAGTGGAAATTAAATTAAAATAATAAATTTCCTTTATTTAAAAATATATTTGGTTAAAGTTAATAACATTTTGGGTATGGTACAAAGTAATAACATAGCCTTATAGATCTACTTTTCTCATTTATATGAAAATAATGTCACTACTTTTGTTATATGGCTAATATAAATTCTCTACTTCATAATTAATCACATAAATCTATAGCCATAACATTGACCTTAAAAGTATCTTAATACTTTTTGTCCATTATTATTTTTGAAATAATTTTAAACAAAAATTAATAAGAATTTTCATAAACTTATTTTATAAAATTTTGAGTTATTAGATAATCATCAAATCTAACTTTGGACTAATTCATAGTTTGGACAATTCGAGTGGGCTAATTCATAGTTTGAACTTATTTTATAGAATTTTCCTATAAAATTTTTTTTATAAAACGAAAAATTGAGGGGCTAATTCATAGTTTTACTCAAAGTTTGGACAATTCGAGTGTAGAATGCGCAACTATTCACAAATTATAGGATATTTTATGAAATTTGAAAAGGTAGAGGTTGAGTACGCAACACAATAAAAGATTGGGATATTTGGAGCAATTTTTTCAAAAAAAAATTTATTTTTTTGAATCTTTTTTTAATTATTGTATAATAGGCCATATTAATTGATGGGCTATTGGTCTTCTTAGTTTAATTGTAGGATTTGCTCTATATGTTTATGTTTCTGCAAAATTTGTTAGAGCAGAAAGGGGGAGAAATTCTAGGGAAATGAGAAGAACAATTCTACGTAAAAATAATAGTCTATCTTTCCTATTAACAAAGGCAACTTTAAATAGCGAAAAAGGGAGTTAGGTTTCTATCTCTATTGCCAAGGCATTGGGCTTCTTAATGTGTTGGGCCTTTTATCGCTTTGGAGCCCTTAATTTATTAGTCATTTATTAAACCTTAAGAAATCGTTACAAATTGCCTCTCAAATGTCACGTGTTTGCGCATGTAAATTCTGACATTCGTACAATCGTTTTATTCGTTTTGTATTTTACTTATGTTTTTGCAATTTCGTTTTAATTTTCGGGATTCGTTTATATTTTCGGGACCGCTCATTCATTCATTTGTAAATGGTCCTATCGTCTTTCATTTACATCCATCGGGAACGTTCGTTCATTTATTCGTGAATGGTCAAGGATAAAATTTGCTTTACTTCCATCGGCATCATTCGTTCATTTATTCGTAAATGGTCCGACATAAGATTTCATTTACATCCAAGGAGACCACTCACCATTTATTCATAAATGATGCAGAGCGTTTCGTTCGTGTACGTCCCAACCACACATTCATAGAAAAACTCCCTTATAATGCAATCAAAATGAGTTCCTTTGCCAAACTAACACATCCTAGGCTCGGGACTTCTAAACACGTCCTACATTCATGTAAAGAAGACATTATGAAGCTACATCTCTAATAAGGCTCTATATGTAAATCTCTTCAAATGAGACATGTTCTAGGTTCCCGGGACGTCTTTTCCGTCTAGATATTTTAGCTTCTATCGGTCACGTCTTAAGCCGCGTTGTAGATCCTTCGTATGACCTTGCTCTTTTTCTTCCTTCATGTTTGTGCTCAGTTTTAATCCACTTCGAGCAAGATTTTAAATTTCATTCCTGAAGATGAGATGCATTGTTCTTTTAGCTTTTCCAAAGCCTCCTGAATCGTCTCGATTGGGCAATTGTAGCCTCCGAACAAGCTCTTGTAAGACAACAACGCGGTGCTGTTGCGAGAATATGAATGTTCATCTTGATTTACAATTCTGGCCTTGCTCGAGCTCTTTTATGATTTCAACACCTAATTAAATACAAATTCTAGATGATTTCCTCATCTTTTAATCCATATAAGGCTCATAATCATTCGACTTTTGTAGCTCCCAAACGATGCGTCAAACGCCAACTCTCGTATGTATCACCCTCTTCCATGCAGTACACTTGGGATGCCTTTTCACCCTTGTTCTTGATGGTTTCTGAAGATGATTTATAGGTCATCTCATCAGCTTTCTAGCTATATGTGGATTGCCTTATTTCGACAATTGTATCTCTCAAGCGGTTGGTCAAAAGTCCGTTTAGTAATTCTTCAGGCGAAACGCATAACAACCTCTTAAGACGTGATTTCGACCCACTTAGGACGGCTTTCCAAGCCTATTGTATGAACGACAAACAAAGTACACTTGATCTTCTTTCTGATGCCTCTTGATTCATCTTGATCTAATAATCGTAGATGACCAATTTTTTCTTCTTTATAATATACATGTACTTAATATGAGAAAGAATAAGATATGTAAAAAATGAAACTATTAACAAGTGTTATAATTAAAAGTAATCACATGATAATTTATTTAATTTGAACAATTTTTTCAGATTATTCCATTTACTTGAACATTTGGAAGGGTTTGTAGGTTTATAGAGGTTATATAATGGTAGATCAATTTTTTTTTTATTCTTTTGAATCTTTTTTGTATTATTGTATAATAGGCCATATTAATTGATGGGCTATTGATCTTCTTGGTTTAATTGTAGGATTTGCTCTATATGTTTAATAAGATGTATTAGTCATAGATGACCAAAATTTTCTTCTTTATAGTATAAACTAGGAGGATGATCTGTGCTATGTACAATGTTATTTTTTTATGTTTTGTATTATCTTTACATATTTTTTCATTAAAACATTGTTTTACTATTTGGTTGCATGTCTAATATTAATCATGAATAATATATCAACCTAATTCAATTAAGAAATAATAAGAGGTAAAAAATAAATTATGTTGAAAGTATTGAATCACAATGGATTAATAAATTAAAAACTAATGACAATTTTTTAGTTTGGAAGAAATAGTATCATTTTATAAAGGAATTAATTTTAATTTTTTTATTTAGATTATGCATTTATAAATTCTTTGTAACGATTTTACCATGGTAGCATACTTTGATTACTTTATTATAATAAACTAGATAATAAAACAATGACAATGATGTGTGCAAAAAATTTAATAGTATTTGGTTGGGTCAAATATAGATTTAATTGTGGGTTTTTATTTGATATTATATTTTTAGAAATTTGATATATAGTATAATGATTTAAATAAAAAGGCAAATATAATATAAATACAAAAATCCAGCCACCAAGTTTTCTACACAAAACCTCTTTACATATTATATAGATTCGTGTATTTTAACCTCTTTAGATATTATAAATATTCATGTCTAGTGAAGTTACAACTTTTCAACTTATTGCTTATTTTTAAAAAAAAAATATTTTTTGATAGAATATAATGATGAATAATCCGTTTTATTAATATTTTTAATAAAAAAAATATTTATTTTTTAATTTTTATTTCTATCTTATGTTGTCCACTAATTAAAAATTTAAAAATATAAATAAGGTAACTTGTTTTTTCAATTAGTTATCTTCTTAGAGCATTAGCAACGTCGGGGAGCTCCCTTGCCCAAATGCTCTCTCTCTCTCTTCAAACGAGCAACCTCAGTATTCTAGAAAGGTGTCCAACTAATGGAACACACAGTTTTAGAGCACCCTCCCTAAAAAATAAACCAGCAAAAGCATGTCATGTCGCATTTGATAGTGGGTATTATTTGTAGGCTATGGCTAAATGTACACTTTTTTCTTTGCTACATGTACGCTATTTGGTGCGCCTATCTTAAAAGTACGTTTTGGTGCACCTAACATAAGCGTACAGGGGTAAAATGGGAAAAAACCAAGGCCTGGGCGGGAAGAGTGGTGTGCACCACTCCCCCCCCCCCCCCGGGCCTTGGTTTTTTCCCATTTTATCCTTAGGCTGTAAAATATTGAACATGGTGCGCTTCAATAAGGCGTACCAAAACTCGGTATATTTCTTTAGAATCGTTCATTCTTATAAGAAATCGTTTTATTCATTTAGAATCGTTCGTTCTTATAAGAAATCAATATATTTATTTAGAATCGTTCATTCTTATAATAAGTCGTTTTATTCATTCATAATCGTTTATTCTTATAATAAATTAATATATTTAAAATCGTTCATTTTTATAAGAAATCACTTTATTCATTTCGCATCGTTTATTCTTATACGAAATCATTATATTCCCTTAGAATCGTTCATTCTTATAAGAAATCAATATATTCATTTAAAATCGTTCATTCTTATAAGAATGTAGGCGTGCATGTACAGATGCACTTAAGTTAAGAGTACGAAGGGTTTAGCTTAAGCGCACACAGGGTTTCGGGTTAAATCCGTACACCTAGCTTAAGCGTATAAAAGATTTAGGCTTTAGGACTAAACTCATGTGCCTAACTTAAGCGCAATATGTTCAATATTTTCCGCCTAAGGATAAACTCCCGGGTCTTGATTTTGTTTCCATTTTGCCCCTATACGCTTATGCCCCAAATAGTGGTCACTCATGCCCCAAATCTCCTCCATTGCAAAATCCGTAAAACTCTAGAACCCAAAATTAAGGTTTTTCAGGAGCTAGGGCTGGCTCGAATTTGGGGCTGCTCATTTCTGGTCCCCATGTTTGTTAAATGGGTAGTGATGAACAGCTGATTAATGTTTTGCTAAAAACAAAATTACAGCGTATGCTTTCTAGCAATGCTCGGAAGAATCTCCCTCAAAACCTCTCTTGCTCACAAACAGAACTCAGTGGTTTGTGAAAACAGCGAAATCAGTTGAAGAGAATCTCGGATTCCTCGAACGTCGGGTATGTTCTTGTACGGGATTTGGGCGATGGCTCGTTGGACAAGTGATGACAAGCCCAAATCAATGGTTGGTGTTTTCCAGAGTCATGGATGGGGTGAGACTGATATTGCAATTCTGCTTAAGAGGCAACCCATAATTTTGCATAGTGCTGAGAAAAGGGTGAATTCCTTCTATGGTCTCTAACCTATTACATAAAGTTCTTATTAGTCCCTAATCTTTACAAATATTTTTTTAGGTCCCTAACCTTTGAAAATTGTTACTATTTAGTCCTTTTTCATTTTAGACTTTAAGTTTAATTACAACCAAACACCCAAACTTTATATTTATTTTTGTCATAATATTAATATTTATTTATTTTCAAAAAATACCTCAATCTACACATTTTAGGAAACAATAATAAATTATCGCTCCATATTTACTCCTTTTTTCAAACAATAGTACTTTTCATAAAAAAACATAATTTTAAAAATAAAAGGTGAGCTATAAATATTTATTTCCATATTATTGAATTTAATAGTTATTAAAGTATTTTATAAAATTAAAAAAATTCTTCTATTGCCCTCTTATTGAATTTAATAAAATCACCCCTTATTTACCCTTTGTTAAGAAAAACTAGAAATGTTTTTTTTAACAAAGGTAAATAAGCGATGATTTTTTATATAAAAATTTCTTTTATCAAATTTTTATGAAGTTTATAAAATAATTGCAAAAAATTAATGGATTAAAAAATCACTTTGCTAGTTTTTTTTAAAAAGGGTAAATAAGGAGTGATTTTTTTATATAAAAGTTTCTTTTATCAAATTTTTATGAAGTTTATAAAATAATTGCAAAAAAGTGATGGATTAAAAAATCACTTTATAAAAAATTTATACTTAATGGGTAAATAGGGGAAGTTAGATTTATTTTTTTGAGAAAAACTATTTTTTTTAATTTTATAAATGTTTTAATAAATATTAAATTCAATAAGAGACAATAAATATTTATAACTCACCTTTTATTTTTAAAATTATGTTTTTTTTATAAAAAGTACTATTTTTTGAAAAAAAGAGTAAATATGGAGTTACAATTTATTATTTTGTCCTAAAATGTGTAGATTGAGGTATTTTTTGAAAATAAATAAATATTGGTATTTTTTCAAAATAAATATAAAGTTTGGGTGTATGGTTGTAATTAAACGTAAAGTCTAAAATGAAAAAGGACCAAATAGTAACACTTTTCAAAGGTTAGGGACCTAAAAAAACATTTACAAAGATTAGGGACTAATAAGAACTTTATGTGATAGGTTAGGGACCATAGAAGGAGAATCTTGGTTATGGGCCTTATTATCTGGCAAGAAATCATGCTTTGCTCACGCTTAGCGTGGAGAAGAGGATTGCGCCCGAAATGCCATCATTCAGGCTTTGATGGAGAAGCAGCAGTTAAAGGACAGTGTCTGTTTTTGCACTGTTGTGAAGATGGTTGAATTTTGTGAGGATTTATGTGTTACCATACAAGATAAATTTCCTGAACTCTATTATCACTATACTCGGATGATGACAGGTGTGCTCTTACCAAATCTTAGCCTGCTCAAGGTTGTTGGTTCTTAAATATGCCAAATTGTTGATCATTTTGATTGTTGAGGCACATACTAGTATGTTCATGCTTGAGTTTGCAGAAAGATTGGCAATGATGTGCAGAAGCTGGTTTTTGTAGAATGTTTTATCTCACTGAATTGTATCTTCTGTTAGTTTGATGTCATTGAATTGTTTGTTCTGTTAGTTTGATCTTTGCTTTTAATTCTTTGATTTAGTACTTGTTGAAATAAGATATAGTGGAACTTGTCAATGAGTTAGAAGGAATTTTAGAACCAGGAAAGAATATTTTTATCACAAGATTAAAATTTAAGAGGCCAAATGTGAATTATTATATTATTGATCATGATTTTCAGCTGAAGGAATGAAGGTTTGGCATGATAAAATCTTGTAAAATAGTATATCATAACTAGTGAAGAGATTATTTTTCTCTTGTGATAATATTTTGACAAATTACTGTACATGGTTGCTTAGTAATTGAGAAAGATTTAAGTAAGAAAAGAAAAGAAAAGAATAAGTAAGAAAAGAAAAGAATAAGTAAAAAAGTAAATTAAACCCACACACGATACTAACGGGAGATGGGCCAAGGGTGGTTAATTTTTGACGGAATTGGTTAAATGGATGGTTTTCAGTAATTTGTTAGTATGCGGGTGGTTAAACGCAATATGGTCTATCTTACGGGTGGTTTCCGAAAAAAAAACTCTAGACATAAATTATATTGTATGCTTGCAATGGAATTATAAAAAAACTTATAGGTTGAATGAGCATTAATTACCAATAGGATTTAGTCTAGTACGTATTATAGAAGATTTGTATTTGCATGGACAATGAGTTAATTCAATTACTTTAACTTTTTTTTTTCATTTTACTTGGATGTTTGGTCCCAAAATTTTCTTCTTTATAATATATATATATATATATATATATAAATAGATAGATAGATAGATATAGATCAGTAGGATTAATAATGACCAATTTATCTTCTTTGTACTGTAATACATATAGATTAGCTGGATCCAAAGCCCTGAAGATCAGGCAAAGCACGTTGTTCAGCTCATGTAATCGGGAATATTAATTAAATCGACGGCCTGAACTCAAAATATAAGATGATTCCAGCTGAAGATTAATTTGATTACCAATTTATCCTCAAGTACAGATATCAAAAAATTAAAAAATTGTAGTAACAGGATTTGTGTCCCCTTTCTCAACTGACATTACCATAGGTGGATACCAAATTTGTTGTGAAGTTTTATCCAGGTTTCTTGAAGATAATGAATACTCAGGAGGAAAATGATGAAGAAGCTTCAAAATGGGCTGCTCTTGAGAAACTCCCAACTTATAACCGTCTTAGAAAAGGCTTGTTAGCTCAAGTTGGAGGTTCTCTTAGGGAAGTTGATGTAAAGAATCTTGGAGTTGAAGAAAAGAGAGAATTGGTTGAAAGACTTTTGAAAGTTGGAGCAGTTGATAACAAGGATTTCCTCTTAAACTTAAGAGATCGTATTGACAGGTACTAGCTTATAACTCTTTGTCATGCAATCTGAATTTGCAACTCAAATTTTCATGATTTTGTTGTTAATCAGAGCTGGAATTGATATTCCTACAATCGAAGTTCGATTCGAGAACTTATGTGTTGGAGCACAAGTTTATGTTGGAAGCAGATCTCTGCCCACAATTTCCAATTCTGTTCTTAACACAGTAGAGGTACTAATTGCTGTTTTTTTTCTCAATCTTATTTTCTTAAACTAAGAACAATTTTCACAGACTCTCTTTTTTCTTGAAGGGGATCTTACATTGCCTTAACATTCTTCCAAGAAGTAAAAGACCCTTACAAATTTTGCAAAATGTCAGTGGAGTTATCAAACCGAGAAGGTATAAGATGATACTAAGGATCCATTTGGATAGCTGAGTATATAATGCATTATCCTTCATTAAATCTTAACACACCCTAATTCAATTACTTGATGATGTCTCTTCTGACAAATACACAATTGTAGGATGACTTTGTTATTAGGGCCACCAAGTTCTGGAAAGACAACTTTCTTGTTGGCTTTGGCGGGAAGACTTGACAATGAGCTCAAGGTATTGTTTTTAATGCATTATTTGTGTTAAAGGCTTAAAGCCATGATTTAATTCTGAGGCAAATGCACTATTTTCAGGTTTCAGGAAAAGTTCTGTATAATGGAAGCAGTATGAAAGATTTTGTCCCTCAAAGATCCTCTGCATATATTAGCCAGCATGATTTGCACATACCAGAAATGACAGTTAGAGAAACACTTGCGTTTTCGGGGAGATGTCAAGGTGTAGGAACTAACTATGGTGAGTTATTTTCAGAAAATGTTGATTGTAAAAAAAAAATTATCCTTTAAGTAATCACTCTGGTGGATTTTGCAGACACGTTGGAAGAACTTTTAAGAAGAGAAAAGGAGGCAAATATTAAACCAAATGCTGACATCGATATCTATATGAAGGTAGCGAGTGAGGCTTTGAGGAATTATAAAAAAAAAAAAGAAAAAAAATTAACATACAAAGTCCTGTTTTCATTAAAACTTTTTTGTTTGCTTATAGGCTGCAGCTGTTGGGGATCAGAAGACCAGCATAGTCATAGATTATATACTCAAGGTACCAAGTTTAAGTTTAAGTACATGATTTCAATGTTGAGACACTAACAAAAATAAATTTGTGTTCTATCATTGTTGATGCAGATTTTAGGACTAGAAGCATGTGCGGATACAATGGTTGGTAATCAGATGATACGAGGCATATCCGGGGGAGAGAGGAAGAGACTCACTACAGGTACAATCTATGCAAACTTCAGAAACTATATACTATTTATTTATTTTTCAGAAACTTAATTATATATAATTTAGAAACTTCAGAAACTTCCACAACAAAAAAAAAGAAGCTTCAGAAACTTATTTTCATTAAATTTTGAAATGGAAATGCACAATATAATGCAGGAGAAATGCTAGTAGGGCCAGCAAAGGCATTTTTTATGGATGAGATCTCATCTGGTTTAGACACTTCAACGACGTTTCAGATTGTGAACTCAATTAAGCAATCTATTCACATTCTTTTGGGAACAGCTGTTGTATCTCTCCTTCAACCAGCACCTGAAGTCTATGAACTATTTGATGATGTAATTTTGATATCAGATGGCCAAATCATATACCAAGGTCCAAATGAGAATGTGCTTGAATTCTTCGAATCTGTGGGCTTCAAATGTCCTCAGAGAAAAGGAGTAGCTGACTATCTTCAAGAAGTATACATAGGCTCTCAATTTGTTTTTTGTTTATTGGCTTTTGAACATTTGTTTGGTTAAGTGAAACTAATGCCTTAATTTTCAATCATTTTTGTAGGTGACATCTAGGAGAGACCAAGAACAATACTGGATACATAAAGATGAGCCTTACAGATTTGTTACTGCCAAGGATTTTGCAGAAGCTTTTCAAACATTTCATATTGGGAAGAAATTAGATGCAGAGCTTTCGATTCCATTTGACAAGTCAAAAAGCCATCCCGCGTGCTTAACAACCAAATCATATGGTGTCAAAAAGAAAGACTTGTTGAAGGCTTGTATGTCAAGAGAATTTTTGCTTATGAAGAGACATGCCTTCATTTACATATTCAAGATGTGCCAAGTAAGTAGCATCCTAGTCTAGAATATAATGCATTATCTTAAGTTATAATGCTTTATATTGCATAATAACACATTATTCAAATATTAATCTAAACGGACCCTAAACTTCATACTCTTTGTTGACACAAAATTTCTAATATTTGCAGTTAGCTTTTATGGCGCTTGTTGGAATGACCATGTTCATAAGATTCAAGATGCCAAAACAAACACTAGAAGACGGTGAAATTTTCATGGGAGCTATATTTTTCGCAATAACAAGGCTGATGTTCAGTGGTGTGGCTGAGATGGTCTTAACTGTTGCTGATCTTCCAGTTTTTTACAAGCAAAGAGACTTTCTGTTTTATCCAGCATGGGCTTATGCACTACCTAAATGGATCCTCAAGATTCCAATTTCCATTGTAGAATCAGCCACTTGGGTCTTAATAACTTATTATGGAATAGGCTATGATCATGATCTTGGCAGGTTTCTTAAGCATTGGTTGCTACTTCTAACCTTACACCAAACGGCATCTGGGTTGTTCAGATTTGTGGCAGGAGTGAGCAGAAAAATGGTGGTTGCTAGCACTCTAGGTTCTTTTGTTATATCAGCATGCGTGATTTTGGGTGGATTTGTTCTATCAAAAGGTAAACAAAATCACAAAAGCGTCACGTTTGTCTACAACAAAAATACTATGTTCTAGATGATTAAAAATCAGAAGGTACTTTAAAATAAGATAGAATTACTTACTAAAAATCAAAAGGGTATAGAATTGCTCCAAGCACAGTCTCTATTTATCTTTCTTTCTGTTGAACAAATTTGCTCCAAACATAGTCTAATTCTTCTTCTTCTTTTTCTTACTAATGCTGCAGATGTTTTGAACAAATGGTGGATATGGGGTTACTGGGTCTCTCCTCTGATGTATGCTCAGAATGCTATTGCATTAAATGAATTCCTTGGGCAAAGTTGGAGCCATGTAAAATTACAATTGAATTACTTATTATAGATTTCAAATCCATTTATTATTGGCTAGCTAATAAGGAATTTCAATTGAATAGGTTCCTGGAAACTCCACAGAACCACTAGGAATACAAATCCTGAAATCTCATGGTCTTTTCACGAGATCATATTGGTATACAATTGGAGTATCAGCATTATTTGGATTTTGTTTTCTCTACAATTTCCTTTTCACAGTGGCCCTAACTTATCTTAAATGTAAGTGATAAAGTATTGTTCTAATCTATTTTCAAAAGGTCTAGTTTTTTGATACATCTTAAAAGTTGCACACTTTCTGCATTCTTCATCAGCTCCAGGGAAGCCTCAGGCAATTATAGCAGCAAAGGATGTTGATCAAAAAAATGCTCAGGGAAAACAGCAAGATACAGAACTAGAAGCTAGTAAGATTACTGTTGTTACTTTTAAATATCTAGCATCCATGCCACAGGTATCATTTCAAACCTATGTGATAATTGTTCAGATTTCAGAAATAATCAAGGAAGAAAGGGAGGCATGGTTCTTCCTTTTGAACCCTTATCAATCTCATTTGATGAAATCAAATATGCAATTGACATGCCACAGGTATCATTAGCCTTCTTTTCTCTTGTTCTTAGCTCATTTTTTTTATTCCTATTACATTTTCATCATTATCTTAGAGTAACATTGCTATATCAACAAGACAAACTTATGATTTCAGAAAATGAATAATCGTGGAGTCAAGGAAGACAAACTAGAACTTTTAAAGGGCATCAATGGTGCATTCAGGCCAGGAGTTCTTACAGCCTTGATGGGAGTTAGTGGAGCTGGTAAAACTACGTTAATGGATGTCTTAGCAGGAAGAAAGACTGGTGGATACATTCAAGGAACAATCAAAATCTCTGGATATCCAAAAAATCAGGAAACATTTGCTCGTATCTCGGGCTATGTTGAGCAAAACGATATCCACTCGCCTCATATCACTGTCTATGAGTCCTTAATATTTTCTGCATGGCTTCGTTTGTCCCCTGAAGTAGATTCCAAAACAAGAGAGGTAATTTTATTTCAAAATATCATAGCATAGTGTGACAAGCCAATGCATTGTTAATTAGAACAGAAAGAAAGAAAGAATAATGAAAAAAATTAGGATAGGCAAATTTTGAAACAATTACCCTTTTCAGAATATCTTTGCCTAACAAAAATAGCATAGGCACAATATATGTAGCCCCAATAACCGATATAGATAAAATTCTAATGCAATACCTTCTGATTCTAGATGTTCATTTGGGAGGTTATGGAGCTAGTGGAGCTAACATCATTAAAGGAAGCATTAGTAGGCTTGCCTGGAGTAAATGGTCTGTCTAAAGAACAGAGAAAGAGACTAACAATTGCTATTGAACTTGTTGCCAATCCATCTATAATATTTATGGATGAACCGACCTCTGGACTTGATGCTCGAGCAGCTGCAATTGTGATGAGGACTGTGAAGAACACGGTCAAGACTGGCCGAACAGTTGTCTGTACAATTCACCAGCCTAGCATTGACATATTTGATGCATTTGATGAGGTTATTCAAATTTACCTTGTTCCAACATATAATTTGAATTGATCATACTTTTTTGCACACTTGAGAGAATAATAAGTTTCAATGATCAATGTAGTTGCTGCTTGTGAAAAGGGGAGGAGAAGAGATATACTTTGGTCCATTAGGACTTCATGGACAACACCTAATCAAGTATTTTGAGGTAAACCTGCAGAAATTTTTTATTATAAAAAAAACATCAGCTAGATATTTTCCTAATTACTGATGTATAAATGCTGAAGGCAATTGATGGGGTGAGTAAAATCAAGAATGGTCAAAATCCTGCTACTTGGATGATGGATGTTTCCTCAACAACAGAAGAAACAAGGCTAAATGTGAGCTTTGCACAAATTTACAAGCAATCAGATCAGTACAGGTGAAAAAAACACATCTTAAGAGCTGGAAATTTGAGAAAAAGTCCAAACAACAACATAATTTTTTGATATGCTATTATTATACTATTATGAACTTCACAGGTCAACAAAAGCTCTAATGAAGGAACTCAGCAAGCCAGTTTCTGGTTCAAAAGACTTGTATTTTCCCAAGAAGTACTCACAATCATTCATAACACAGTCTATGGCTTGTGTATGGAAGCAAAAATTATCATATTGGCGAAACACAGAGTACAATGGAGTCAGAATCTTTTTTACAACCTTTTTAGGCCTTGCAATAGGATCCATATTTTGGAAACTTGATTCCCTAAGGTACATTATTATTACATCAGAGAAGAGCTACACTTCAATTTACTCATACTTTGTTAAAAAAGACTGAAATAGTTAATGAAAAATCAGGAGGAGAAAACAAGATCTTTTCAATGCAATGGGCTCCATGTTCGCAAGTGTTTTCTTCCTTGGCATGAGAAACTGTAATTCGGTTCAGCCAGTAGTGGCGGTTGAAAGGACAGTCTTTTATAGAGAAAGATCTGCAGGAATGTATTCTCCTTTGGCATATGCATTAGCTCAGGTAATGCTAACAAATAATGGTACATGTTTTTATAGCACATGTTTTATGCATTATAAGTTCTTTATACTACATAACATCAAAGCAACTCTTGTAATCTGTTTGATTATCACAGATGGTGATTGAGATTCCATACTGTTTTGCTCAAACGGTCATCTATGGGACCATAGTATACGCCATGATTGGATTCGAGTGGACGGCTCTGAAGTTCTTTTGGTTCATGTACTTTACTTTTTTCACTCTCTTGTACTTCACCTACTACGGAATGATGTCGGTGGTTATAACTCCAAACCTGAGCATCTCCACAATTATTAGCTCAGTGTTCTACTCAATATGGAACCTTTTCTCAGGATTTGTTATCCCAAGAACAGTAAGGCATTCTTATTTAATTATACTCTTAATTGTGTTCATACAATGATTGAAATTTTTAAAATGTCATTTTTTTTTGTTAATGGCAGAGGATACCAATCTGGTGGAGATGGTATTACTGGGCAGACCCTCTTGCTTGGGCATTATATGGATTGCTTGTTTCACAATTTGGAGATATTGAGGATAAGCTGGAGAATGGCAAAACCGTGAAGGAGTTCTTGAGGAGTTACTTTGGATATCGGCATGAATTTTTGTGGGTTGTAGCAGTTGTTGTTCCTGGTTATTCAGTACTCTTTTCATTTATATTTGGTTTTGCTATTAAGAACCTCAACTTCCAAAGAAGATGAGGACTTTTCAGGAAAATGCTATATCATATATACATTAATAGATTAACCCTCAAATGTGAACATAAGTGGCATGAGGTGGCACGATCAATTCAAATGCTCATTTTAACTGTATGTTTGGCCTTTGCTAATTGCTATCAATTGCTTGCGTTGGCTCTTAACTATGAGCACATTGTAACAATTAAACCATTCTGTTATACTTTGTGTTTGGCGGAAGCATGTTGAATTGGATCTGGTTCGGCCATATCCTGAGTGTTGAGCCTTTTTAGCAAGTCCATCACCTGCTGATATTCAGGGGGGGGCAACTGCTGGCTGTTGGATGAAGCCCCAGTGTTGTTCACGCTTGAATTTGGCTGGCCATTTTCACAAGGATAGTTTGACCGTATGGCCCTTATTGTTGCAAAAAGTACATTTGAGGTGGGCACGACACTTGTTTGTTGTATGGTTAGTCATATTGCATTTCTCACAGTACTTGCCATCACCATTGATAGGATTGTCGCGTTGTCGCCTAACCGAGAAAGCCGTCATCACCATCGAGAAGGCCTTGTTTGGTTCAGGGAATGTGGGTCTAATCCGAATATGGTGCTCCGGATCTGCTCATACTCGGATCAAGTCCCATCAAGAATTTCATGGATTTTTTATTATTAATGAGACTTTGGATGGTAGAGGCAGCCGAACAAGAACATGGTGCAAGGACTGTGAGAGCCTCTTTTTCATCCCAAAGGGATTCAAGTCTGGTAAAATATGAGCTAACAGAGTCCGTGCCTTGCTCACAATCTTGAATCTGTTTTTCAATGTTGAAAAGGGACACAATATTAGTTTGAGAAAAACGATCTCGGAGTTCTAGCCAAATACCTCGAGCAATCAATCACGCTTTTGGAGATCTCTTTTTGTCATAGAGCCGAGTAACCAGGTTTTGACTAGGACATTACAACGCCCCATTTCTTATCTTATACATAACATTTCATATAAATTTAGTAAATGCAACCATCTAAAGAGTTTACAATAGATATGTCAATCGAGTCGGGTCATTTCGGGTTCAGGTTGAGTTCGATTTGGATCGTAACCGGTCACACTGTCACAGGTCAAATCGGGTTAGGTTGTTCCGGATTTTCAGGAGGTCAAGAAAATCAAATTTCTTACAATTATTAAAATATTATTTTATTTAAATAATTTTATTTAATAATAATCTATTATTTTTATATATTTTAATAATAAAATATATTATAATTTTCAAAATAAGATATATATTTTGAAAATGTAAAAAATCGGGTCAACCCAATGGGTTTTCGGTTTTCAATCCAACGGTTTTCGTGTTTATTGGGTTCGGTTTATTTCGGGTTTTGGGTTCAAATTTTCGATTCGTTAACTCTAAAATTTTCGGACGGTTCGAGTCGGGTTGGCAAGTCGGGTCAAACTTTTGACAACTCTACTTTACAAGCAACTATTATAAAGTTTAATCAGATACTATAGTTAAGTGTCAACAGAAGATCAAGCAAATCACTTGGTTCAGCTCACGTTATCGAGATTATTAGTTAAGTTGACAGCCTGACCTTAATTGACCTTAATTATTAAGCTACAGAATTTACTATACAGCATGTAATCCAACTAATCCGATATCTGTATACAACATTCAAGCATAAATCCAATTAATGTCTCCATGGTTTCTCCTGATGAGAAATCAAGCTATAATCCAGGTTTCTTGGAGATGAATACCAACAAAGAAAATGATGAAGAAGCTTTTCAATGGGCTGTTCTTAGAAAAGGCTTGTTAGCTGAAGTTGGTTGAAAATGAGCTCAAGGTATTATATTTATAGATATTGCTTGTGTTAGGTCATAAATCATGATATGAATAATTTCAGATGTGAATTGTGTTTGATCATAGAATGATTTGTGAATAATTAGCTTATTCATTTTTAATTTTTTAACAAAAACACACGTTTTATATTTATAAAAAACACAGGCTGAAGAATCTCGTCATTAAGATCCTTGAAGAGTGAAAAACTGAAAATGCAAGTTCTTCTTTTACTATTATTAATTAGCTGGATCCAAACCCCTGAAGATCAGGCAAATCACGTTGTTCAGCTCATGTAATCGTGAATATTAATTAAATGGACGGCCTGACCTTAAAATATATGATGATTGCAGGTTGCAGCAGAAGATTAATTTGCTTACCTCTTTGTATGTGTACCGTGTACATACTAATAATATACGTTGGACTTGTTTATTGATTTCAAAGCGCTCGGATCTTCAAGTACAGATATCAAAAAATTAAAAAATTGCAGTAATAGGATTTGTGTCCCCTTTCTGAACTGCTACTTCTACCATTGGTGGATACCAAATTTGTTTTGAAGTTTTATCCAGCTTTCTTGGAGATGATGAATTCCAAGGAGGAAAATGATGAAGAGGCTTTACAATGGGCTGCTATTGAGAAACTCCCAACTTATGACCGTCTTAGAAAAGGTTTGTTAGCTCAAGCTGGAGGATCTGTTAGAGAAGTTGATGTAAAGAATCTTGGAGTTGAAGAAAAGAGAGAATTGATTGAAAGACTTTTGAAAGTTGGAGCAGTTGATAACAAGGATTTTCTCTTAAACTTGAGGGAACGTATCGACAGGTACTAGCTTATAACTACTTTCTCTTTGTCAAGCAATCTGAATTTTCAACTCAAAGTTTCATGATTTTGTTGTTAACCAGAGCTGGAATTGATATTCCTACAATCGAAGTTCGATTCGAGAACTTATGTGTTGGAGCACAAGTTTATGTTGGAAGCAGAGCTCTACCCACTATTTCCAATTCTGTTCTTAACACACTAGAGGTACTAATTGTTCTTTTCTTTTCTTTCTTTTTTTTCTTCTCACCTAAGCACCATTTTTACACTCTATTTCCCTTTTTTGTGAAGGGTTTCTTGAATTGCCTTAAAATTCTTCCAACAAGTAAGAGAACCTTACAAATTCTGCACAATGTCAGTGGAATCATCAAACCTGGCAGGTAAAAGATGAATACAATTCAATCACTTGATAATGTCTTTTCTGACAAAAATACAATTGCAGGATGACATTGTTGTTAGGGCCGCCGGGTTCTGGAAAGACAACTTTTTTGTTGGCTTTGGCGGGGAGACTTGACAATGAGCTTAAGGTATTATTTTTTAAAACATTATTTATGTTATGTCATGATTTTTTAATTCTAAGGCAAATGCACTATTTTCAGGTTTCAGGAAAAGTGATGTATAATGGGAGAAGTATGAAAGAATTTGTCCCACAAAGATCCTCTGCATACATCAGCCAAAATGATTTGCATATACCGGAAATGACAGTCAGAGAAACACTAGCGTTTTCCGGGAGATGTCAAGGTGTAGGAACTAACTATGGTGAGTTATAAAGAATCAGTCTTTAATTTTCAGAAAATGCTAATTGTGAAAGGAAAAAGAAGAACCCTTTAATTAATCACTCTGGTGGATTTTGCAGACATGTTGGTAGAACTCTTAAGAAGAGAAGAGGCAGCAAATACTAAACCAAATCCAGACATTGACATCTATATGAAGGTAGTGAGGCTTTGAGGAAATAAAAAAAGATTTAGAAAAAAAAATTAACATACAAAATCTTGTTTTCATTAAAATTTTCAAGTTTGTGTATAGGCTGCAACTGTTGGGGATCAGGAGAATAACATAGTCATAGATTATATACTCAAGGTACCAAGTTGTCTAAGGATATGTTTTGATTTGTTTTCCATGTTTTAAGAAACTTACAAAACTAAATTTATGTTCTATCATTGGTTGATGCAGATTTTAGGACTAGAAGCTTGTGCTGATACATTGGTTGGTAATCAGATGATACGAGGCATATCCGGGGGAGAGAGGAAAAGACTCACTACAGGTGCAATCTAATGCAAACTTCAGAAACTATAAACCATTTATTTATTTTCATTAAATTTTGAATTGGAAATGCACAATGTAATGCAGGAGAAATGCTAGTAGGGCCAGCAAAGGCATTTTTTATGGATGAGATCTCATCTGGTTTAGACACTTCAACGACGTTTCAGATTGTGAACTCAATTAGGCAATCTATTCACATTCTTAAAGAAACAGCTGTTATATCTCTCCTGCAACCAGCACCTGAAATCTATGAACTATTTGATGATGTAATTTTAATATCAGATGGCCAAATCATATACCAAGGTCCAAATGAGAATGTGCTAGAATTGTTCGAATCAATGGGCTTCAAATGTCCTCAGAGAAAAGGAGTAGCTGACTATCTTCAAGAAGTATATATAGGCTCTCAATATGTTTTTTGTTTTTTTTCTTGGCTTTTGAACATTTGTTTGGTTAAGTGAAATTAATGCAAGTTTCAATCATTATTGTAGGTGACATCTAGCAGAGACCAAGAACAGTACTGGATACATAAAGATGAGCCTTATAGATTTGTAACTGCCAAGGATTTTGCAGAAGCTTTTGGAACATTTCATGTTGGAAAGAAACTAGATGCAGAGCTTTCGATTCCGTTTGACAAGTCGGAAAGCAATCATGCGTCCTTAACAACCAAATCATATGGTGTCAAAAAGAAAGACTTGTTGAATGCTTGTATGTCAAGAGAATTTTTGCTTATGAAGAGACATTACTTCATTTACGTATTCAACATATTCCAAGTAAGTAGCATCCCAGTCTAAGTGTAGAATATAATGCCTTATCTTTTGTTATAATGCTTTATATTGCAATATAATGCATTATCAAATGTAATCCAAATGGACCCTGAACTTTGTACTCTTTGTTGACACAAAATTTGTAATATTTGCAGATAGCTTTTATGGCACTTATTGCAATGACCATATTCATAAGATTCAAGATGCCAAAACAAACACTAGAAGACGGTGACATTTTCATAGGAGCCTTATATTATGCAATTGTAAGGCAGATGTTCAGTGGTCTGCCTGAGATTGTCATAACTGCTGCTGATCTTCCAGTTTTTTACAAGCAAAGAGACTTTCTATTTTATCCAGCATGGGCTTATGCACTACCTAAATGGATCCTCAAGATTCCAATCTCCATTATAGAATCAGCTGCTTGGGTTTCAATAACTTATTATGGCATAGGCTTTGATCATGATCTTGGCAGATTTCTTAAGCATTGGCTGCTACTTCTAGCCTTACACCAAACGGCATCCGGGTTGTTCAGATTTGTGGCAGGGGTGAGCAAAAAAAAGATCTTTGCAACAACTCTTGGTGCTTCTGTTATGTCACTATACCTGATCTTGGGTGGATTTATTCTGTCAAGAGGTAAACTAAATTTAGGCGAATTATGTTGAATAGAAAAGATAAAAAAAAAATATCATCTTTGTCTACAAAAAACATAGATTATGATCTATTGTTTTTAATAATGTTGCAGATGTTTTGAGCAAATGGTGGATATGGGGTTACTGGGTCAATCCTCTGATGTATGCTCAGAATGCTCTTGCAGTAAATGAATTCCTTGGGAAAAGTTGGAGCCATGTAAAATTACATCCTATTTTATATATCTAAACATCAAAAAGCTCATGATAGATTTCAAATCTCATTTATTATTGTCTCAGAATGCTGATAATGAATTTCAATTGAATAGGTTCCTGCAAACTCCACAGAACCACTAGGAATACAAATCCTGAAATCTCGTCAACTTTTCACGAGATCATATTGGTATACAATTGGAGTATCAGCATTACTTGGATTCTGTTTTCTCTTCAATTTCCTTTTCACAGTGGCCCTAACTTATCTTAAATGTAAGTGACTAAGTATTGCTCTAATCCATTTTCAAAAGTTCTAGCTAGTTATTTTTTATTCATCTTAAATGTTGCACACTTTCTGCATTCTTCAGCTCCAGGAAAGCCTCATGCAATTATAGCAGAAAAGGATGTTGATCAAGAAAATGCTAAGGGAAAACTGCAAGATACAGAACTAAAAGCTGGTAAGATTTTCATCATCATCATCATCATCATCATCATCATCATCATCATCATCATCATCTAACATTCATGCCTTGTTCATTTCTAACCTATGTGATGATTGTTTAGATTTCAAAAATAATCAAGTAAGGAAAAGAGGCATGGTTCTTCCTTTTGAACCCTTATCAATCTCATTTAATGAAATCAGATATGCAATTGACATGCCACAGGTATTATACTTCTTTCTTTCCTCATGTTCCTAGCTCATTTTTTATTCTTATTACATTTTCATCATTATCAACATGAAAAACTTATTTTCCCTCTGGATTTTGCTATTTAGCTTATTCATTATGATTTCAGAAATTGAAAAATCGCGGAGTCAAGGGAGACAAACTAGAGCTTTTAAAGGGCGTCAATGGTGCATTCAGGCCAGGAGTTCTTACAGCATTGATGGGAGTTAGTGGAGCTGGTAAAACTACATTAATGGATGTCTTAGCTGGAAGAAAGACTGGTGGATACATTCAAGGAGAAATCAAAATCTCTGGATATCCAAAAAATCAGGACACATTTGCTCGTATCTCGGGCTATGTTGAGCAAAATGATATCCACTCACCTCATGTCACTGTTTACGAATCCTTGTTATTTTCTGCATGGCTTCGGTTATCCCCCGAAGTAGATTCCCAAACAAGAGAGGTAAATGCATTGGCTTTTATACACTGACTTTGATTTTTAGTCATCTAGAACAGAATTAAAAAAAGTAGTATGAATTTCAGATGTTCATTTGGGAGGTTATGGAGCTAGTGGAGCTAACATCATTAAAGGAAGCATTAGTAGGAATGCCTGGAGTAAATGGTCTGTCTAAAGAGCAGAGAAAGAGACTAACCATTGCTGTTGAACTCGTTGCCAATCCATCTATAATATTTATGGATGAACCGACGTCTGGACTAGATGCTCGAGCAGCTGCAATTGTGATGAGAACTGTGAAGAACACGGTCAAGACTGGCCGAACAGTTGTTTGTACAATTCACCAGCCCAGCATTGACATAGTTGATGCATTTGATGAGGTTAAACCTTACCTTTATTTTGAACATTAATTTCAACTATTCATATTTATTACATCCAACTTAATTTAATGCTATGTTTTGATGATCAATGTAGTTGTTGCTTTTGAAAAGGGGAGGAGAAGAGATATACTTTGGTCCATTAGGAATTCATGGACAACACCTAATCAAGTATTTTGAGGTAAACCTGCACATATTTTTTTTTATTTTAAGAAAAAAACATGAAGTAGAAATTTTCTTGATTACTGATGTATAAATGTTGGAAGGCAATTGATGGGGTGAATAAAATCAAGAATGGTCAAAATCCTGCTACTTGGATGATGGATGTTTCCTCGGCAACAGAAGAAGCAAAGCTAAAAGTGAGCTTTGCCCAAATTTACAAGCAATCAGATCAGTATAGGTAAAAAAACCATCTTAACTCTTAAGAGCTGGAAAATTGAGGAAAAGGCCAAACATAACATATTATTATGAACTCCACAGGTCAACAAAAGCTCTAATTAAGGAACTCAGCAAGCCAGTTTCTAGTTCAAAAGACTTGTATTTTCACAAGAAGTACTCACAAACATTCATAACACAATCTGTGGCTTGTTTATGGAAGCAAAAATTATCATACTGGCGAAACACAGAGTACAATGGAGTCAGAATCTTTACTACAGCTTTTTTAGGCCTTGCAATAGGATCCATATTTTGGAAACTTGATTCTACAAGGTACATTATTATTACATCAGAGAAGAGCTACACTCCAAATTACTCATACTTTGTTTAAAAAGACTGAAATGCTTAATGAAAAAATCAGGAGGAGAAAGCAAGATCTTTTCAATGCAATGGGCTCCATGTTCGCGAGCGTTTTCTTCCTTGGCATACGAAACTCTACATCGGTTCAACCAGTTGTGGCAGTTGAAAGGACAGTCTTTTATAGAGAAAGATCTGCAGGAATGTATTCTCCTTTGGCATATGCCTTAGCTCAGGTAATCCTAACAAATAATGGTACTCCGTATTGATTAAGCCCTTGCTTATAGCACATGTTTTATGCATTATAATGTTTAATGTAGAAAATGTGCTCTTTATACTACATAACGTCCAAGCAACTCGTGTAATCTGTTTGATTACCACAGGTGATGATTGAGATTCCATATTGTTTAGCTCAAACGATCATCTATGGGACCATAATATACACCATGATTGGATTCGAGTGGACTACTGTGAAGTTCTTTTGGTTCATGTACTTCACTTTTTTCACTGTTTTATACTTCACCTACTACGGAATGATGTCAGTGGCTATTGCTCCAAACCTGAGCATCTCTACAATTACTAGCTCATTGTTCTACTCAATATGGAACCTTTTCTCAGGATTTATTATCCCAAGAACAGTAAGGCATTCTTATTTATACTCTTCTTAATTGTGTTCATATAATAATAGAATTATTTACAATGTCATTTTTTTTAATGGCAGAGGATACCAATCTGGTGGAGATGGTATTACTGGGCATGCCCTCTTGCTTGGTCATTATATGGATTGTTTGTTTCACAATTTGGAGATATTGAGGATAAGCTCGAAAATGGCGAAACTGTGAAGGAGTTCTTGAGGAGTTACTTTGGATATCGGCATGAATTTTTGTGGGTTGTAGCAGCTATTGTTCTTGGTTATTCAGTACTCTTTTCATTTATATTTGCTTGTGCTATTAATACCCTCAACTTCCAAAGAAGATAGAGGACTTTTCAGGAAAATATTATAGCATATATACATTCATAGATTAACCCTCAAATGTGTTAAGGGCATGAGGTGGCACGCTCAATTCAAAAGTTCATTTTTACTGTATGTTTGGCCTTGATTGCTCAATTCAAAAGTTTATCGCAAATGGCCTTAAAGCTCATTCTTAAACTCAATTACAACAAAACTAGCATAATTTGTCACATTCATTATAATATTATACAGTCCGATATATGTAAATTATAACGTGTATCAGTTTTTGTGACCTTAATTATTAAGCTACAGGATTTACTACAAATATGTAATCCAACTAATCTGATATCTGTATACAAGATTCAAGCACAAATCCAACTAGCATCTCCGTGGTTTTTCCTGATGAGAAATCAAGCTATAATCCAGGTTTGAGCAGTTGATAACAAGGATTTTCTCTTAAACTTGAGGATTTTCTCTTAAACTTGATAACAAGGAGATGCCAAAGGTGAAAGAGTTCTTGAGGAGTTACTTTGGATTTAGGCATGAATTTTTGTGGGTTGTACCTGTAGCCGCTATTGTTCTTGGTTTTTCTGTACTCTTTTAATTCATATTTGCTTATGTTATCAAGACTCTCAACTTCCAAAGAAGACGAGGACTTTCCCAAGAAACAAGAATTTCCATGAATGTGTGTTGTATCATAATATTACATTCATAGATTAACCCTCAAATGTGAACATAAGTAGCATGAGGAGGTTACACATTTAATTCAACATTTCCTTAATTTTATCGTATGTTAGATCTTTGCTAATTGCTTTGGACAAATTTGAGTGGCTCTTAGGAGCAAACTTCATTTTAAACAAGAACTTTTGCTTCTGCTAATCCTCAATTTGAAGGGGAAAAAATCTATGGATGAAAGATAGGAATTACATCCTCGTAAATCATAGTCAACAGGCAATAACTGCAAATTTTATAAAAGTTTTAGCTGAAAGACACTAAAACTACAAAAAAAAAAAAGCTCTTGATTTGTAAATATTTTTGCCTTGGACCTGAACCGGAAATATCTAGTTGAGACTTCAGAGGGATCCCAAAATGAAATTAGTTTTATGATAAATACATTTAATATGGGCGCTAGAGTCCAAATGCCTGTGTCTCATACTTCATAATCTCTCCGTGTCTGTCAGGGGGCGAAACCTCGCAAACCACCACAGAAATCGCAGATCAGATCGAACAATCAGCTCAAGGAGGAACAAACCGAGACGTAGTTGAAGAAGAAGATCGAAGGGACGATGGTTGGAGGAGCGAGTTCATGGTCCAGAGCGCTCGTTCAGATCTCACCTTACACCTTCGCCGCCATCGGAATTGCCATCTCCATCGGCGTCTCCGTCCTCGGCGCCGCCTGGCATTTCGTTTCTTTCTCTCCCTCCAATTTCCGCAGCTGTATGATGATTTCGTCCTCGGATTATTTAACTGCATTAGGGATTTTGGAATTCGGAATTTGCTAAGCGTGGATTCCGGAAATTGGAATTTTTTGTAGGGGGATATACATTACCGGAAGCAGTTTGATTGGTGCGGCTGTGAAAGCTCCTCGAATTACTTCGAAAAATCTGATTAGGTAAGCCCCTTTTGTTCGCTCTTTTAAATTTTGGTTTTCTATTTCATTGTTCTTTTTGTGGTCAAGTATAGATTCTGACTTTGTGAGATTATTTATTAGATTCATCTTGTTCGTTCTAATCAGTGAAACACTTATGTATGGTGTGAATGTAAATGTAAGTAATCTATTGGAACAGATTGACTTGATTATGTAAGCGTACCACGTTCTCAGTTGGTTCTAAAAAGTTTAAATCAGTGACTACCGTATTCATTCAGAGTTTATGACATTACTAGCTTAAACTTTAAATCTGTCAATGACATTTAATTCACTGCACATGGCATAACAATAATAAGAGCCTAAAAATGTTGGAGAGGTATAAGAATTATAAAGGTTTCCCTATCTTTAGTGTGATGCTGTAAAGTTCAACCTCAATAAATGATTCTAGACCAGAAATAATGAAGGTCCTATTGGAAATGTGAAGTTTTCCTTGATGTTAGGCTTGATAAACTTATTTAGAAAATCCTTTCTTGCTTGAAGATTCATGGAAGAATTCGTGGATGATGTTCTTGTGAAATCATTCTTAAGCATACAACATTATGAAATTGCTGGAATGAACTGCTGAAGTTAATAATCTGAAGAATTTTAGCTCCTAGAACTCACAAGTCATACGCATATACAACAACAACATTGACCCAGTGAGGGTTTGCTACAGCGCATATAATAATGGAAATTTGTAGCAATGAAGAGTGAAAAAACAGTTGGCATTCCAAGCCATGTCCTTTCAATGTGGCATCTATAGAAGATCTGAACTTTTTTGATAAAACAACACATTGAACAGTTGCTTTTACATGGTGTTGCTAAAGAGCTGTTGGGTATTCAGTTCTCAAAATCTATGATTATTTTTCTTTTTACTGGAACCTTTTTTTTTATTCAAGCAAGGGGTTTTAGATGCTTCAATACTCAATAGAGTTGAAGGTTGTGGTAGTAAATTGTTATTGTGGTCTGGTGTTGAACCGGTTTGCTATCCTAGATGACGCTCTAGCTTGCTTAACAGAAAACAGGAGGCTTATTGTGAAAGATTGTCTGATGCTTTAATTACCCCTTCTTTTCCAGTGTCATTTTCTGTGAAGCTGTTGCTATATATGGTGTCATTGTGGCCATCATCCTGCAGACTAAATTAGAGAGTGTCCCATCACACCTGATGAATGAACCCGAGTCTATGAGAGCAGGATACGCAATTTTCGCATCAGGCATCATTGTAGGATTTGCCAACCTTGTGTGTGGGTGAGTCCTAATTTTCTCATCAGGCATAAGTGTAGGCTTTCCGTACCATTATGATGATTTTGTCCTTGGATTCAATTGCATTAGGGATTTTGGAATTCGGAATTTGCTAAGCTTGGATTTCAGAAATTGGAAATTTGTGTAGTACATTTAAGTTTTGAATCTTGTTTGTGATCTCCTGATCTGGACTGTTGCAACAGGTTGTGTGTTGGAATCATTGGAAGTAGTTGTGCACTATCAGATGCTCAAAACTCTTCACTTTTTGTGAAGATTCTTGTGATTGAGATCTTTGGCAGTGCTCTTGGGTTGTTTGGAGTGATTGTTGGAATCATCATGTCTGCCCAAGCAACATGGCCCTCAAAAGCAGCATAATTTGGTATCCACTACAAAGCTAGACTTCCAACTTTCTGTGTAAGCATTGAAGCTGTCTTATCATAATTTGCCTTTTACTGCTTCTTGTAAATCTCGAGCATTGATGTTCTTAGTATCGGATCTTGATTTTCTAGTGTAGATCAATGTCATGATGTTTGGATCACTTGTGATGGATCAAATGAACTTCGAACTTGGATCTCATCCCATAAAATAATTTCAGTAAAGCTGATCACCATTTTGTTGATACCTTGTTCTAATAAAGCAACTATGATGCAAATAAGTTTCTAATTTTGCTTGGTTTCTTGTTCTCCTGTTTCTTTTTTTTACTTCCAAACATTTTCAATGCAAAAGGTGCATGTATGGAGAACCTTCAGAACTACTTGTGTGATTCTTCAAGACTCCAAATGAATGGTTTTGAGGATAGGGGTGTAATAGATTCTTTGCAACACTCTGTAAGCGCATACAATAGATTTTGCAAACCTAGGAAGCGATCATTTAACATTTGGGTATAAGTTTGGTACAAGGAATTATCAGTTTCCTCAATCGGTATTGGTGTTTAGGAATAAAAAAAAAACATAGGTCCATCTAAACCACTATATTAATGTTCAAACCAAATTCAAAACCAAAATGAGGTTATTAAGTGCACGGACCTAAAAAGGATCTTTATATACAATTGGCATTGTATTGTATTGAAGGTAATAATATACTTGTATTATATTGCGTATATATGCATTCCTCAAATTTCAATATAATAGCCCACAAGTCTTACAAATACTACATGTTCAGAAGTATGATAACAACTGTGTTTTCCATGCCAAATACTTCTGAAGTATACTGTGTTGGCCTTGTACTATATACATATACAATTGCATGTTTAGAGGATGCTGAGGATTGAGCATGGTAGCACCCATATAACCATATTCCATGTACGAGGAATCTCACTTAGGTTCAGCAGCATGTTCTCTCATAATCCTTCTTCTAGTATGCTAGACCACTGGAAAAGCTATCTCCATCATGAAGAAGAGATTCCGTGAGCCAGTAACCGTCCCAGAACCCGCCTAGCCTCTGACAATTCAGCGATCATATGGTCAGTGATCATATATGATTATGTTATTAAACAGAGGAGTTTCTCACTAAGACCTAAATACCCAAATGAAAAACTTTTGGCTAGAAGATGCATTGCTAGAAGAATTATTCGATCACTTGAAATCATCTTCCTCTATCCTTATTTATAACTAGTCTCTCCCTCTCATATTTGCCAAATCAACAAGCCTAAGTGAAACTGGATGATGATTTATTTGGAGTAGAGAAGACAATAACTCAAAGCCATGAATTTTCTCCCAGAAGCCTTCCATGAAGTAACATGTGTAATGTGTTATCATACTAATACTTTATGCAGGTGATTTTTTGCTCCATGGAAAAGTAAAAACAGAAGCAAATGACCAAACCTGCACCATTGTAAATTCAAATATCTCTTCTTCCTCTGGACGTGCTCCTTGTATCCAAAACCGCTGCTTGAATCGATTCTGTGCCACCATTACTCAAGAATGAGTGTTCATTATCGATAAAAAGGATCCAAAATCACAAATGATTGCATAGGGATAATCAAGATTACCTCCTTCACCCAGAAGCTGCTAAGGATTTTCCTATCCTTGTGACCTAGTAGAACTCGGTAACTCGACGAATGAAAAATCCGTCTAAAACGCTCAAACTACAGAAGAAAGACCCAACCAAAAGTTCTCAAAGTGTGAGAAACTATGAGAGTAGCTGCACAATACAATATAATCCAGCCATTACCTGCCCCAAATCAAAGAATGGCCCGAAATAAGTGGACCTCTCGAAAGGATCAAATCCAGCAAACTGGCAAAAATGACAAGTTTCTATCACCAATTGCAGGATAAACACCTTAGAAAATATCAATTTAATCTGTCAGATGTATTACCCTATACATAACCTCAATTCCATAATCCGGATGTGGTTGGTCATTATACTTGAGTGCATCAAGCTGGTAGCTAACAGCTTCTTCTGCACTAATCTATATCATGTATTAAAACATATTGAGAGATTTAGCAATCACAAAGATGTGTAATTATTGATCATTGGTCAGACAATTACGTTTAGTCTCGGACCAAAGGGCTTCTTCTTTCGAGATTCAAGCCTGCACGAAACACGATTCATGAACCAAAACCCTCACCGAATCAAATCCACAGAAACCTATTAATCATCTATTGACAAATCGACAAAGAAGAGACGGAGTTCAGATAGCGAATTCTGTCACTGTTAATAAATTCGATGAAATTGCGAGAGAGAAAGAGAGAGAACCAGTCGCCGGAGAGGGAATCGGGGACGTTAGCGGAAGCTTTTAAGCGGAAGGTAGAGACGCCGTGCTTTCCTCGCCGGAGAGAGGGGAAGTGATGGCACGTCAATGAAGACCCAAACGACATCGTTTCTAGGGAGTTTCACTTTTCCAAGCTTTCTCTCTGTTTTGCTTTGATAAGATCAAGAATCAAGAGCCAACAGGGGGGATGTGGATGTGTTCAACGATCATGAGAAGCTCCGTGGTTCGGGTTGGTACGGTCCGATTAATCCAACGGCTTACCTTGCATCTAACTTGGACACCATTTTTTTTATTAGGTTGGGATTAGGATGCCCTCCTTTACGGAGGACGTCCTAGATCATCTTTTTGACGAGAACTAAAAGTTTTGGATGAGTCTTGCTATACTCAAGTGGGAGACTGTGATCCAAATTAGCGATTTTGTTGGTCACAGTGTTACATTCCCTACAGACATGGTTAATCACTATATCTTGGTTTCCATAAATAGAAAAGGATGTCAGTGATAATGAGTTCAATCGGGTTATGGATTTTCCCTTTGACCGCATTAATGACTTGGAGATTATCCCCTTCAATTTCCACTTTTTCTATTGTTCTATTTTTTTATTTGCCTAATCGCTTCTCTGAGAGCTAAAACTTCAACCTTAAAAACCGACACTTTTTCAAAGCTAGCCGTTATAATATCCGTTACCTGGCCAAGGTGGTTTCGGAAAACAATTCCACCAGAAGTGTTTCCATTGGGCATTTTAGAGGCATCGAAGTTTACTTTAGTGAATCCCGATTTGGGTTTTTTCCATTTGCTTTGGGCTCTTATACTTTTGTTTCTATTTTTCGATTGAGATGTTAGTATGATTTCTTCATCCTCTGTCCATTTCGACGCTTTCTCCCAATTTACTATTAAGTTTCTTATGTATGTTGTTGGGTCTGGTGTCTCTTCGCTTTGGTCTTGTTGATTGAAATATCAATTTGTTGCGTTGATGCCAGATGCTCCACCAAACAACTGCTAGATACGTGAAATCTTTTTTCTCTAGGAGTTGGTATAGTTCGCTTAGAATTGTTCCGGGCGTTTTGTTTTGGGGGTCATAACCTTGGATATAATTAGCAATGTTTGGGTTTACTTTATTAGTTATATAGATCATATACGGACACTTTGTCAGTAAGAGATTTTTGTCTTCATTGCTACAATCATACAAAACACATCCTCACGGAGTCGTGATTTGCTTATCTCTAAGCCTAGTTTTCGTGGGAAGTCCATTATTGTCAACGTTCCAAAGGAAGTTTTTAACTTTTGGATATGTATCCAATTTCCACAACCAGCTATTTATATGCGTTGCTTGTCTTTCTAAATTTGTGATTAAGTCTACTACAAACGAGATGCAAAACCAACCATTTTGCTCGGGGCCCAATACAATCGATCTTGGAATTGGAGTTTTTTCAATTTGTTCAATCAAGTTATCTGGGAGGATTTGTTTTAGTTCATCAATTTTCCATTTATGGTCATTAGTAATTCATGCATCTATCATAGTTGTTTCGTCTACATTTGTTGGGTTCTTTGCATGAGATCGAAGAGGGCCTCCTGGAAGCCAATTATCTTTCCAAAATTTGACTGTTTTTCCGTCTCCAATTTGCCAAATGAGAACTTTATAGAATTCTTCTCTTAGATGCATTAGTTTTTTCCATTGCCATGAGGTGTTCGCTTTTAGTTTGTACGAGAATAAATTATCATTTCTAAGGTATTTTTGTGAGATTATCTTTGCCCACATATTGTTTGGTTCTACAAAAATTTTCCAGAGTAGTTTCATTTGGAGTGCTTTGTTCATATGTTCTGTTTTCCTGATTCCTAGTCCTCCTAATCAGTGTCGTCCTACCTTCTTGAGATAGCGAGTTTTATCCCATCCCACCAAAGGTTTGTAATTTCTATCCTTGTTCCAAAAGAACCCCCTGTTTATCCTATCCATCTCTGAATGGGCATAAGCTGGAAGCATAAAGCTCTGCATTACATAGTTCGGTTTTGTGGCTAAGTTGGCTCTAATCAGTGTCGTCCTACCTTCTTGAGATAGCGAGTTTGTCTTCCATTTTGTAAGTTGTTTTTGTGCATTCCCAATCAAGTCTTTGTTGACTTTTCCATTAATAATTGGGCAACCTAAATACTTTTCTAGGTTCGTCATTGTTGCGATCCCTAGGGCTTGTTGTGCTACATTTTTTTTATGGAAGTCATATTTTTAAAGGCTTGAAAGGTTGACTTGTTATAGTTAACTTTTTGACCCGAAATTTTGCAAAATTCGTCGATAATGGTCTTTACTTGTTCACATGATCTCTGAGATACTTTAGCCAATATTATGAGGTCATCCGCAAAGGCTAAGAAGGAGATCCGAGTCCCGCCTCGTGCGATTGGAAATCCTATTGTGTTATTGTCTAGTTCACTAGTTAACTGCAGTTTCCTTGCAAGGATTTCCGATGGGATAACAAATAAGAAAGGTGATAAAGGGTCACCATGTCGGAGCCCTCATTCTGGGTTAAAAGGTTATGTGGGTCCATTATTTACAAGTATCGACAGTGATACCGTGCAAATGCATTCCCTTATCCAACCTATAACTTTTTTTATCAAACCCAAATCTATGCAATACATTTTATAGATATTTCCAATCTACTCGGTCATACGCCTTTTCCATATCAAGTTTGATTGGAATCCATCCATCTTTGTTTTTTGTGTTTCTAAATGAGTGAAATACTTCATGAGCTATAAGGATGTTATCTTGAATGGTTCGGTTTGCTATAAAAGCTCCTTGGAGCGGGTGGATAACTTTGGTTATTACTTGTTTAATCCTTTCCGTTATGATTTTCAAAATGACTTCATGGATAGTTGAGCAAAGACTTATTGGCCGGTAATGATTAGTCGATTTTGGGTTCTCTAGCTTAGGTATGAGAGTTATAAATGTATGCACGTATGGTTAATTTGTTGTAAAATCTTCCATGAGTGGAAAAAACTTTTTACAGCTTTGGTTATTGTTGGTCCTACAATATATCCCAATGCAGTCATACCATCCGAGCGCGGAGATTTGTCAAAGCCTATCTTCATTATTGTTGTCTTGATTTCTTCATTAGTAACGACACTAGTTAGCATATTGTTGTCTTGTTCCGTTATTTCTTTGGTTATCAGGTTAAGGTATTCATTTGCATTGTTTAGATGGGTTGGTTGCTTAGTATATCTCTTCTTAAAGTCATTTCTTAATTCCTCTCTAATATTATCTATACCTAGAATTTGAGTACCTTCGGTTGTGGTGATTTCCTTAATTATTTTCCGGTTGCGTTTTCCACTTGCAATCTTATGAAAATATATTGTGTTAGCATACGACATTTTGATGTGTTTTGTTTTAGCTCTTTGTTTTCAGTATGTTTTATGGAATTTTAAGATGCATTCTTTCTTGTTCAACAGTCGGAGTTGCTTTAATTGGATGGTAATTGGTTGCGGAGAGGTTAGAATATCTTTTTGGAGCTCGACCAGTTGACATCTATTTCTCTTAATTGCTCGAAGGTGTTGCCTAAAGTATGCTTATTCCATCTTTTGGCATGTTGTTTAAAGAGTTGTGTTTTCTTAACTAATTTGAACATATTCAAACCCTAGAATTGCACTCTCCAGTCTTGCTTAACCACATTTATAAAGTCTTTCATGTACATCCACATTTTTTCCACTTTGAACGGTTGTGCTTTGATTGTTTCCTCATTACTTAACTCTACCGTCACTTTACAATGGCTTGAACTAGTGAAAGCGTGGTTTTGGGCGCTAATATTTGGGAAATTTTGTATGATACTACTACTTACTAATACTCTATTTAGCTTTTCATAGATGTTGTTAACTCTGGTTTTATTTTTCCTCCAAGTGAAGACATTACCTAAAGTTGGGATGTCCTCTAGCAGACAGTCGTTCCTGAAGTTTAGTAATCTTTCGAATCTGCTGGGTTCTCGGTACACACCACCTTTTTTGTTGTTTGCAGTTAGGAAATTAGTTATGGTTTTACTCTTCTGGTTAATTTAAGTGCTCATTTCTTACCTTTTCTTTTCTGTTGGTACCCCTTTCATCAATTTTTCTTACTCAAAATGTAATCTGACTGTCTTAACAACTAAAAGTTATCCCTCTATGTCCAATAAATGCTTTATCCTCTTAATAATTCTACCAATATTAAATTGTAACTAATTTGAAAAAAAAAATTATGAAGAAAATTAAATACATACTTACAATTGCCTATTCATTTTTAAAGTGATTCAAATTTCCTTATTTCAAAATAAAATAAAATAATAAACAATAATTATGTTTTAGAAGTAAATGAAACATACAATATTATTATTATCAATTATCCACAATTTTATATGCACAAGAATCACATTAATCTAAATCTTAAAAAATAGTTAAAAAATAAACCTAAAATTGGCAATAGTTTAAGTATAAAATGAAATTAATTCTTAAATTGTCAAATTAGGACGTGAAAGAAATTCATGTCTCTTAAATTAATATGAACTGATTAAATGATCAAATAATTTATATATTTATATTTTCTAATATTTTGTTTTGTTTTTATATACAATCAATTATAATATTTCATAACAAAATTAATTAATATTCTTAATCACATGTTATGATATCTAAAAGTCCAAACATTTAAGAAAACAACAAACACATGATATAAATCTTATCCCATCCAACAGACGGGTTAGCCCTCTAGTTGTAATTAAAACCTGGGATGGACATTTAACCTATATTTAGTGAAAATGGTTATATATTCAATGTAGTTTCCTAAAATACATTTAAAGATTATCGAGTATATTATCTAAAGTAGACAAGTAGTGTACATCAATGATTTCTGTTGTGTGAAATTGATATAGATTACTTAATTAAGCTCTTTCTTTGTTATAAATGCAGTTGGAAAATATGCACCGAAAGAATTATAAGGCCACAAGTCTAAATTTAATCAGATTATTTTATAATAGTAAAAGTGAGACATTTTATACCTCTTGACAATAATTTGATAAAATTATTTTAATGTTAGTGAAAATATAATAAAATTTATATTATTTTTACCAACATACCAAGAGATATTTAGTACCATATAACTCAAAGGGTGAGCCTAACTTATAAATTAAATATAATTCAAATTCTTTGACAAGACAACGATGATAAAGACGAACACAGAGGATGATGAGAAAATTTAATAAAAGTTATTCTTTGTAAAAACATGTTGAAGAAGTAAAATGTGTGATAAAAATGCTACCCATATAGCTATACATGATCATCTACTCCGTCATCTTAATGCCATTTAGATCATGTTTATGGTTTTTAAGACTTTTAAAAATGAAGCTAAAAATGGCTATAGAATTGAGGGCGATGACTCAAATTTATAAATTAGAATTTCACTGACTTGTATTTTGTATGTGTATGTTGTTCGCTTGAAAACTATTAATAATTGCATATAAGTGAAAGTGTGAAACATTTGTATTTTTTATGCTAAAAATAGAATCTATGTATATTCCTTGGAAACTATTAATACTTGCATATAAGTGAAAGATTTGCATTTGTTATGCTAAATCGAGAATTTATGTAAATATTATGGAGTATTTCCTAATTCTCATCAACCTAAAATTTATTCCATATATTCAATAACTACTATAAAATTCTAATCTTATTAATATTTTACACCAATCAATAAAAAAACGTTTAATCCGCTTAATCCTATTAATATTACACCGAATAATAAAAAAAAATTTAATGCGTGTGCGAAGCACGCGACGCCTTACTAGTAATATACATAAATTTATCTTTTACATCTATTTCCCTTGAATTCCTTTTATTTTAAAGAAATATATGCTAATAAGATATATTTAAATTTTATATTTATGAATAAATCCTTGATAAATATATAAATATATATTTATAAAAATATTTGATTTTAATTTGTTTACAAATATTTATTATATTATTTAATGAATAAATATATATTATTAAACCTTTATATGAATTATAAATTAAGTACTTAAACCATTATTTTTAATCTGGTAGAGTTTTCATAAAATTATAAAGATCGATCAAAATCTCACGACTCGTTTATTAAAATAGATTATTTATTTATAATATATGAATGATATTTTGATTAATAATATAAAATAATTCATATACTTAATATAATATATAAAATAGTTAATTTAAAAAGACTTTAAATATAATTCGACCAAAAAAAGATAGCCTCGCCACAAACTATCTTTTAATGGGCTTAATCCATTACTATCCTCTAAACATGAGCTGAATCTAAACATGGGCCTAATCCTCTCGTTGCTTCGGCTATATAATTCTATAGGTGTCCATACCCATTTCCTTCTACATATCCATTTACTTAACCCATTTCCTTCAACCCGACCGTGCGGACATGGCGCCCGAATTGTATTTAGTAATTGGCGACCACTCTTCCTCACGCACATTAATTATTAGCTTTAATTATTTCATTTTTCCGACTCTAAATTTGTTACGCTCGGTGAACATTGTGTTTCCGACCGTGAGCGATTTTTGAGATCACTGTTTTTATGAGGTTGTGATTTATTTGTGACATGTCTGATTGAAGTTGCAAATTTGTTGCTCTAGTTATTGCGATTTTCTTGGACAATTTCTGCTCTAATTCATTGTGTTTCTGATATATGATGAGATTGTGTTGAGCGATTTTCACGTGAAATCATTCTTTTTATGAGGTTGTGATTTATTTTTTTGACTTATTTGATTGAAGTTGCTAATTTTGCTGCTCTAGTTCTTGCGATTTTCTTGGTCAATTTCTGCTCTAATTCATTGTGTTTCTGATCCATGATGCGATTGTGTTGATCGATTTTCACGTGAGATGATTCTTTTTATGAGGTTGTGATTTATTTTTGACCCGTTTGATTGAAGTTGCTAATTTGTTGCCCTAGTTCTTGCGATTTTCTTGGTCAATTTCTACTCTAATTCATTGTTCTTTTGATCCATGATGCGATTGTGTTTTTCTAGCGTGTCTTCTAGTAATGTATTATTTGTCATTTTATCTGTATTTCTTTAGGCATTTGTATATTGATGTCATCTACAAATTATGACATTTGTTGCACTCTCTTAAGTCAGTATGCAATATGACTCTAATATGTATATTTTGTGGTGGATAGATTGGGGATATTGGGCAGCTTAAGCAGCTTGAACCATATGCCTTGGCTGCTTCTAAAGCTTTTTGCCTAGGTTCAGAAGCAATTGACCTTCTAAAGCTTTTTGCCTAGGTTTCAGAAGAAGAAGATTTTAAGTGAGTTAGAATTCATTGGTAAGAGGGCTGTAAATGTTGGAAGTGTTCGGAAAACTCGTCTTTTCCCGCTTCGTTGGGTTAAGATGGGCAAGTGGGACAACTAATTTTACAAACAAGCTTTTATATTTACGTGGGAAGAAATTTAACAAGACTAATTACTTTTATGTGGGCACACTCACTCACTTTACACTTATTTGGAACTTGTTCTCTTGGATGGATTGCAAATGAGGGGGTGGAGGTCTATTTATAGGCAAGGCCTCCCACCTCCCTTGGATAAAGAGGAATCTAAAGATTTCTAGCCTATATTACAACTAGGCAATTCTAGAGTCTTCTATCCTACAGTTTTTCATATACCCCTTTACATCACTAGAATGATCCATACTACTCTAGAATCTTCCACACCCTTCAGGCGTCTTCTAGAATCTTCCACACTCTTCCCGTGTCTTCTAGATTCTTCAATAACCTTCTCGATTCTTTTAGAAGTTTCCGTAGCCTTCTAGAATCTTTCGTAATCTTTTAGATCTCACTAGAGAAATCTAGATGATATTGTTTTAACCAACCTACTTCCAATTAAGGAGGGAAATTCAACAATTCTCCCCCTTCCCGACTTAATTTGGAAGTGTTACGATATTGGCGCCTTAGCAACAATCTTCAAACTTCTTAGTCGGAATTACCTTGGTCATAATGTCAGACCAGTTATTGTCTGTGTGTACCTTGTCGAGTTGTACTAGCTTTTCTTCAAGTTATTCTCGAATACAATGATGTCGTATGTCGATGTGCTTTGAGCGGGAGTGAAAGGTTGGATTATTCTCGAATACAATGATGTCGTATGTCGATGTGCTTTGAACGGGAGAGAAAGGTTGGGTTTTTCGCGAGGTGAATAGCACTATGATTGTCACGTAGCAGGATATATTTATCTTGTTTTACTCCAAGCTCAAGTAGGAAGTTCTTCATCCATATCATCTCCTTGCAAGCTTTTGTTGCTGCTGTGTACTCTGCCTTGGTAGTAGACAAGGCGACACTCTTTTGCAGCTTCGATTGCCAGGAAACAGCTTCCCCTGCAAAGGTCATTAGATAGCCTTATGTTGATTTCATGGAATCAGTATCACGGCCCAATCTGCATCTGTGTATCCCTTTAGCTCAAATTTTCCATGCCCAAAGCATAAGCATCTCTTAATGGTACCTCGTAGATACCGGAGGATCCATTTGACGGTTGCCCAATGCTCCTTTCCCGGATTGGATAAGAACCGACTTACGACACCAACTGTGTGGGCGATGTTTGGCCTGGTGCACACCATAACGTACATAAGGCTGCCAGCCGCTAATGCGTATGGAGTATTTTTCATTTCCTCCTTCTCACTTTTTGGACTTTGCCTCGAACTCAGCTTGAAATGTCCAGCTAGTGGACTGCTTACCGACTTGGCTTTGTGCATATTGAACCTCTCCAACACCTTCTCAATGTATTGATCTTGGGATAGCCAAAACAGATTCTTTGATCGATCACGAGTAATCTTCATCCCAAGAATTTGTCTTGCTGGCCCTAAATCTTTCATGGCGAACTACTTGCTCAAATCTTTCTTTAGAGCTGCAATCTTGTTGCGATCATGTCCTACAATTAACGTGTCATCAACATAAAGCAAAAGTATGAGGAAGTCGCCTCTAGCGTACCTCTTTATGAAGACACAATGGTCATTCTTGGTTTTCTTGAAGTCATGATCTGCCATGAAGGAGTCGAACTTCTTGTACCATTGCCTTGGTGCTTGCTTCAGGCCGTAGAAACTCTTTTGAAGTCGGCACACCAAATTCTCCTTGTGTGGGACCACAAATGTAAAATTTTATAACAAATGTAACTCTTTTGTAGTTGGCTTTGTCTCACATTATAACAAATGTAAAATTTTATTTAAAATATTTATAATAAATAATTTAGTTTTATTTTTTATATTAAATTTAAATCATTTATAAAAAAAACAAGAATTAAATGTATGTAATCGTGCATGACATGACGAGTATAACTAGTTATTTTAATATTTGTCTAAAATAGGAAAAGGCATAAGCTTCCAAGAGAAAATTATATTATTTGAATACATATATATAGTTTTGATTATCTTTAATACTAATTAATTGCATTTTTTTTTGTCTTTGTGTGGCTTGTGCAACCGTTTTTTTACAATACAATTATTAAGTTTGGCATAAACATATCTTATGTCTTATAAACCAGAAAACTATTAGTAGACAATTTCGATTTAATAAGAAGTCGACACATGTTACTATTAGACAAATGTTTAGCAAGTGCAATCATTATCCTATGCCTTAGAAACAAGTAAACTATTAGTAGACGATTTTGATTTGAATAAGAAGTCGGCGCATGTAATTTTTTTTGATCAATTTGGTTGGAAATTGGATAAATTATCTTCTATCCATATATCAATTTTAAATTCAGTAAATAATGTAAATATAAATTATATTTATATAATAGTTCTATTTATCTATATACTCCTACAAGGCCTATATAGGGTTAATTAAAGGTCACATAATTTTTTTATTATCAAATATTAGGTACTTTTTATGTTTCTTGATTAATGATATCCTTAATATGCTAAGATTTTTTATTTTTTTAAAAGTCACATACTTTTTATGTTAATTAAAGGTCACATAATTATTCATATATTTTTTAATTATGGATTTTTTATTTTAAATTTCTATCTATGAGATTGAAAATATTAAATATAAATTCAATATTCCTATTACCTTTCTTTAATTTAATATCCCATAATACATTGATTAAATATCCCTAAATAAAATAGTAATTTCCTATTACCCAACTTAATTAATAAATATTCTAAATTTTTATAAATTATTCTTCATCCCACTTTCTTCGCCCATTCATTGTCAAAATGGTAGCCAATAATGGCTTATAAAGAAAAAATACAACCATTAGTTACAATTTTTTAGTTAAGATATTATCTCCTACCAAAAATTAAGAAATTGTCTAAATTTGGGAAATAAAAATAAATTTTAATTAAGTGGAAAAAATTTGTCATGTAGAATATGAAATGGAAATTTTATATAATTTTTATGGAGCAATGATTAAATGTCATGTGGCAAAATCTTAAATGTGTCAAAAGTTGAGGTGGCGGCGCAATGTGGTGGCTCCAAACCTGATTGCTTTTATATATATACTAGTTATACCCGTCGTGCCATGCACGACTACGACTCGGATTAAGTATGAGCATATTTATTTTAATAGTATAATTATATATAAAAGATAAAAAAAAATTATACTTACATACGATAGTTTTTTTTTTTTTTAGAATCAAATAATTCCAAAATTTTCCAATTTCTATAAGACAAATTAGTAGTAAATAAAAAAGTCAAAATTGCGAAATCGCCTACAAACATTCTTATAAGTATAGAGTAAAAGATAAGAACCCTAATATATAATTTTAATAAATTAACTTTAAAATTTTTTAATAAATTATATTATGATTTATAGATAACCTATCCTAATTATTATTATCTGTAACACCCCGTCTTTCGACGAGGCGCTACTAGGGAATAGACCTTACAAGGTACTATTATTTAGGTTGACAACTACACTGTAGGACCTTACAACTCGGGCACGACGAGAAAACATAATAAAACATCCAACCTTTATTTAATAAAACTTAGAAAAACGTAATCATGCATGAATCCCCGAAAACCATAAGCAATCAAATACGTCACAATGCCTACTGAAACTGAACTATCCGAACAAAATTATAATAAATGAAACACAGTACCAACTCGTTTAACAAATATTAAAATCAATATTCTAACTAATATAAATAATTAATATAGATCGATCCCACTATGACACGCGCTCTTTACCGCTCCGGCCCGCCATCTTGCCTCGGTTCCTGCACGACTCCCTGATTCATACCTGGAACTGAAAAATGTTCCCCGAAGGGTCAGCGTCTAATCTACCAAGCTAGAAAGAATACGGAACTGTAGAACGTTTTGAAATCAGTTATCTAATGTCAGCATACAAATCCACAATCGCAATCATAACTCTAAAGGTCAATACCTAAATTAGTTATATCAGTCACACAAGTCACATACGCATTCACAATCACAATCACACAACAATGCAATTCTTCCTTTGTCCACAATCCGACTTCCAAGGCGCTCATCACCGCGCCGAGTGCAGAGGCAGGCCCTCCCACTCCACTTCACAATCTCTATTCTAACCCCTGGCTAAGCCTCCACTGGAGCACTTGCCAAAAACACACAGATAATAATTTTCGTTTTGAAGGGGCACGATTTTCCCAGTCACACGGGTCAAAGTAGCCAACTCTTCCTCAACACCAGCTACAATGGGCCGTGTCGGAAACGGTACCAACACAGAGAAAACGTTCCAAAATAATTTCCGATAAAACACATTTAAAATCATTAATGCACACAACATACAAGGAGTTCAAATCAATTTAAAAGGTATTCGGGACTAGTTCCCAAAACCCGTCCTACAATATCGATACGCAGTCTAACAAGGGAGAAAAGAACCGAGCAAGTCGAAACGACTTACCTCAAATGAAGAATTTTTCTGATGAACATGAGCAACTAAGAACTCGGGCAAGAATGGTTCCTAAACATGTCAACGACATAATTAACGTTCAAATTCAACTTGTAATCTAACCAATTAATTAGCTAATTGCCTACACTATTTAAACTAATCTAGATAATGGTTAATATAAACGTACGTATAAGCCAAATTATACCAATAAAACACAAATATTAATATGAAGAAAAAGAAAGGTTAGGTTCGACTCATACAACCTCTCAACAATATTTAAATCAACAACCATTGTTTTAGGGACCCGACTTAGGAAGTGACCTAAACTACCGTTATTAAACCGGCTAAACTCCACATTCTCCTAACTATACTAATTTATACGTACATGAAGAGACCCTCACTTGATTTTATTTTTTTTTTAAACTAACCCACACTACGTATTAGATACTACCTAGGACTATTTATACTAAATTAATACTCCACCTAACAATCTACTAATTAGTATCAAACCGCGTTCAAAACTCAGTCCAACATTAAACCACCTAGCCAAACTGATTAAAAGTAAATGGCCCAAGTTAACCCGTCTCCTAGACTCGTTATCCAAACAAACATTTCAAACCCCCTTTGACTAGTCCACTACACCGTACCCATCTCCTTCCTCACGAGTCACGCCGCTGCACACTCGCCATGTTTGCCCACCTCGCCACCGAACTCCGATCGCTCCCACACGGTTTTACGGTTGCACCCAAGCCACCTAACAACCAATAACTAGTCCGCTTTCCCCAGGACCGTATGTTTAAACGAATACCTACCCACCCCAGGCTAAGCCGACGAGAATTCAGCCGACGTTCTTTACCGTAGACTAATGAAAGCGCAAGTCGGGGATTCTCGCGGTGCTTCCTTTGGCCGGAATAGTTCCCAGCTGACGGGCGGCCTTGCCTAGGCTCAAAACCGACTAACCCGAACAAGAACAGAGGAGGATAGAGACTCACCAGACGTGTCGATACTAACGAATGGATCAACGCGGGTAGAGTGATGATGTCGATAATGACGTAGATCGACCGGCGACAAGGCGGAACCTTGCTGTAACCGAAGAAGACGAGACAAGGACTTATTGGCCACGGAAGCGGTGATTGGCGGGACGAGAAAGTTGTTGTTTTCACAAGGTGATCGGATTAAGCGGTCAACAATGGCCGGGGAAAGTGTCGCGAACTGCAGCCGCCGGTATTGAGGTGATTTGATGGAATACGATATGAAGAAATCGAGCTTGGTTTCCCGAGTTTGAATTGGATGCTCTCGGTTTTTGACTTTGAGGAAGATGTGGCTTTAAGAGATATGTTTCTCGCTTTAGATGATAAGGAATCCGAACAAACAAAATTCGGAATTTCTCCCTGGTAGTTTAGACTTAATAATTAATTAAGTTGATATATTTTTACTAACTAAGATAGATTCTACCTAACTTGGTTGATAGATTTTTACTAACTAAGATAGATTTTAACTAACTTAGTTGATAGATTTTTACTAACTTAATAATAAATTAAGCCAAAATAAAAGTCGAGTATTACATACTACCCTTCTTAAGAAAAGTTTCGTCCCGAAACTTAGAAAGAATAAACTTGAGAAGAACGGAATACGACTAAGTACCGGAATGCTTCCTAGGTTTTACATTATCTTTATAAAAAATCAAGAATTTTATACATATTAGTGTCTAAAAAATAAGAAAATATTATTTAAAAATATTCAATAAAAAGTAAAATCAATATTTTAATAATTTCAATATAAATTTGGACAAGATCTCCACAAATAATGAAAAAATATTTAAAAATATATTCAACTAAAATATGGATTACAATCTAAAAAAATAATTTGTCTATTGCATAATTTATTATGATATATATATATATATAAATATATTTAGTATTTTAAATTAATATCGTAGAATTGTATAGTTTTTTAGTAAAATTATCCCGTGAATATCACGGGACTTCAACTAGTTGTTGATTATCGTGAAACTGAAAATTAGTCAAAGACTCGCTCTAATGTTTTTGGTTGTGTTTATTTTAATTAGCAACTAAGAATCTGTTTAAATGGGTTAAGTTAATACATATTTAACGTTTGGATGATAAACAACACTTCCATCATCATTTCTAATTGCCTTGAAGATTGCGTGGATGCAAGCCATACATACCGATCGAGTTGAAGAATCAAGCTCAGTTTCCAGCTCCATCCGCAAGTATAAATTAGGATATGTGGATCAAATGCGGGAGGGGCCAAATTGTGGATGAATCTCGCCCGTTAGATCGTTTTCGTCGTTAAATCATCCCATTAGGAACACTACACATATGAACTTTCCTATAGAATACATGAATCTAATCTTCCAGACAATACCATGGTGTATCGCCAAGCCTAGCTTTTATCAACACTCTATGAGAGTCCTAGAATCTGAATCCACACTCATTAATTTTTATTATAGAATTTCCATTTAGTCGAGGCAAATGTTGACAAGGTTTTTTAGCATGTTATTTGACCATTGTGAAAGTGAAGAGCAAGGTGTACGCAATGTGGTGGCTGAGTGTCGGTGTATATGTTATGTTTTTTGCTTGATGCAATACGATAAAGTTAAGCAACACTGTAAAAAGATCGAATCTAAACTATTAACTTGTATGGTTGTATTACGAAAATTACATTATTTTCATTTCAGTTACTCGATTAACTTAACGTAGCTAGTGCCTGTTTAGTATATTTTCAAACAATCAAGTTTTACATCTCACCTGGTAATTTTCCCACTTATTTTAATGCTATTAAGGTTTCTGCTAAATGCAATGACATGATGGAAAATTGTAAGAGTTCAAGTAATCAATTTGAGCTAATTACATTAATGCATCATCAAAATAAGTTGTCAGAAGAGAGAGGATTGCTAGCCCTTATAATAATAGCAAATCAATTCGGTGATCTTCAGCATTTTCTGCAACAACATAAAATTATTTAGATCACAAGCCATAATAGCAAAAACTGGATCATGGTCAATGGCACTGTTTACTTTGGCCAGAATGTTTGAATCTAGATGCAGCTTACTTTGACAAGTCACAATGTAGATCAAACAAGATATACACATTTGCAATACAGTTGAGGGATGTGGTGAAAAAACTTATAAATCACTAATTGATGATACCATGTCTCCCCTCCTCTTTTCTCCGGGCTTGAGACCGGTTGTGTACCAAATACACAAGCAGAGTTAAAAACATGGTACCACCTACTTAGCAAACAAGGTAACATACTAGCATGAAAAAGAAATTTAACAATTTGTCATGCACAAACAATGGCATAATTTGCACAATGTAGACCAAGCCTATCAACAGTTAGCAGAAGACTGAGCATAATTCAGCATAATATACCGACCCAAACTCAGCTTATACTGAACAAATAAATCTGTCAGAAACAAATACATCATGAACTGGTAAACCTTTAACTAACAGCAGCACAAGCATTTTAGCTATTCAAATTACACACATCACTTCAAGTCGAACAATGAGACACCACTTGTGCTACTGACATCTTCTCACAAACCAAACCAAGCAAGCGCACTAGATAAGTAGTAGTAATTGCATTTGACAGCAAGAGTAACTCAATCAGGATGCTAGCCAATGAGTGACAACAACATATATTAGCAGAAGGAGAAGCAACTCATGTCATAGAAGAATCCATATCCGCAATGCCACAACTATTAACACAGCCAGTCTTGGGGGAAGAGAAGCTAAACTCAAAATTCTCACATTAATATCAAGTGCTGATTATGTGCAGGCATTTAAAGGATACCTCAATAGCAAATCACAAGAGTAGAGTAACTTGAGAGCAGCACATAAATCCTGAAGTCTAAATCTGGAGGCCAACCAAGAAACACTTGAAGATGCCAAAATATGGACAGAATTAGGGGATAACAGCTGACGATATCTGATGCTTAAACAAGATAAACATACACTTTCAGATGTAGCTAACTGGTAACACTTGATGCTGGAAGCCTGGTTGATTTGACAGTCTAGATTCCATGGAAAAATACAACCATCAACAAGAAAAGATCAGCAAATTCCAACTCTCCTTGTGAGTACAAAATAGTTCATTATCTGCCCTCCGATAAAACAAAAGATTGGTTCTGTGGAGCCATGTGCAATTCCGCATACGAGGAAAGTTGAACACTGTGATAGGACTTTAGCAAACACCTCCACTATTATAATATTAGAGATAATCATCTAAAAGTCTACAAATCTACCCATTAATAGATTAAATAACATCAAACCATCTCATGAGACGTGCTCCTGAAGTCCTAAGCTCCTAACATGTCAGACTTCACGTTTGATGCCTCAGCATTAGAAGCCATTACATACCCTAGCAATGTAAATCAGATCATAAAAGAATGTAAGGCTTATTATATGCAACATTTCACATTTACCAAAAGAGGATCATAGAAAAAATCTCAGATGCCTAAAATTATAAATTTGTACACCACATGCCCTTGGAGAACAGCGCCCATTATATATTTAAAAAAATTACTGCAATATCAAACAAAGAACTAATTAGACAACATTGAAAAAATTATTAGGTCCTGAGGGCCCATGAAGACCGAAAAATTAATAGGATGAAAAAATCTTTTAAATCTAAATGATCTTCACTGATAAGAAGCTTCCCCATAGACTAGGATGTAATGATTGCAATCACATGCTATATTGCACAAAACCAGCCGTTCAAACCTAGCAAAAAAGGTTATCAAGTTATGATAATAGGGTCTATCACACAAAAATAAAAAGAATCAAGAACTAAGAGGAAAAATGAGCAAAGAGATACGCCGGTCAAATGTAGTAGCGAGTAGACTTCAAGATGTCCCACATCTGAACATTAGCAAAATCCATCAAGATTGTAATCGGAAATGAGTATCAAAGATTTAAAATTTATTAATAAAAATCAAATGAAGAAAAGAATATCTAGTGAAAATCATGAGGTGAGAAAAAATTTGAAGCACATAGAAAACCTTTCAACAACACCAAACCACCAAAGGTTATTTGGAACCCTAAAAAAACGATGAAAAACATAACAAAAAAGGAAGAGGTCATCAAAAGAGAAAACCAATACGACAGATTTTTAAAAAATTAATAATAAAATTCAAAAGGGAAGAGCTTAGCCATTCAAGTGGAGTTATTGTATCGCCTAAGATTCAGAATCTCTGAAAGATGCTTACTACCACATACGTGCAAACCTAACAAAATCCATCAAAATACAATCAAGAATAAGGTATGTTAAACAAAAATCAAAGACAAGAGCTAAACAGGAAGGGAAATATAAGTTGTTCCACAATCATATGAGAAGAGATTTCCAGACAGCCCTGTGATCAGTTGCCAGTTTCTGTTGTCCATAACTCCACAAATACAACCCTACCAGAGACAAATCATAGTCAACAAGAAAGAGCTTTGGCAATGGACTTAGAAATCAACAATAACCAAATGAGCAATTGATGAGTCAAATTATCTGATGAGAATTATAGGTGTCCAAGGACTGATCTTCTTGTAATGTTATGCATGTTTCCAATGTGAAGTCAATTGGTAAGAAAGCTTCCATTTGGTGGAGCAAACCCTAAGAGAAAAGATGGCAGTCATCAAGGAAAGGATTGACCACAGCAGACTTAGAAATAAACTATATAGGATGAAACAAGGAGCTTAGCCATTTCCAAATCTGTTGGGAACTTCTTGATGCCACTGGTATTTGATAAGAAGTTCAGCTGTCTACTGCCACGTAATAATTATCAACCTAGCAAAACACATCAACAATCATCGATGACAGGTTCAACTATCCAAATCAAAATTCAAGAGCAAAAGAGTGAGATAAGTCCGCAGAAGTGATAGCCTCCCATGTTAGAGATGTAAGCATGCTCTCTTGCACATAAACAGTGATAAGAACCCTACCAAAAACAAATTGGGGTCATCAAGCAAGAGCTCTGACAATGCAATAATAGGAAAATCTAAGATATTGAGCACTTGAAATAGGAAAGAACTTAGCCGATGTCAGAAACTTCTGGAAGTCATAGCACCTATCTAAGATGATCAATTGCCTACTGCCACCTGATGATAGAAAGGTAAAACAATCACCAACGGAAGATTTCTGAAAAGATCAACCAAATTAAAACCCAAGAGTAGAAAGTCTAGAGAAATTAGTATGAAAAGATGGCCTCCCCCATATGACGTGACAGATTTGTAAATTTTTTCCCATGTGCATAACATTGGATAAGAACTCTATCAAAAACAAATTAGGGTAATTAAGATAGAGGATGATGAAATTGCAAACCAGAAGTGTGAAAAAATCATATGTAAAAAAACTATCAATTTCTGCTCATTTGAAAAGATGGCGCTGCACTTTATGCTTTGAAGTCATGGCTGCTAGCACGTATCATGCCATTCCAAAACACCTACCAGATAGCAGAATATTGTCATCAAGAAAGAAGTCTACCAATACAGTTTTCAGAATAGGCAAATAGAGAACTAAACAGGAAAGAACTTAGCCGTTGTCAATTTCTGGATGAAGTAGCACAATAAATGAAGACCTAGAAACATCCACCAACATCAAACAATGAGAAGCTTTGACACTCGAAATCAAACCCAATTTCATCAAGAAAGAGCTTTATCATAGCCAACAAATAAACAGGAAGGGAAAAATAAGTTGTTCCACAATCATATGAGAAGAGATTTCTAGACAGCCCTGTGTTTCGGTTACCAGTTTCTGTTGTCCACAACTCCACAATTACAACCCTACCAGAGACAAATCATATAGTAGTCAACAAAAAAGAGCTTTATCATAGTCAACAAGAATGAGCTTTGGCAATGAAGACTTAGAAATCAACGATCAACAATAGCCAAATGAGCAATTGATGAGTCAAATTATCTGATGAGAATTATAGATGCCAAAGGACTTGATCTTCTTGTAATGTTATGCATTTGTCCAATGTGAAGTCAATCGGTACGAAAGCTTCCATGTGGTGGAGCAAACCTTAAAGAGAAAAAATGGTAGTCATCAAGGAAAAAGTTCAAGACAGCTGACATAGAAATCAACTATAGAGGATTAAACAAGGAGCTTAGCCATTTCCAAATATGTTGGGAACTTCTTGATGCCATTGGTATTTGCTAATAAGTTCAGTTGTCTACTGCCACGTAATAATTATCAACCTAGCATAACGCACCAACAGTCATTGATGACAGGTTCAACTATCCCAAATCAAAATTCAAGAGCAAAAGAGAGAGATAAGTCTGCGGAAGTGATAGCCTCCCATGTTAGAGATGTAAGCATGCTCTCTTGCACATAAACAATGATAAGAGCCCTACCAAAAACAAATTAGAGTCATCAAGAAAGAGCTCTGACAATACAATAATAGGAAAATCTAAGATACTGTAGCACTTGAAATAGGAAAGAACTTAGCCGATGTCAGAAACTTCTGGAAGTCATAGCACCTATCTAAGATGATCAATTGCCTACTGCCACCTGATGATAGAAACGTAGAACAATCACCAACAGAAATCAACCAAATTAAAACCCAAGAGTAGAAAGCAGAAAGAAATTAGTATGAAAAGATGGCCTCCCCCATATGACGTGACAGATTTGTAAAACCGTTCCCATGTGCATAACATTGGATAAGAACCCTATCAAAAACAAATTAGGGTAATCAAGATAGAGGATGATTAAATTGCAAACCAGGTGTAATAAAAAATCATATGAAAAAAAACTATCAATTTCTGCTCATTTGAAAAGCTGGCTTTGCACTTTATGCTTGCAAATCATGGTTGCTAGCAGGTATCATGCCATTCCAAAAAACCTACCAGATAACAGAATATTGTCATCAAGAAAGAAGTCCACCGATACAGTTTTCAAAAATAGGCAATAGAGAACTAAACAGGAAAGAACTTAGCCGTTGTCAATTTCTGGATGAAGTAGCCCAATAAATCTCTCACAAGATCAGCACCACGTAGAAATGAAAACCTAGAAACATCCACCAACAGCAATCAATGGAAAGCTTTGACACTCCAAATCAAACCCAATGGCAAAAAATTGAGAAAGAAATTAATATGAAGAAGAGATGGCTCCCATGTGACATGTCACGCTTGTAAATATGCCCCCTTGTTCACATCCTAGCAAAACCATTAAACCTAATCAACAACAATAATAAGGTCCAAGTATAGAGCCAACTTATGATGAATTGAATGAAGAAAAGAATCCACTGTCCACTCATTTGACAACTAGGTCTCCACTTGCTTGCAAATCATGTTGCTAACACATACGCAGTCATTCCCAATCCTAGCAGAGAAGAACACAGAGGAACATTCATACTGCTGATTTAAGTATTGACAATAAAAGGCAGGGTGGGAGAAAATAAATCAGGGAAGAGCTTAGCCATCGCCAGAAACATCCATGTAGCGCTTCAAATCCATAGAATTCGACTCTCTAGTTCCACGGATAATTGCCAACCCTTCAAAACCCACAAAACTCTAGTAACCGACTTGCACTCCAATAACAAGATCCAAACAGTAAAAGGAGAGAGATTGTCGATGAAAAGTCAATTGTAAGAGATTATCCAGATCGTCTAATACGAAACGCTTGTGAATATAACGCCTTGCGCATAAGCAGAATCTTCAAAAGAAGGAAATTTCAAATTTGCAGAGTCAATCGCTCTAAAGAATCCATCAAAGACAGATCTACCACCGCAATCAAATTCCGATCCAACAAACGATCTAACATCAAGATTAATATGCTATGTCAAGCGATCAAAACCAGCGAAGAACGATGTACAGGCATGGAAGATCGATGTTTAAGAGAACCACAATCAAGGAACAACAACGAAAGCAGTAGATCTGATGTTTAAGAGAACCGCAATCAAAGAACAACGACAAAAGCAGTAGGTAGATCAGAAATTGATTGAAAGCAGACGACGATTAATCGATTATCAAAAATCAAATCAAAACCCATCTAAACTAACAGAGAACAAAACACGGAAAAAAATTGTAAGATACGAGGCAAGAGAAAGCCAGATATATAAAGACAAGAGACGTGATCCGGAAGGATCAATTTGACGCGCTTGCGTTTAATGTCGGCAGGATAATTGTTAGTTTTTTTTAATTAATATCCGGAATTCCACCGCCACATTTGAACACCTCCGTCACAATAATTTAATAAAATTTCGGTTGGTACACATGAATTTTTGGTTTTTTCGAGTGATACCCTGAAGAAAAAAAAACTTAATCCGAGTAGTACTAAATTTTTACAAAAGTCCGATTAGTACCCTTAAGTGTAAATTTTCGTTAGTTTGTAACTAAATTCGTATGTTTTCTAATGAAAATATATATTTTTTATTTAATTAAATTAAAACTCAATTTTAATTTAATTACAATGAAAATAAATCATATAAAAATATTAGAATATTTTTTGTATTTTACATATACTTTTGGGAAATTCCGCGTGGTGACCTCGAGGTTTTGCGAATTCCACGTGGTACACAAAGTTTTTCGGAATTCCGCGTGGTGACCTCGAGGTTTTGCAATTTTCGTGAGGTAGCCACGAATTATTATAAAAGCTAAAATTATTTAAAATTTATCCCTACTTTCTTACATAATTGCATAAAATCACCTTTATTTTATTTTTTATAAAAACTACCTAATTTAATTACTTTTAGAAAATAATAAAAAAACTTAAAATTTACAAATAAATAATGATACTACATATTATTATTTAAAAAATCACCCTGTTTTCATTTTTTAAATCAACCTTTTAGAATTTCTATCACCATTTCCTATTTATATTTTCTATCTATTTCCTATTCATCTAATTCGTTTAATTTTTATACATACTATTTAATCTCTCTTCTATTAAATTCCTCATTATCTATTTATATGCAAAATAGTTTATAAAATCAAATTTAAAATTAAATAGTTATAAAATTATTTTATATAATATTTTATTTTTTTCTTATTTATCTATTTATTCTTAATTTTTCTTTTTATATCCATGAATTTACTTTTGAGTGTAAATTTATATCTTCTAATTATTATTGTGGTATTTCTAATCTCAAAAACAATCTCATTTTTGTAAAAAAATATATTTATTAATATCCTATTTATAATATAAAAAAATCAAATTTAAGTCCTAGCCATGTTTTAAAAGGTTGATTTTCTTAAAAAAATTACATGGGCTTTTGATAATATAAAAATGGTGATAGAAATTCTAAAAGGTTGATTTAAAAATAACGAGGTAATTTTTTAAATAATAATATGTAGTGTCGTTATTTATTTGTAAATTTTAATTTTTTTAATTTTTTTCTAAAAGTAATAAAATTAGGTAGTTTTTATAAAAATAAATAAAATATAGGTGGTTTTATGCAATTAAGTAAGAAAATAGGGCTAACTTTTAAATACTTTTAGTTTTTATAATAATTCGAGGCTACCACACGGAATTTACAAAATCTCGAGGTCACCACGCGGAATTCCGAAACCCCTTGTGTACCACGCGGAATTTGCAAAACTTCAAGGTCACCACGCAGAATTTCCCTATATTCTGCAAGTAGATTTTATGGTTTATAATTCAAATTTTTTACTTAAAAGAAAAAATATTATAAAATTTATATTGAAATAAAAATATTTCCAGATTAAAATATTTCATGTAGATTTTATATAGTAATTTTGATAATTTTTAAAAAAATGATAGATATTAAAATTTTAATTTGCCTAGAGTGTACCATAATGAAAATTCTATTATTTTTTAAATAAATTTTAAAATTATTATATAAAATCTACATTGAGAATACCATAATGAGAGTACCATGATGTAAATATTTTAATATCTTTTAAACTTAAAAAGTTTAAATTATGCAACATACAATATACTTGACAAATATATATATATTTAATTAATATTTTATATGATTTATTTTAATTTTTATTAAATAAAATTTTGTTTTAATTTAATTAAATACAAATATATTTTTTTTTCATTAGAAAACATACTAATTTAGTTATAAACTAATGAAAGTAAGGGCACTAGCCAGACGTTTGGGTACCATTCAGAATAAGTTTTTTTTTCAGGGCACCACTCGAAAAAACCAAAAATTCGATGGTACCACTCTTAATTTCCCTTTTTCAATTAGGCAATAAGTGGAGTACTTTGTTATGGTGACTTGCTTTTTTTAGGGGAATTTTTTTTTAAATAAATATTGAGTTTTGTAGTCGCTTGATCGGAGACAGAGTTTCCAAAACTATTAGTTTGATGAAGGCTGTTGCTGGACTTAATGACCCCCATTCAGGGCTCCTTCTTCTCCGTAGTTGTGTGGGTGTAGGCCGATTGTATTTTTCTCTTCGGACTTGCCCTCCGCAGATGCTTGGGTCTGCTCCTCTCACCTTCGACAATGCCTTACGGAAGGTTCTTGAAGAGATCATTGTGGCCGGGGGAGCTGGCTTTGGTGATTGGCAATGGCGGTGTGCCACCTTACCCTTTCGACTTGGTGATTTTGGGGTGTACACTGCCCATGATGCTTCCATCTATGCATTTGCTGCCTCACGTCTACAGTCTCTTGATCTCCAAAACAGATTGCTTCGCCACTATAATATCTTGGATATAGGGCAAGCATGTGATTTAGCCTTGAACAGCTTTCGAGATTTGTGCAATTTCGACCCTCTTGTTCTCTGCCATGATGTATCAGCCCCCCCTTTTATGAAAAAATTGGCTACAGTGTACTTTGATACTGTAGAGGAGAATTTGGTGAGTCAGTACAACCCGAGTGCTAGGGAAAAGGTTATCCTCATTAGCAACAGGTCAGCCCACTCTTTGGACTTCTTGAGAACCCTCCCCATTGAAGGGTTAGGACAGACAATGCATCCAAAATAATTCAGGTGTGTTTTGTGTTACCGCCTTGCTATTCCTATGTATCCTTCTGATTTTACTTGCCCTTGTTGCTCATCTAGAATCATGGATTGTTTTGGCGATCATGCTGTCCATTGTGGAACTGATATTGGTCTCAAGTTTCACCATAACCTAGTCCGGGACGTGTTAGATGATATATGTACTCAGGTTGGTGTCTTTGTGCAAAAGGAGGTACCTCTTGGATTTTTGTCTGAGGAAGGCAGAGATCTCCGACCTACGGATCTTCTATTTTACTCTTGGGACAGAGGGAGGAACGTCTGCTTGGATGTCACATGTGTCTCTCCCTTCACGGGGGCTGGAGTTGATGCTTTTGTCCATGGAGCAGCTGTTTCTAATGTTGTTGTCCCGAAAGAAGCGGAAGTATGAAGTAAAGTGCACGGAGAACGGTTATAATTTTATTGCTTTTGCCTTCTCTACTTTTGGAGAGCTAGGGAGCGATGCCCTTGATTTTTTATCTAGGGTCACGCGGGCTGCTCATAGTAACACGGCTAACGTTAATATTCGTTCCTTTATTTTTCAGCATCTGTGCTTTGCCTTGAATAAGGGCGTCGGGGCTCAGCTAGTTGCTAGGCTCCCATCCAACTTTGTGTAATTATTAATTTTTGGGTTTATTAGAGTTTAATTGAATAATAAAAAAATAAAATAAAAGGCAATAAATATTGAGTATAAAAAAAGTTAAATTAAATATTATAATATTAATGTAAATAACATATAGATTATCAAATATAAGATTAAAAAATATATTAAGTTAAAAGGTTATAAATTCATATTAATGGTTTTTTATGGTAGATATTAGAGTTGTCAAAAGCTAACATGACTTGAACCGTCCAAAAATTTTAAGATCAATACTCGAAAATTTGAATCCAAAACTTGAAATAAATCGAACTTAATAAACTCAAAACTCATTGGGTTAAAACAAGAAAATCCGTTGGGTTGACCTGATTTGTTATATTTTCATAATATATATAATTTATTTTGAAAATTTTAACATATTTATTATTAAAATATATAAAAAATAGATTATTGTTAAATATTAATAATTGAACAAAATAATACTTTAATAATTTAAAAAATTAATTTTCTTGACATATTGGGTCGACCCCGACACACCCAAAAATCTGCAACGACCCGAACAAGACTCAACTCGAACCCAAAATGACCCAACTGACCTGATCGACAAGTCGAGTAGATATGATTCGTAAATAAAGTATTTTATAGATTTTATTAGAATGAAGATGATCTTGATTTTTTCTTCCAATAGCCAAAAAACTTGTATACAAATTAAAGTTTTTGTGCAAATGAGTTTTATGGTGCTAAAAAGTAAAAAATTATAATTAATAAAATCAATCTATTGCCAAGTTTCATATAAAATAAAACATTATATTTTTTAATATATGTGTTACATGGCTCATTAACCCTAATATGTTATCTATTTTATTTTTAGTTAATATGAGTAAAAACGATAATATATATGCACATTGAGTAATCCTCACACCCGTCAATCGGGTCGAGTCGGACAGGGCCGTGTTTAGGTTGAGATGGGTTCGGGTTGTTGCGGGTCACGAGTTAATCAGGTTAGGTTGTTGCGGGTTTTCGAACAGGTCGGGTTGACCTACATGTTAAAAAATTAAATTTAATATGATTATTAAAATTAATTTCTAATTTAATAATAATAATTAATTTTAATTTATTATTTTTAATGTATTTTACTAATTAAATATATTATAATTTTTAAAATAAATTTTATACATTCTATAAATATACGAAATCGGTTAATCTAATAGGCTTCGGGTTTCAACATGACGCTAAAATTTTGAGCAGTTTGGGTTGGATTTGTGAGCCGGTTGAACTTTAGACAACTCTAGTGATCTTTAATTAATATTAAAAAAATAATGATATCTATGTAATTTATATTTGCAATAATATACTGTATTTACCATGTTAATATGTAGGTTACTTTAATCAATGAGGATTGCAAGAATGGATTCTTGCCAACATTCAAAGGAATGGGGAATCGCCTACCGTGTTTCCTTCATGAGTCTGGTGGTTGTGGAGGTGGAGAAACATGAGGATCTTTGGAGACTCATCTCACATTCCAGTTAAGTGTGATATCTTCATCAAACTCAAAGCTAAGAAATATATTTCTGTCAAGAATAATTGTCCCATGATAAGGGAGTGGGTGTTGTTGTTCATGGGCAAGAGAAAGTTTGGAGGAAACCAGTGTTCTAAAAACACTAATCAAACCTTGGGCGGAGAGGGACCGCCTAACGCCTAGACGGTTTGAACGGTTGTCAAAGACTGTCTTCTTCTCCATTACATCCACAATCTTCATACTCTTCGAGCTCGAGTCGCATTGGTAAAAATCGGGGGGGGGGAGGTATTTTACAAAGCCTTACCAAGAGACCGAGATATTCGAGATCAAATGCGGTGTTTGTGACATATCTAACAATCCACTTTGGGATTTGTTAAAGGAGAATTTGATATTTTAACTTGGTGGAAGACCCACAAGAAGACTTTCCCAACCTTGGTAAAGATCGCGGCTCAAGTGCTTGTTGTTTCCGCCTTAACCATATCGGTGGAGCAAACATTTAGCGAAGGAGGACATGTCCTACATGCAAAGCGATCAAACTTAAAATCCAAGGTCTTGGAAATCCAAGTGTGCGTGTGTGATTGGAAGAGGGCGGAAATTCATCAACAAAAGTCGGAGGTATCCGAAACTCTTGACTCGGAAGGCTCCCATAGACGATCCCAGGGAGCATGAGGGGGCTCGTTCCCCTCATTCGGTTGAACTTGTTAATAATATGTATGTGAATTTTATGAATATGAGTAAATTTAAAATAATTTGTATGAAAATAACTAGTCAAAATGGTTTATTGCTCAATCTTATATGTAATCCATCAAGTTTCAATCCCCTATAGTTTATTTTAGTGTTTTTCATTCACATTTAATGATTTCCTCAATAAAATAAAATTTTATAATTAAATAAGTATAAATTTTCATATTTAAGAATATTGACTAACTAAACTTGTCGACAATTCTGGAATTATAATTCTATTTTAGTTTTTATCATTCACATTTAGTACTTTTCTCCCTAAAATATAATTTTATAATTAGATAAATATAATTTTTTTCATATTTAAGAATATTGACTAACTAAACTAGTCGATAATTTCCGAATTATTGACTTCATAGGAGAAGTCATGCCTCCTTTGAAATTTGTCCTACGTTTGTCACCGACGACTCTCAATCCCAAAGCGCTTTCGCGGTTCCAATGGATCGTCGTAGATGGTAAGCAAGCAAGGTTTCATATCAAAAGGTAAGAGAACTACGTGAATTTTGATTCCTCTATAACCGCAAGATGATACGTAGGCAATTTAATTTTAAGTTCAAGCCCTTTGAGTATTCAACTCTTCCAATATGTTCTTCCCGACACATTGAACCCATATAAATTTTTGCAATAGAATGAAAACCGCGATATTCGTTCCATGCACCGCGATTACGGTTTTTGTCTATTGAAAAACTGCGACCGAAATTGACGATTCCGATTCCACTAGATTCTGTTTAATGTTTTAACCTATTCTGTGGTGGAACCGTGGAAGAATACAATTTGAAATTGAGAGACTGTATGCCTAAATTGTGAAAGCTCGGAACTTTACTGAACTCTGATATGGACAATTTCGATTTTTGTCGATGTTTTGGGTTGCTTTTGTTTTCGACATCCTCTTCAGTTGGTTTGCAAATCTCGTTTCACTAGCACCACCGGTCTCGGTTTAGACTCCCGCCGACAGACCTCTTGTTTGTTCCCTCTTTCCGGATTGGATCTTAGATTCAGCGTCGTGTTGTTCTTCTTTGATAGACCTCGTCTTATCCTCGATCCTTGTGTAACCATCCGTCGACCTCTGATGTTTGTTTTGGACTTTGGATGTGTCGGTTTGTTTCGCCGGCAATCCTTTATGAGCTCCACATGTAGGCAGTACAAAAGATTTTTTCAGTTCCGAACTTCTCCTCTAGAACGGCGGATGACGTGGTTGTTTGCGTTACTCAGCGGCTAGATGTTCGCCATTTTATCCGGATGACGTGGCTGCTTGGTAGCCTTATATCGAATTGTTCAATGATCTTTTAGATCTTGGTTTTGTGTTTGACTATGTTGGGCCATTTGGGCCTTTTGTGTTTTGGTTTCTTTAAGTCCATATGTTGGACTTTTTCTTGGGCTGATGTTGGGCTCTTACTTGGGCCTTAGCCCATTTTGGGTTACCTCTTTGGTTTCCCTCTTTGTTGGTCTTTGCAGGTTTGGCTCAAGCTTGGTGGGTACTTATCTGTTATTGGGACTTGTGATTGGATGTGTTCGAGTCGATGGGCATGGTCGTGGACGTTTCGAGTCTTCTGAAGATCCTCCATTCCGGTGGTGGCAACGTCAGGAGCTCTTCTTTCTTACCAAAGTTGTCTGTTATGACCGTCTTGTCGCAACGCTTTGCACCTTATGCGTTGTACTCCTTTTTCGTTCAAGCACTTTTTGATCTTTTTGTTCGATGTTGTATTTCCTTTGCTTGTTGTTCTATCTTGTTTGCCTGCAGTTGCCGTTTTTCGGCTGCCGTTTAACGGCCTCTCGGTTATTAGACTTGTGTGATAACTGAATTCTTATCTACTCAAAAAAAAAATATACATAAAATCTCTAGTGAAATCGGAATCGTCAATTTCAAAACTTGTATAGTAGTACCATTTTACCACAAGAATATAAAAATTCGCACCCGAACTCGACTCATTATCCAGTTCGAAATAATACTTGACGTCCCGACGGAACCTGACGTGTAACAGGCATTACTGAATTGTTCCACGGCAAGTGGTTTGCACGCTCCACCGCCAACGAGTTATTAGTTATGGAAATTGACCGCTTCGCCGCAACCAATCGCTAAGACATGCGACGGCATTCCCTCTCTCTCCCCTCCGCCTTCTTCGAATCCTCCCTTGCCATGTACTCCCGTCCCCGCCCTCGCTCCCGCCCTCACGTATAGCCCCTCTTTCTTTCTCTCTTTACTAAAGCAAGTATCTTCTCGCATTAACTTACTCACAGTCTGTGTCGCAGGGCCGAGGAGGAGGAGAAGGCAGAGGTCAATCGCGAAGAGGCTACTCAGAGACCCCGCTACATCCGATTACGTCGGAGAACCAAGCGGTCACCGGAGATTCCCAATTTCATTCCGTTAGAGCCTCCAATTCGGGGTTTCAGACACCTAATTATTATAGTCACAACAATAACAGCAACAATTATTCCTACAACGGCAATAATTATGCCAATAATGGGAGATCTCGGGGCCAATTTTATGCTCAGAGGCCGAGGCCGGACTACAACCGCAATCCCTCGGGCGATTTTGGTTACCGGCCGCATGTTCCGTCAAATCAACGGCCGTTTCAGCAACCGCTTACGCAGAACGGCCACCTCCAGCAGCAGCCATGGCGGCCTAAGACGAACGATTACCGCAGGTGGGAGGTCGCTCAGAATGTTCCACCTCCGACACGGGGTAAGCTTCTTGCAATGATTTCCAGTTAATACCTACCACATTGGGGAAAGTGGTTTCAGTCTTAGTTTAGGCATGTTTTGATAGGAATGAAAGGATGTGATGTAGAATCAAATTGTGCATATATATTGAAATACAATTACAACAATACGTGAAATTGTGAACTAGCATTTGGTTTTCAATCTACTCCCGTTTCACATGTTTGGTGCTCTTTGCAGAACGCTTTTCAGTTCTCTCATACAACATACTTGCGGACTATCTTGCAAATAACCATCGGGGTAAGCTTTATTTCCACATTCCTCGTCGCTTCCTAGATTGGGAATGGCGCAAAAAGAGCATAAGTTTTGAGCTTGGGCTGTGGTCTCCTGACATAATGTGCTTCCAGGTTATTTTCATGTCAAATCTCAGCATGTTCATGTGTTGCATGTGTTCCAATAAAAATGTAATGATACTCACATCATAGATATGCTTTGTTGGACATGAACCCAATTGTTTGTATTACATTTGCAGGAGGTTGACAAGTTTAGTGATCTAGAGGAAGATTTAAGGAATCGGGGATACATGGGCATTTGGAAGGTGCTGTCCAAAATTCTTTGTACATATTCTGTTTAATTTTTTTTTTTAACTTTCACCATTAAGATGCACTAACAAAGCTGGGACAAATGTATAGATGAGGACTGGAAACCCTGTGGATGGATGTGCAATATTTTGGCGGGCATCAAGGTAATAATTGCGTAAAATGTATCTCTTTCTTTGTTTGGTGTTTGTCATATACAAAATGCTCATGCTGAGGTTATTTGATGATTCAAGGTTCAAGCTTGTGCACGAGGAAGACATTGAGTTCAACAAGCTTGGTATGCGGGATAATGTTGCTCAGATATGTGTACTTGAGGTATTTGACATTTCCATCTAAATGACTTCAATAGATTCCTCATTAGGAGATTGAGCATATGTTGGTTGTCACTTATGTTTTATTCACCTATTTCTTTTTGTGAGAATCATTCTTGTTTTGTGTGAACTGATCTTATCTGGCAGTCTTTGATTCAAAATCACATTGGAGACCTATCTGCTCCATCAAAAAGGTAGTATAAAGCTTCGAATGCTGAACTTTTCATTTAGAGTGGTTATTTAATAATTGTCTATATGGGTCGTAGACTCCTCCTGGGTAATTATACTCTTGGCTCTTAACCTATATTATGGGTGATTCGGGTGATAAACTAGCTCTGGATCTACAATATGGTTCTATTGCTTAGATGTGTTGTGGAAGTACATGTGACCCTACAGTCTTTGTTTACCCTTGCTCATGCAAATTTCCAATTGTTTGATGCCTTTGTCTATTTAATTAGTATTTTTTTAATATCAAAGCCTATGCTGTTAAATGAATGAGAACAAGTTACTAAACTTTCTCTGTTATTGTTGCTTGTGCAGTCCAGGAGGTCCCAATAAAGTTGTAATATGTAACATTCATGTGCTTTACAATCCTAGAAGAGGAGAAATTAAGCTTGGCCAGGTATTCTTATACTTCATATTAAATTACAAAAAACATCTGCACATGTATTAGTGTTTTCATTAGATCTGTAATTGTACTAAGCTTTAGCCTTAAAATAATAAGTATGATGCATGTAATAACTTATTCATAAGTCTTCTAGGTTATCTTTGTTGAATTATGCTGATTTGCCCAGTATCAGAAAGGATTAGAATGCGTTGAACTATACTTTTGTGGTATGCCGTATGCTTAGGTTAGAGTTTTGCTGGATAGGGCTCAAGCTGTTTCAAAAATTTGGAATGATGCCCCAATTGTCATATGTGGTGATTTCAATTGTACTCCAAAGGTAACCATACTCTTCTTTCTTCTTTGGCCTAGCATGGGTTGACCTTTTTTGCTTGAACATAGTGATCTAACATTGAGTTTATAATACATTTATTGTGCCAGAGTGCATTATACAACTTCATCTCAGAGCAGAAGGTAAAATTGATTATTAGCTCATAATCATTTATGACGTAGCCTGCTAGAGATTCATATCCTACTATATTTGCAGCTAGACTTGTCTGAATTAGAAAGAGACAAGGTATCTGGACAAGCTTCTGCTGAAATTCCCCCTCAAACAAGAGAGTTCAGACCTTATTCAGGGTAAATTTATTCCTCCAAGAAATTTCAGTCTTTACTTTTCAGGTGTAAGGTGAACTTTTTTCTTCATTACACTGTTCTGGAATGTTAGCTGATTAAATGTTAACCTCTTGCAGGGTAAAATCTAATCCGCATAGTGTTCCTACCACTGCAGTAGCTGAGAACTTGGGTAGCAACTCTGAGCACAATGCTTCTTCTGAGAAGCAGCTCAGTTCACAAAGCTATTCTGAGAATGAGGTTCAAGCAACAGCTGTATTGGAGAACAGAGGTATTAATATGAAGCTAAGGGATTCTTTTTCTTTTGTTGATAGGCATAATCATGTCCAGAACATTTCCAAAGTTGCTGTTGACCACTCTAACCCTGTTTCCCCATGGCTTTTCAGATAAGGTTGATCCAGAAAGCAGTTCAGATAATGTGGAAGTCCAGAACATGAACTGTGAAATGAATAAATCACCGACTGCACCTGAAAACCTTTTTAGTAATGAAGGTTGGCATTGCGAGTCAATTTTTTTTTTTTTTTTTTTTTTTTTTGCAATTTGGTAGGTCTTTATTACAAAGCTGTTGATTTGTGCTTTTCGGAGATTTCAGAAGAGTTGGTCTCAACATCTATGGTGAATGAGGCAAAAGCTAGCACTGTTCTGGAAGGAAACACCTCTGATGCATCCGTAGCTATTGAATTCGATGCCAGTGAAAACGTTGAAGGCTTATCATTTGAAGAGCTGGATAAAAAGGCTGAAGATGTAGGTGAAGACAGTGAGAAGTTCTTGTCTGATTTGCATCTTGGTAAGCTTAATCTATGATATTGGTTGCACAGTGCATTTTTCATTCAGGAAATAACATATGCTTTATTAGTCATCTAATATTTGATTTCACTAGGTGAGGACATTCTTGAGGATTTGTCTCACAAAATGGAGTCAGTTGAATTGGAGAACGCTACATATGATCCGTCTCTTTGGACTCCAATGGAGATAGCTACAGCAACTGGCAATGCAGATTGCACTTTTCTTGAATACCCTCTGAAGCTCAAAAGCACCTATGCTGAAGTGGAGGTGGATTCTACTTTATAATAAAACTTTCGCTTTTTGTTAAGTTCAATATCCGATTACCATAAAAAGGCCTTAATTTAGCTCTTTAGCAAATTTGTATAAATTGTTTCAACCTTTTTTTTTTAATATTTAAAGCTGTATTTTTTACAACTTGGCAGGGTTCTTCTGAGACAAGAGACTCGAACGGGGAGCCAGTGCTGACTAGCTATAACAAATGCTTCATGGGCACGGTTGATTACATATGGTAAGATTGCTTGTGTTCAGCTTCAAGTCTTTCTGTGCTTCATTGATTCTCAAATTTGTATAAATATTAGTTGCATAAAATAAACGTGTGACAGTAGCAATCTTGATATATTCTGGAGATGTGACTTGAAAATAATATATGAACTGGCATTCTATTTCTCATCTATAATGGGATAATCTGTATTCTGACTTGAAATTTAAATTT
>OZ024720.1:66759345-66952215 GCA_964016875.1 Fallopia convolvulus
GTTCTCTTTTCCAGTCTTGGCGTCACTATCCTAGTGATGAACTCGTGTGCCATCTTGCCTACTTGACTCAAGCTGTGAGTCAGGATCTCTTTTCCTTGTGGAGGAACATGCCCTAGAAGCCTTTGCAGAATGGCATCTCTTCCATCAGAATCTTGCCAGGGCGTTGGGGAAGCATATCAAACCCTTCTCCAGGAACATTGAGAATTTTCTTGATCTGGGCAGCGATGAAGGTGAAGTCATCCTCTTCTGTCTTCCATCTTATTATGGGGTCAAGCTCAGTTCCCTTTTGTAAGGCGAATTTGGAGTAGAAGTACCTGATTTGAGCTTGATCCACCATTGCCGGTTCGGAACAGAGCTTATCCCATCCTTGAAACTGGATGAGTTCCCGAAGCTCGTTGAACTCGTTTTCTTGTAAGAACTCGGCTGTGATTACTAGAGGAATGACCAACTTCCTCTCTTCTGGCTTCTTCTTTTCCTTCTTTCCTTTCTTCTTCTCCTTTTGTTCAGGCTTTTCTTCCAGTCTTGGCTTCTTGGAGCCTCTTGTTGAAGGATGCCCAGGTGGCGGTTCCTTGTACCCAATTTGAAGGGCAGGCTCTTGATATTCCTCCACCTCATCGTCGGAGCCCTCAACAGTGATTATCTCCGTTGATGGATGAAGAGCATGGAGTTGCTCAGATTGTAGAGGCTGTAGTTCCTCCTCATCTTCTTCTTCTTCTACTTCGCTCAGTTTCCTATAATTTCTCTTTTTGGTTCTTGGAGCAGTTGGAATTTGTGGAAGAGAGGTTGAAGAGGAAGAGCGTTTTGGAAGAGAGGGAGAAGATTGGGTCGGTTTGATAGGTGTAGTTCCCTGTGAAGTAGGGAACTCCTCTCTCTCAAATTGGGAGATGGACTAATCGAGGTTGGAGAGGTCTAGTTCCTTGTGAGGTGGAACTTGGATTGGAAGAGATGGAGCTTGTGAGTTTGAAGCATTTGGAAGAGATGAGGGAGCCCTGGTTCTTTGGATTTGAGGAGTAGGGTTGTGAGAGGTGGAAGCAAGGGAATCTGGTCTTCGTTTGGGAGAGAAGTTGTCAAGAATTTGTGTATGGTGTTTGGGAGAGGAATGAGAGGAGGCTTGTAATAGAGGGGTAGGATTGGAATCATGAATTGTGGTAGAAACACCCTCAATGTTTATGGTGAGGGTTGAGGAGCCATCCGGTCTCGTGGTGAGTACCGGAATTTCAGACCTTGGTGTTTGTGGTGGTGAATCTGGAGGTGTAAGACTAGGTTGTCCATCTCTTTTTCTCAGAAGAGAATAGAGACGTTCCTTGACATCAAAGATGTACTCGGGTTCATGGTGGTCGAGATCTAGATCGGTGAGAAGCATTTTCTTGAGAGTTTCAGGGTCATGGTTGAGGAGATGCTCGATGAGTGGGTTTTTGTGGTAGACGGAGAACTTGATGATGGGTTGATGTTGGTTGGCCATAAGAGTGTACTGGTTGAGTTACAAAGAAAGATTGAAAAGGGAGATTTTCGAAATCTAGGGTTTGGAAGAGACGATGGAGGAAGACGATGAAGGATAAGAAAAGAGGGAAATGGATTAAGTAGTAAGAAGGAAAGAAGTTGAAAGGGTGAGAGTGGTTACCAACCTTTCCTTGAAACTAGCATTTAGTTACTCAAAAAAGAATCGGAAGAGATTTGGTTTTCTCCACGCAAAGATCTTTTCCTACTCAACAGTCTCAACGTGGCAACAGATAAGCACGGGTAAAGAGATGAACGGTTCGGATTCACATTTCCCTTTCTACAGCCTGTCGCTTCATGAACCAGTTTTCAATGTCCTTTCTCTTTCCAATAATACATATGAGAGACGTATTTGAATTTCAAACACCCTTGTAGTTCCTTTGTAAATTGAAGCGGTTCCTTTCCTTTCTAACTCCTCTTTCCATGAACAAGTAAGACAAGGCCAAGTTTGGATATGTAGAGGATTTTTGTGAAAAGATTAAAAGAAATATCCAAACTAAATAGCGGTAGAGAATCAAGTTGTGTTGTCATCCAGGTAATTAAGTCCCGTAAAAAGGGTTTAATTCATTGAGGCTCATAGGAAACGTTTACCTGGATGGGCTTTGAGGGACAAGTCTTATGATCAACCATCATTTCGGCTTATAGTGAGGGATAGGTAAGATCAGGTTGATCATTTTGGGTCAAAAATAAACAAAGTGCTCTTAATGAATCAGTTCCTATACCTAATTTTAAACATGTTTTATGCAAGTTTGCAATTATTGAAAATGAAAGTTGCAGACCATGCAATTCCCTAGCTATACTGATATTTAACTAGTCAATCATTGAGGGAAAAGATGGACTGGGACTTGTTTAATGTAAGAGAATCATCCCTAAGAGCATACGAAGATGCTCAAAGGGTTGTCTGTCCAATGCTTTGGTAAAAATGTCAGCAACTTGTTCATCTGTCCTACAGTGAACCATCTTAATGGAACTTTTCTCTACGTGATCACGCAGGAAATGGTGCCTAACCTCTATGTGCTTTGTCCTAGAGTGATGCACTGGGTTTTTTGAGATGTTAATTGCACTAGTACTATCACATTTAATAGGAACAGTTCCAAGAGACATACCATAGTCTTTGAGTTGATACTTGAGCCATAGAACTTGGGAACAGCAAGCGGCTGCGGCAATATATTCAGCTTCAGCAGTGGAAACTGCCACCGAGGATTGCTTCTTGGATCCCCATGATACTAGACAGTCTCCTAGGAACTGTGCCATGCCTGATGTGCTCTTTCGATCAACTAGATGTCCTGCAAAATCAGCATCTGGTTTTGTTTCAGGAAACATTTCCTGACTCATCCAGTTTATTGCGAAAGACCCATCTGGTTCCAATGACATTCTTATCTGTTGGTCTTGGAACTAACTTCCACACCTTGTGTCTTTCAAACTGATGGAGCTCATCTTGCATTGCTTGAATCCAATTTGGATCTTTGAGAGCTTCCTGTATGCTTTTGGGTTCAACAAGAGAGACAAAAGCATTAAATGCACAAAAGTTATGGAGAGATGAACGAGTTTGAACTCCCTGTTCCAAAGGTGTGAGGATGTTGTCAATAGGATGATCTTTTCTCTGATGGTAGTTCCTTGGTTGAGGATGAGTTGTTCCTGGTATTTCCTCCTGAGCACTGGAACTATCTTCAGATGTATCTTGTGGAACCACGTTAGTTTGATTGTTCCCAGAAGTTGATGCTTCAGTTGTAACTGGTGGAGGCTCTTCTTCTTCAGGAAAATGAGTTGAAGGATCATCGAATTGGTCCATGGTATCATTCTCTTCATGATCGTCTTCAACGTTTGGCTCTTGTGGGTGAGATTCACTTCCATTGATGTATTCAGAGTCATCTCTTCGAGGTCTTGAATTATCATCCTCGTCTATCAGTTCCCTTGCTGGTTCTCCTGGAATAGTGAATGGTTTCATGACTGTACGGGAGAATGGATTTTTGGATGATGATCCATGATGAATAGGCTCTTCATCAAAGAGGACATGAATACTTTCTTCAAACTTCCTGGTTCGTTTGTTGTAGACTCGATATGCTTTGCTATGAAGAGAGCATCCAGTGAAAATTCCTTCATCGCTTCTTGGATCAAATTTTCCAAGAGCATCCTTCCCATTGCTATGGATATAACACCTGCAACCAAAAACTCTAAGATGGGAAATGTTTGGCTTTCGGCCTTTGATTAGTTCATAGGAAGTTTTAAGCAATAGAGGTCGAATCATAGCCCTGTTAAGGATATAAACTGAAGTAGAGATGGCTTCAGCCCAGAAGTTGGATGGAACTCCACTCTCTAGCATCATGGCTCGAGCCATATTCTCCAGTGTGCGATTCTTCCTTTCAACAACTCCATTTTGTTGTGGAGTTCTTGGTGCAGAAAAGTTGTGAGAGACTCCATTTTCATTGCAAAAGTTTACAAAAGCCGAATTATCAAACTCTGTTCCATGGTCTAAGCGTATGGACTTCAGCTTAGTTCCCAGACTGACTTCTGTCTTCTTGATGAATACTTCAAATTCTTTAAACACTGTTCCTTTGGAAGACAAGAAAATAACCCAAGTGAAACGTGAATAATCATCTATTATAACAAACATATACCTGCTTCCTCCATAGCTGCAAGTGTCCATTGGTCCACATAGATCCATGTGTAGCATTTCCAAGGGTTTGGATGTGCTAACATTTTTCTTTGGCTTGAAGGAACTTCGAGTTTGTTTCCCTCTGGCACAAGCATCACACAGTTTTGCTGACTCTGGGCTTATCCTTGGTAAACCTACCACAAGATCTTGCAGGAACAACTTCTGGATGAGATTTAGACCTGCGTGACCAAGACGTCTATGCCAGAGATCAGTGTCATTTGTAGAGACTGTGAGACATAGCTTTCTTGGAGGTTGAAAGTCTTGATCAACAATGTAAACATTGTTGAATCGTTTCCCTCTAAGAATAACTTTGTTAGTTTCTTTGTTCACAACAAGACATTCATTTGAGTCAAATGTGACTATGTTGTTCCCTTGATCGCAGAGTTGTGCCACACACAGTAGATTGTATCCAAGATTTGCCACAAGATTTACATTGTTGACTTTGATTGATTTGTTGAGCTTTACTTCCCCTGAGCCTTGTATTGCCCCTTTGTTTTTGTTGCCGAAGGACACGTTTCCTCCTTCAACTTGGGTGTTAAGCGATATTAGATTGTTCCTATTTCCTGTCATGTGGTTGGAGCAAGCACTGACTATAAACCACATACAGTTCCCTCTCGCTTTCACCTGCAAAAGAGTCAATGTTTGGTTACCCAGGCAAGGTGTTCCTTGCCTGGTTCCTTACAGGGGTAGTAATCAACATAATCTGCAATGTTCACATCAATCGAGTGATAGTTCCTGTAAGATTTTGAGTGAGATGTTCTGTTGTTGCTTCTACTTGAGAACCCTTTTGACTGACCAATTTTAGGACATTGTTCCTTGTAATGACCATGACCTCCACATGTCCAACAAGTTTTGTAATATTCTCCTAGATAATACTTAGGATGAGGTCTCTGAATCCTATTTTTCTCAACTGTTTCCTTATTAGGTCCTCTGGAACCATTTCCCTTAGCTATCTTGACATAGATTTTGTGAGAGTTGTTTCCAGTATAGTAGTCCTTTTTTCCTATAGTTCCACTCTCTAGAACCCTGATCTTTTCTTCTAAGTGAGAATTCTTAATTTTTTCAGTTTGTAGCTCTAGAGCTCTACTTTCACTTAGTTCCCTTAAGGTAAGAGTTGTTTGATCAGTTTCAGAGCTTCTTTCAGAATATCCTATTCCATGTCTAGAAGGAACAAATGTGACCTTAGGAGTCTCTACTATTTTCTTTCCCTCGATTATCTCCAATTTCTTACTAATGGCCTCCTTTTCAGTGGTGACAATTGCAAGAGTAGATATAAGTTCATTTTTAGTGGTTATAGTAGAGTCAAGTTCCTTCTTTAATCTATCACATTCAGAACATTTAGCTGATTCAGAATTTTTTAAGCTAAGTTCCTTTCCAGAGGCATCATTTTCAAGTTTAAGACAATGTTCTTCAATTTCACTTACTTCCTTTTGTAACTTCATGTTGTCTTTAACAAGTTTAGAGAGTATACGAATGAGATCAGATTTAGAGTATTTATCAAAGCAACTAGTTAGAGATAGAATACTCACTTCCTCTTGAGGTTCCTTTGGATCTTCATTGATTGCCATGGCACACATGTTTGGTGTAGCCCAAGATTCTGGATCATCATCATCTAAGTCATCCCATGTTGCTATGTAAGCTTTGTTCCCAAACTTGTTCTCGTCATTTCCCAAGGGACAAGCTTTGGCATAGTGACCCTTCTTGAAGCACTTGAAGCATGTGATGCCCTTTGCATCTTTGTCTCCTGATTTGTTGTAGTCTCGTGAGGAACTGTTTCCTCCATAGTTCTTTCGGAACTTTCCCTTCTTGTAGAGGTTACGTAGTGCCTTTGTGATGAGCACTATGTCATCCTCTTCTTCATCTTCAGACTCTTCACACTGTTCCTAGACAAACTTAAGCACTTTCTCCAATTTAAGCGCGATTCCCTTTTCAGGTTTGTCTTATGCTTTATTAGAGTTCCTCCTATTCTCATAAGATTTCAGCTTTCCAAAGATCTCATGAAGCATGAGGTTCCTGTTGGATGTATTTTCTCTGAAGGTTGTTCGATCATGAGTCCATTCACCAGAGAGACCATCTATCACCTTCTTGACCTTGATTCGTTCAGTGACTTCCCTATCAGAGATTCCCAAGTTCTCAAGCTTAGTCACTAGTCCCTGAAACCGGAACTGGTATGATGATACTGTTTCTCCAGGTTCCATTCTGAAGTTTTAGAACTCTTGTCGAACATCCATCTGATGATCTTCCTTGAGATCTAAGCTTCCTATATGCATTTGTTCAATAGCAGCCCACATCTCCTTAGCGGTCTTTAGATTTCCCACCTTGGCTGAATCAATCTCACTCATGGAGTAGTTGAGATACATCTTTGCCTTGTAGTTGGCTTCCATGCATTTCCACTCATTTGATCCCCACTTTGTGAGATCGTTCTCGATCTCTGGATTGATGGTGAAGTTCCCTCTCTCTATCACAGCCCATGCCTGATAGTCATGGCTCCTCATCCAATCCATCATCAACCCTTGCCATCGTTCGAAACGGCCTTCTATCAACCTTGGTGGTTTGTCACTTCCATGTCCAACGGCACTGAGTTCTGAAGACATTCTTGTAGACATCCTGCGAGTTTTCACAGAAAATCTAGAGCCAAGCTCTGATACCAATTGTAGGATCGATGTAAGTCTAGACAGTCGGGAACTGTTCCAGTGACAGTTCCCTTACGCAGCGGAGTAATATAGAATAAGACTAAAACAGGAATTTAAAGCTTGGACACAGTTCCTTATAGAGGAACCTCTTTAGCCAACTAGCTAAAGAGTAAACCTCTACCTCCCTTGGAGGATTTTGAACACGCACTATATTCTATTGATATATCTCAGGTTCCACAATACAAAGTCAAACTTCTCTATTGCTTGCAATCCCACTCACAAACAATACTAACGACTAAGACATAGTAGTTCCTAGATTTAAACACAAATGAATATAGAGAGTGAACCTTCTCGTTCCTGTGCAGTTCCCTTTAGCACAGGAACCACCTTCTTCAAGCTGATGAAGAACTTCACGCAGTCTTCATCACTTGATCTTTCCTTCCTTGAACTTCTGGTTTGGATATCTTCACTAAATCAGCTCGGGCTCTCGATCTCTTTCTTTCCTTTTGTAGATCTGGTTTTTCAGGTGTGTGAGAGCTCTATTAGACCTAGCGGCGTCGCATTCTATTTATAGACTTTCCATCTTTAGTTCTGACGTCTTTGCCCTTATTGTCTTGGGGAGTACGACACTATTCAAAAAGACTAGCGTACCCTTCTTCATCTCTATTCATTCGGAGCTATGGCTTGCCGCCCAAGACAATAGTGAAATGTCTCTCTTGTCCTTTTAATTACTTGCCACGTATACAGGTGACTTGACAGGGAACATTTCCCTTTACTTTTCTTGTAAACTTGCTATCTTTCCTGAGATCACTTATACAGGGAATTAGTTCCATTTGTTTGTCATTATCAAAACTTCGATTGCTCGAAAAGAGAAATCATTGTTCCAGTGTTAGTCCCTAACACTGTTCCAACATTCATGGTTAGAAATCATGTCGTGATTGAAGCAAGGGAGGTTTAATTGCCTAGCTTCAACCCCAACAAGAAATAAAATGTGTGAAAATTAAAAATAACCAACAAAAAATAAAGTACCCCCAAGAGTTACTCAAAATGGGTATATGAAAAAATCATTAAAAATGGGTATATGAAGAAAGGAGGAGAGAATTGAAAAGTCAACTAAAACATTCAGCTTACGTCAACGGTTGTTAGCCTTGTTATCTAACAACCATCCTAGGGGACTGACACGTGTCAATCAGTTTTACACCTTGCCAACCCTCCTCAAACTAAGTAGATGATCTAAGAGACATGCCTAGTTTGCCAAGTAGATATTTATGCTGATTTGAAAGAACAACTTTTGTGAGAACATCTGACAACTGATTAGAAGTTGGAAGAAAAGATAACTGAAATAGGCCTTTCATCACTTTTGCTCTTGTAAAGTTGCAGTCTTTCTATATGTTTGATGCGTTCATAAAAAGCCCGATTCTTGACAATGTGGATTGTTGACTTGTTGTCACAAAACAAAGTTACATGCTTCAAATTAGACACTTGTAACTCAGCTCGACAACGCTGATGCTACTCTCCTCATCAGGAATGTCTCTCCCGAGGAAGTAAAATCATCATTCTTCTCCATAGACAACAACAAAGCATCCGGTCCCGATGGCTTCAATTCCCTCTTTTTCAAACGTGCTTGGGATATCATTGGCCATGACCTCACACTGGGCATTCTCGAGTTCTTCCAACACGGAAAATTCCTTCACCAACTAAATCGCACCACGATCACCCTTCTCCCCAAAGGTGGTGACCCTTCCTCCATTTCCAACTACCGTCCAATCTCCTGCTGCAATTCCATCTACAAAGCCATGTCTAAAATCCCCGCCTCAACACCATTCTCCCATCGATCATCAATGAAAACCAAGGCGCTTTTGTGACCCGGAGATCGATACGCCACAACTCCCTCCTTTGCCAAGAGCTTCTCAAGCACTACGATAGGGAGGTTTAATTGCCTAACTTTCCTCCTCTCTTCATTGAATGTGTTAGATCCTGCATCTCTATTGTTATGTTTTTATCAATATAAATGGATCTCTTGAGAATTTTTCCAACGCAAATGAGGTCTCCCTTAAGGATGCCCCCTCTCCTCCTATTTGTTCACCATTGCAATCGAATACCTAACCAGGCTCGTCCACTCCAAAACCTCCAACCAAACTTCAACTAGCTATCACCCAAAATGCAGCCCCCTCAAATTAACAAACTTGTGTTTTGCCGAGGACCTCTTCTTCTTTTGTCGGGCGATAAAGATTCTGAAAAAACGCCCTAGAGGAGTTCGATAGCATTTATGGCCTCTAATGCAACCCAGACAAATCCAACATCTTTTTTGGCGATGTCCCCCGGAATGAACAACACCAATCGCCAACTTGCTAGGGTTCAACATTGGCACCTTCCCCACTACTTATCTTGGCATTCCCATGGGTTCCAAACGCCTCGGTGTAAATGACTACACGCTGCTTATATCCCGTTTCAATTCAAGGATCAAATCTTGAGCTGCACGTTGTCTCTCTTACGCTGGCAGGGCTCAAATCATCAAATCGGTCCTCATTACCATGAACACTTTTTGGTGCAATACGTTGCTCATTTCTACTACTGAGATTGAAGCCCTCCTTCTCAACTTCCTCTGTCCCGGCAAGGAAGCTGATTGCAAAGCTCTCGTCGCCTGGGACACCGTGTGTAGGCCTAAAGTCGTTGGCGGGTTGGGTTCAAAGAATTCCTCTCCTGGAACAAAGCTTGCATCGGGAGATCGATCTTCTAACTCTCCACAAACCACCCTTCCCTCTGGGCCAAATGGAACAACTTGCACTACCTCAAACACATCAACATATGGGAAGCCTCAGCCTCTCTCAACCAAAGTTGGGCCTGGCGTACCATACTGCAAACCCGTGATGATCTCCTTCACTCCTAATCAATTCAGAATCTTCTTCAAACCATGACAAACCCCAACGACAAGTACGTCACTGGAACTGTTTACAACTCTCTCTGGGGTCCCTTTCTTGCACTCAATTGGTGTACTGTCATTTGGGGAGGCCTCAACTCATCAAGATGCAACTTCACAAGCTGGCTTGTTGCCCACCAGCGTATCCCCACAAGAAGCAAACTCACTAGTTTGGGTATCATCTCTAACAACACTTGTGCTCTCTGCTCAACTGCACCGGAAACCGAAGATCATCTCTAGAATGGTTGTTCCTTCACCAATTCTGATGTGTACCTGCCCTAGCCCTAGGGTCCCGAGAACGTGGCGACCCCCTTGGGCTAATCCGCGTCTCTGTAGGACTTGTGCCAAGACCCGTGGTCAGCCTCACCATCGGCACCACGGGCCCGAACGCTCGAGTCGTGCCAGCGCCGGGCCAACCCGGCGTCGGCACATGAAGTTCTTGTGTCGCGCCTCTCGTACCGACGCACCAGCCCTTGGTACCGAGCCAACACTGGTCGGTATCGTGCCATCCATCCTCGGTACCGAGTCCCAAGTCTCGGTACCGACGGCCATGTCCGCGCCGGGCCAACCCGGCGTCGCGACTTGAGGTTCTTGCCTCGTCCTGGTGCGCCGACGCCCTTGTCGCGTCGCGCCAGCCCTTGTCACGACCTTGTCGCGACACTCGCGACTAGGCCACCGTGACCACTATCCGTTTTTACCCTATTTAGTATTATTTCCTTTCCGAACCTTTCTATTTATGTCATTTCTATTATTGTTTTGATTTATGGGCTTGGGCCTAACGTTGGGCACTTGCATGTGTAACCCTAGTTAGCCCCCACGCCTCCTTAGGGTTTTCTAGGAGCTCCTCTATAAATAGGAGTCTCCTCTCATTGTTTTGCTTACGCTTGATTGAATAATACCGTTACTCTGTCGAGATTGCTCCAGAACGATTTCTCTAAGGCGTCACCCAAATTCTCTTCTCATCCCATATTCCTCAGTTCTCCCTCAAAAGAGAGCACCTTCTCATCCTTTCAATTCTCTTCTCATCAAAGTCTAGTCGTCATCGACTCAAAACCTATCCAAAACGCAAGAGAAGACCATTTACGAGTCCAAAGATCGATCCTCTCGTGAATCTCCCAACGGGGTTCACATCAAATCCATCCTGGACTCTATCCTCAATTGGCTCCACATTGGTTGCCGCCACCCCAATCTGCTCGCATGGCTCAATTGGCTCGTTGGTGTGCCGCCATCACTTCCTTTGTCTACTTGGTGTACTAGGAATGCCCTTATCTTCCAAGGCAAGGCCTGAAACGCACAATGTACCTCGGTTGAAATCATCCAAAGCATCAAACAAGTTGTCCAAGTGAATTGGGAATGGAACAGTTGCGACAACACTGCATGGCGCAACACTTTTGGCATCTAACCCCATGGCTGCTCCTCTACAGCCTTTTGTAACTCCCTAGCCAGTAGCCACTGTTAGCTTTTTGTAAATCTGCTACTCTGGCTTCACTGTTTTGTATATTCTCTCTTTCTCAATACATGTGACTTTTTCAGAAAAAAATAAAATAAAATAAAAACACAGTGCAATTGACATCCTTATTGACTTAGGTGTTGGAGGTGAATTAAAGAATTATACCGTGTTTATTCATTATTTTACAGGTTAGATTTAGAACTCAAAGGAAATATAAGGTTCAGACAGACAATCACCTCGACAATTATTTTCACCAACAGTTGGTATATCTTTTTTTTGGCTCCGAATTAAGTCGCCCAGTTAAATACCACTCGATTGGTAGGTATAATAGTATACCCTACGTTATACCTAATGTCAGTGGTTAATAAATTAGTCACTACTCACTACCCTGTAATCCGGTTAAATTTAATATTTGATGAATCTCACACCCTTTTCTTTTTTTTATTTGAGGAAATGATGATAACATACCTTGCTTAAAAGCTATTTCTATCACTCGGATGAATGCAGTTGAGATAATCTCACTTCTTCTCCGTATTGAGCGTTTGATTTGCTAAAAAAACGAGTTAGCTCCTATTTGAATCGCGCGCATATTTAGAGTTGGAGATTGATTTTTAATCATGTTGACTAACTCAGTAGATGGAAATTTGAGTTTATTTTGTGAGTTGGTTTGAATTTAATTAGTAAATATTGATCAAGGGAAAAGGTCTCTTTGTCCACAAAAGTATGCTTTCAAAACCAATATGTCTGGAGAATTTGTTAACATAACTGTTGGGCCCTAAAATATCGGGCTAAATTATGAGGTGGGGCCACATTAATATGAGGAGATCGTACGCAATTAAAAATATTATTCACCATCAATAAGGCATTAAATTGCATGGAGGAAATCAAGGAGCATATAAAGGAGCTGTTGGAACGCATTAACTACATGGGCGAAAATCACGAACGCCTTAAATGCTAACGCGTTGATGATTCAGCAGAAGTGGTAAACTGGTCAAACTAGCCGTTGGAGACATAATAACAAGGCGAGATTCTAGGGATTGACTCATAAATGACCAGAATATGAGCCTATAAAAGAGGAGGAAGAACATCAGCAAAGGGGATTTGTAGAGATTTATGTATAAGCTTGTAATTCCTTTTGTTTGGACATTGTGAACTTGTAATGTATAAATGAGTGTATGTGTGTGTATTACTGAATTGGGCTTATTCTCGCTGGAGGCTGTATTGGGCCAAACGGCCCAATACAATGCACACCCAAGACAGCCCTATTTCTGGTGATCCATGCTCATTAGCTCATACGACGTCGTTGAGGCTCTAGGGTTGGAGCGTGCCATATAAAAGCACCTCTTCTCCCTTCTTGCCTCTTGTTGGATGAATCGAGAGAGCTCTCCAGGTTTCTAGCTTTGTTGTGTCTTCTCGGCCTTGCTTGCCTGAGCTCGACACCGGCGACCTGAGCTCCCTCCGAAATCCAAACAAAGTAAGAGAGAAAGAGAGAGCACCAAGGAGACCTTTGTGGTTGTTCGACTTGTTCGAGCTGTGCTTATCTCACTTTGATTCTCTCTTACAGATTGCTTGCTTGTTCTTTATTTCTCTTTGCCCTCTGTAGTTCCCCTTGGATTTCTGGCATTTCGATTGAGGCTCAAAGCTGAATAAAACTTCTTGTTTAACTTTGAACTTCGTTTGTATTTGAATGCTTGATTTCTATATTTGTATTCCGCATATCAAATTGGTATCAGAGCCAGGTTGCTCTTACAGATCTAGGGTTTGAAGTTTCTGGACTTTCTAGTCCTGGATCTTCAGATCTAAGGTTTGTTCTTGTTGTTGCTTGTGTTGGATCTTGAGATCTGAGGCTCGCTTAGCTGGATCTGGGGTTTCTACTCCCAGATCTAGAGTTCTCAGTCATTGTTCTTCTCTTTCCTTCACTTTCTTTCGAAGTTTCTCTTGCTACGTTCCATTGAGAGTTTCCTACTCTCTGGATCTAAAGTCTCAAGTCTCTTCTTGCAGATCTCGGACCAGATCTAGAGTTCTAGAGTCAAGAGACTCTCTAGAACTCAGATCCATTCAGATCCATAAAGAAACTTGCATTTTCTTTGTTTTTGAACCTTTTACTCAACTGTCTTCAAGTGTTTAGGTTGCATGCTAGCTTTGCTTGCTTCTGAGTGATAGATCTCCGATTCCCTTTGATAGAAAGGGGCGGGGGATTCTGGATAGAACGGGTTCCAGTTATACTGGTGTAATCCCACTGTCGGATCCTACACAAAGCTCTTGCAAAAGAGCGTCTTTGCTCAGATCTGAAACCCTACAACTTGATTTGGGGCTTTCTGATCTTTACTTGTGTTTGATTATCACTTTACTTGTTGACTGTTGAGATTTGTGACAGACCAAAGCCATATCTTGTTGGATCTGTTACATATCCTCTCTTGCATACATTTGTCCCTTGCAGGTGCAGGTACTTGTTGTGAGAATCTCTCTTGTGAGACTCACTTGCAGAAACTCTCTCTGACTACACTATCTTTCTGAGTTACTATTCTCTCTCTCTCTGAGATATCTCTTCTTCTCTGAGCAAGGCTCACTATGTCTGATCATTCATCTGTTCGTATAAAGCCACTAGATGGCTCCTCTGACTTTGCTATGTGGCAACTAAAGATGAAAGCCATCTTGATTAAAGAAAAGTGTTGGGCTGCTGTTGATGAATCATGGCCTGACACATTTGATGCTGCTAAAAAGAAGGAAATGGATCAAATTGCTCATTTTGAGATTATTATTAGATTATCTGATGAAGTTGCTCGTCAAGTGGTCGAAGTAGACTCTTCCAGGAATCTCTGGAAGGCGTTGAATGACCTCTATCAGGTAAAATCTCTCCCTTCTGTCATTAACTTGCTAGGTCACATCTTTCATTTCAAAATGGATGTTTCTATGTCTCTGAGTGATAATCTAGATAAATTTCTTAAAATGAATCAGGACTTAGAAAGATGTGGTGATAAGGTTGTAGAATCTCACCAAGCTGTGATCTTACTTCACTCTTTACCACCCCAATTTGATAACTTTAAAGATGTGCTTGAGTTTAACAATGATGGTGTTAGAAATCTGACTAAGAAGAAGATAATTGATGCTGTAACCCAGAAAAATGAGTCTTTGAGAGTGTTCAAGTGTAAACTTGAAAAAGATGCTAAAACTGAAATCATGTTCACTAAAGGAAAGTATAAAAACCAGAAGAAGGGTTATAAGAAGAAAGAAAAGGAATCTGACTCTTCTAACTCAAATTCTGGGAATGCCAAACCTAAATCTGAGAAAAAGAACCTCAAATGTCACTATTGTGGCAAGGGGACTCACCTAATTAATGACTGTTTTAAGAAGAAGAAAGATGAGGCACTTGCAGCCTCCACCAAATCTCAAGTGGGTACTTCTGCAATTGTAGAGTCCCACCTTTCCTACTCTGCTGAATTGCTTATGTGTGCTAATCATGTTAATTCTGATCATGATGCCTGGATACTTGATTTTGGTTGCACTATGCATGTCACACCTCATAAGCATGTCTTTGACTATTTGCATCTTTGTGATGAGGGTGAGGTTAGGTTAGGTGATCATTCTTCTCTTAAGATTAAGGGTGTTGGTACTGTTCCTTTTAAAATGCATGATGGTGTTGTAAGAATTCTCCAAAATGTTAGGTGGGTACCTGACTTAAGGAGAAATTTGTTGTCTGAAAGCATGTTTGATGATCTTGCTTGTCATATCCACACCCACAATGGAGTCAGAAATGTCTCCAGAGATGGGAAAGTCCTTGTATAAGGAATTAAAAAACGTGGGCTTTATCATGTCATTGGTTCCCCTATTATGACCATGTCTTCTGAAGTGAATGCTTGCATGAGTGTTGATTCAACTAAACTGTGGCATGCTAGACTAGGTCATATAGGTAACAAGGGATTGCATTACCTATTCAAGGATGGGTATATAAGTAAAAAACCCTCTGATTTGAGCATTTGTGAAAATTGTGTGTTTGGGAAACTTTCAAGAACTCCCTTCTCTAAATCCAAATTTTTTGCTCAAAAGCCACTTGAGTATGTGCATGCAGACCTATGGGGACCTGCCCAAGTGGACACTGTTGGTGGCAAGAAGTATTTCTTGTCATTAATAGACCACTATTCCAGGAAGGTCTGGGTGCATTTACTCAAAGCTAAGAGTGAGGCATTTGACATGTTCAAACATTGGAAACCGATTGTTGAAGGCCAGTCTCAATTCAAGGTGAAATGCCTTAGAACTGACAATGGTCTTGAGTTTTGCAATCATGCATTTGATTCTTTTTGCCATGAAAATGGCATCAAGAGGCACTTAACTATGCCAGGCACACCTTAGTAGAATGGCATTGCTGAGAGGATGAACAGGACCTTGCTTGAAAAGGTAAGGTGCCTGCTAATCAGTGTTGGGATGAAACATTCCCTCTGGGGAGAGGCTGTCACTACAACTGCTTACTTGATTAATAGATCCCCCTGTTCTGCCATTGGATTCAAAACTCCACAAGAACTGTGGAGTGGAACCAAACCCACCATCTCACATCTGAGAACTTTTGGATGCACTACCTATGCTCTTAATAATGCTGGGAAGTTAAACCCAAGAGCTCAAAAGTGTGTGACGCTGGGATACCCTGAAGGGGTAAAAGGATACAAACTGTTGCTGATACAGCCTGGTGGCTACAGGGTGATAGTTAGTAGGGATGTCACTTTCATTGAAAGTGACTTCCATTTCAAAAATGTTCTCACATCTTCTCCTGAGCACTTAGACAGGTCTGAACAAGTTCATACTCCATTCTATGTTGCTCCTCCTCAATCTGAGTTATTTGATGAAGACTTTGATATTGGATACTCTCCATCACATTCTGGAAACTCTGAAAATTCTGGCATTGGTATTTCTAATGAGCACTTGAATGCTCAAACAAGTACTGAAGAGCACTTAGCTGTGCAACCTCACCATCACGGTGGGCAGGTCAGTTCACATCCTTCTTCCTCTTCTCCATCTTTGCATGATCCTCTGTTTGATTCTGTGCATGATTCACATGATGACTTGCATAATTCCCATGATGATTTGCATGATATTGATGACTCTTTGCATGATGTTGATGATTCTGTTGAGAATATGCCTTTTGATGAGGTCCCTAACTTGAACAATTATCAATTGACTAGAGATAGGGCCCCTAGGGTTAAAATTCCTAACAAAAAGTATGTGAACAATGTTGATGAGTTTGCTTTCATAATTGTTGAAGTTTTGAATGCTTATACTCCTGACCTGTTTGAGCATGCTATTAAATGTGTTCATTCTGATCTTTGGATGCTTGCCATGAAAGAGGAAATTAAATCCATGCATGACAATAAAACTTGGACTTTGGTTCCCAAACCTAAAAATTCAAGAGTTATTGATTGCAAGTGGATTTATAAACTCAAAGAGGGAACCAAACCTACTGACCCACCTAGATACAAAGCTAGGTTAGTAGCTAAAGGCTTCTCTCAAAGAGAGGGTGAAGATTATCATGACATTTTTGCTCCTGTTGCTAAGTATAAAACCATGAGATTAATGCTTGCTATGTCTGCAGTGTATGACCTAGAAGTTGATCAAATGGATGTTAAAACTGCTTTCTTGCATGGTGACCTAGATGAAACCATTTATATGAAACAGCCTAAGGGTTTTGTTGATCCTTCTAAGCCTGATCATGTGTGCTTGTTAAAGAAATCTATATATGGCTTGAAGCAATCACCTAGGCAGTGGAATATAAAATTTGATAAATGCATGAAAACTCTAAGGTTTAAGGCTAGCAAGTATGATTCATGTTTGTACTTCAAGCATGTCAAGTCTGATTTGCCCATTTATGTCTTGCTTTATGTTGATGATATGCTTTTGATTTGCAAATCCATGCCTAAAATCAATGATGTAAAGAGGGCCCTTAGAAAGAACTTTGACATGAAAGACCTAGGTCATGCACAAATGATTCTAGGCATTAAGATTGTTAGGGACAGGTCTAAGAAACAAATTATGCTTACTCAATCTGATTATTTGCATAAGGTGTTAGATAGATTCAGTGTTGTGAATGCTAAACCCTCCTCCATGCCCTTAGGAGGGCACCTTGACTTGACAAAAGCCAAGCTGCCTCTCTCCAAGGAAGAGGAGGGTAGAATGTCTTCTATCCCCTATGATGCTGTTGTTGGTTCAGTTATGTATGCCATGATTTGCACCAGACCTGATCTTGCTTTTGCCATCAGTGTTCTGAGTAGATATATGTCTGAGCCATGTGAGAAACATTGGCATGCTATGAAATTCTGTTTGAGATATATTGCTGGTACTGCCAACTTTGGTTTGCTCTATGGTGTTCACTCCTCTCCTTCTGAACTCTATGGTTATGTTGATTCTGACTTTGCAAGCAATAAGGACACTAGAAAATCAACCACCTCATATGTCTACACTTGGTGTGGCAATTGCATCTCTTGGAAGTCTCAGCAGCAGTCTATTGTAGCTCTATCCTCTACTGAGGCAGAGTACATAGCTGCTACTGAGGCATCCAAAGAAGCAATATGGCTCCAAGGACTGTTGAGGGAGATTGAAGGCAAAAACTATATGTCCAAATTGCATATGGACAGTCAGAGTGCCCTATACCTGTGCAAAGATCCCATGTACCATGAAAGGACCAAACATATTGATGTGGGGTACCATTTCATTAGACAAAAGGTAGCACAGAAAGCAATCCTGGTAGAAAAGATTGATAGTAAGAAGAATCCTGTAGATTTTGGCACTAAAATTGTCACAACTGATAAGTTCAACTTTTGCAGGGATTTCCTACACGTGATTGAGCCAGTACAGAGCTGAGAAGGGTACAATGGGCCGGTGATAGAAAGACTGTAAGACCAGAGATCAACAAAACAAGGATACAAGTTTTACTATTGATGTAAACTTAGGAATTAGGAGGGCAAATTGTAGAGATTTATGTATAAGCTTGTAATTCCTTTTGTTTGGACATTGTGAACTTGTAATGTATAAATGAGTGTATGTGTGTGTATTACTGAATTGGGCTTATTCTCGCTGGAGGCTGTATTGGGCCAAACGGCCCAATACAATGCACACCCAAGACAGCCCTATTTCTGGTGATCCATGCTCATTAGCTCATACGACGTCGTTGAGGCTCTAGGGTTGGAGCGTGCCATATAAAAGCACCTCTTCTCCCTTCTTGCCTCTTGTTGGATGAATCGAGAGAGCTCTCCAGGTTTCTAGCTTTGTTGTGTCTTCTCGGCCTTGCTTGCCTGAGCTCGACACCGGCGACCTGAGCTCCCTCCGAAATCCAAACAAAGTAAGAGAGAAAGAGAGAGCACCAAGGAGACCTTTGTGGTTGTTCGACTTGTTCGAGCTGTGCTTATCTCACTTTGATTCTCTCTTACAGATTGCTTGCTTGTTCTTTATTTCTCTTTGCCCTCTGTAGTTCCCCTTGGATTTCTGGCATTTCGATTGAGGCTCAAAGCTGAATAAAACTTCTTGTTTAACTTTGAACTTCGTTTGTATTTGAATGCTTGATTTCTGTATTTGTATTCCGCATATCAGGATTCATTCACACTCATTCTCTCAGACTCACTCTCATACGCTCTCTCTACAACAAAGCAATCTACATACAATTGTATTTTTATTCTTCAATTATTCATCCACGATTTCAAAAGCTATTTTGCTCTTCATCTTCTCTCTGGCATACTCATCAATTGTTATTTTACATCTGAATGGAATCATAGTGAAGTTTACCTTCGTTATTCTATATTTTTGCCTATTTATTTCAATATCTATTATTTTACCAATTAACGTGTCTACTACTTATCATTGCTATCTTGAATCATAAGGAGTAACTCGCAACAGTGTAATTGCAATCTTATTTCACTATTCTAGACTCATATCTTTTTCTCTACTTGTTTACTAGTTTATTTGCTATTTCTCTTCGTAAATCACTTACTATTTGCGAACTAACGTGTTTAAACTGATTTTTGACTAGAGTTCCCTCATTATAGCAGATAACGCGTTTACGTGTTAAATCTGCCCAAAACAATAACTATGTGTCTCATAAAGCTCATTTAAAATATCAATTTATTTTTAACCATATCAATAACGTATGATAACTCGATCTTAACCAAACAAAGAGACTTTATGCATTGATAGAACATAAAGCACCTTGCCACTTCAGATAAAATTCAAGGAGAAGAACTCAGAGACAAAGGTTTATCTTGTTGAAGTTTTGAACTCTTTCAAATTATGTAAAGCACAACCACTACAAAATGCGAACAGAAACGACTAGGAGTGATATAAACCCTCGAAAAAAAAAAGAACAAAACGAGTTCGGAAATGGAGAAGTAATCCTCTTCCCTAAAACTCTTTAAGTATCTCTGAAACTAATCCAATATACTCCGTAGAAAATAATTATCTTCTTGTTTTAGAAATAATAAATTCATTCTCTACCAACAAATAAGCAATAATAAAGGCACTGATATATATCTTCTTTAGTATATCTTCTACGTATCTCGATCATAACATCATATATAAAACGACCGAGTTAATTCGATAATATAGTTGTGCAGCTTGTTTGAATTAATTCTCCACTACAAAAATATAATGAAGGACCCATGCAACATCTTCATTCTTGTTCTTACTCTCTCATTAATCTCAGGTAATCGATTATGTTCCTTAATTTGATTGATAATGAAATCTTAATTTTACCCTATCTAATCGATTTATGTTTCATCTCTTTTATCTATCTCCGGTCAATAAAGGCACTGATATATATCTTCTTTAATATATTTAATATAAGTTAGTTCTTTGTCAAATCGTAGCTCAAGAATAGTGAGCTTCAACTCCTATGGATGTGAAAAATTTCCTTTAGGAGACTCGTTCGTGAAAGTTAGATGATTAACCCGGATCGAGCTCGACGTAGTCAAGACGAAGTTCTGTTACGGTGAACCAGTGGGAAACCCAAAAAAAAAAGTTATGTGAAAGTTTGTAGACTGGGATGTGTCCGTACGAATACACACGCACTTTAGGCTCAGTATATAAGTTCAGTGGGATCCATCTTTAAATCAATTGAGAAAAAAGTAATCAAAGAGTATTGGGCTGATTTTCTATAAATTTTTAGATTTGAGATAGGTTTATTCTCAACATGTATTGATTATAGGAATGTTATTAGATGTTTGACAATATGTTGTACGTTGTTGTGTTACAGATTATGAATGTAGGAGGGAGCCTAATATCGGAAAACTGTGTAAAGCATTGCCTCTTAGTAAGCCTTGCAACAATGATGGGGATTGTATCCAAGTTTGCCAAAGTGTATTACCACCCAAAGTGACCGGACAGTGCCGTGGATTCACGTGTTGGTGCTTTCACCATTGTGAATAACTTGAATATTGGCCCTTGTTCGATTCATTGATCTCGATTGCAAACGTACGTACTCAACATAAATAAATGCATTAGTGCATGATATATATCTTCAATATAAAAAAAAAAAAAAATTAACTTCGATTGGACTTTGTCTTAGACCATGCAGGGAGTTCACGACTTCCATTTCTAATTTTTTAATGAGTTTGGTTTAAATAAAACAAATTTTTATCATAAAACGTGAAATGAATGTATTTTCATATAAAAGTGCACTGTAAAATACGAAGCGTACAATCCGAAAAAGTGCACTACAAAAAGGACGAAAAGTTTAAATCTGAAAAAATGTACTACTGACTAGGAAAAGTGTACTATGAACTAGGAAAAGTGCATTCGTTTCAGGATAAGAATTCGTTTTATTTAAACCAAACTTACTTTTTAATTGCTCGATTGATCAACGGTAAATAATTGTAATACTTTAGACCTTGATGTATCAAAAAGGAAATACACCCGCTTCATCGATATATCATTAGTATTACCAATTACCATAGATAGGCCTATAAGCATTTTAGTGTGTTAAAATAAAAATATGTATAAAACGGTTTCCTTAATTCATTTTGCCTTCAACCCCCGACAAAGAAAATATGTATAAAACTAAAAATAACTATTATAATAAAGTAATAATTAAAGTTTGTGGGTCAATATTGACAGACATAAAGAGTTTTCATCTGTATGCACATGTACATTAGGCCCGGTTTATAAATCCGGTGGGATTTTATACTAATTAATTTGGTTCATCAAAAGTCCTGAATATTGTCCTATTTTGTTTTGTTGAATGATTGAATTATGGTTTAATTTTAAGAATTTTTTTTTACAAAATAAAAAACAAAACTAGGATTCTAAGCATTCAAATATGGCTTCATACCACTTGACAAATCAAGTTGGCTTTTATGCATAAACTAGAAAACCTCTTTTGGATTGAGTTCGGTGGACTATCATCAAAAAAAAAAAAAAAAAAAGTCGGTGGACAAATATGCAAGTTGACATAAACCTTAAAATAATTTTTTTAGTGTTTCTTTTTTTTCTTTCGACCTTGGACAGTGTTCATGGGAGTCGAAACTGAGATTTCATAATACTACTGTAAGCTCCTAGCCATTCGACTAGATGTCTAAAGGGTTTTTTTAGCGTTTATAAAGACACCATCAAAATAAAGGTCTTAAGATAGAGTTGTGAAAAGACTTCATGGATAGAGTTGAAAAAATTATAATCGTTTAATAAAAATTCAACACTTAAGATTGAATTTTTCACTCTCTGTATTCACTTTTTTTTTTCTGAAAGATTTATTAATTTTCCACAGGGTTTTAGTAATTTAATCCATAAAATTTTTAACAAACTCCATAAAAATAAAACCGGTGAAATACTAGCGGATGGACTAAATACCCACAAGTCATCTTTTTTTTTTAACATTGGAGGGAATTAGGGAAAGGAGGGAAACTTAGGTCAATATTTTATAATTTTGTAAGCTAAAGATTCTTCGCGAACGCGCAAATTCACCAACCGATCGAGGCCACATGTGTCATTTTGCTCAAGCTCGCTCTTAGCTGGGTGCCTGGTATACCCAATTTTTGCATAATAATAATCAGATCCACATGCATATATATACACACAACAAAAATATATACCAACACATTCACAAAGAAAGAACTCGCTCGCTAGTTGTACACATACATATATAGTCAAGATCAATCAATGAAGAGCTTTCATTACCTTCTTGCATTGTTGGTGGTGAACGCATTGTTAGTGGTGGCTTCGAGGCCGGATCCGGCTTTCAACTGGGCTGAAGCCTTCATTCCTCCACCAAGCTCCATTAATGGTGATGGATCCTCAAATTTGAAGGTGGGAATAAAGGCCGTTGTATTAAGAAGGATAAGTCCGCCACCATCACCTCGTCGCAACAGCCCTAATCATTACATAGTTATACCATCACCGCCGCCACCACCACCACCTCGTCGCAACAGCCCTAATCATTACATAGTTATACCATCACCGCCGCCGCCACCACCACCAAGAATACCGCCTTCCCCGCCACCTTGTTAAATCTCCTCAATCAAATTCCTAAGTTTATTTGCTCTATGGTCCATTCAATATGAAATGAGATTTGAGAATGTATTGTAAATTAAGAATAAAGATTGATTAATGTTGTTTCTAAACATCCTTAGTATATGTCTTCATGCATTTAGTCAAACGATTAAAATTTTATGATAGTACCATGAGGTTTTTTTGTTTCGACTCTCATACATGGGTAATGTCCTTTGACCAAAAAAAACCATCCTTATAAGCTTGAATTTCTTGAATTACAGGCCTTATTTACATTACTCAAAGGCATGTACTCCGTACAACATTTCAATCAATTACATCATTTCACAATTTATGGATCGAATTCAAACCAAAATGAACCAGATAGCCAAACTTTTTTCCAAGTAGACTCAACTGAAAAATTAGTGCTGATTTTTATAGCTCGTGCCAAATCAAATCGGAGTGGGCAAGCTAGATAGGCAATTACCATCTGGATGCATATGGAAGTTCTTGGTCAAATGCTGCCATTTGGTCAAACTTGACGTTTTGTTTCAATCGGGGGCCGGGTCTAGATTGACCATTTCAATTGAGGATATGGTAGAAATTATGTGTATTTTTTTTTTTGGTAGAAAGAAGGTGTATTTTTTTTTTGGTGGAAAGAAATTAGGAAAAATTGCTCTAAATATCCTAATCTTTTATTCGGTTGCGCACTCTACCCCGACCGTTTCCAATTTCACAAATTATCCTATACTTTGGGGATAGTTGCGCACTGTATCCTCGAAGTGTCCACATTTTGGGTAAATTTGTGGATTAATTCCTCACCTTTTTATTTTGTGACAAAAATACCTAACCCGTGTACAAATAATTTTAAAAAAATATAAATTTGCTCAGCTGGTCCTTATAAGGATTAAAACATTCAAAAATAATCATTTTAGATCTTGTTTTGTTCTAAATCAATTTTAGTGGAAATTAATTTAAAATAATCAATTTCCTTTATATAGAAATATATTTGGTTAAGGTATAATAACAGTTTGGATAAGGTCCAAAGTAATTACATAGCCTTATAGATTTACTTTTCTCATTTATATGAAAATAATGTCATTATTTTTATTAGTTGGCTAATATAAATTCTCCACTTCATTATTAACCACATAAATCTATAGTCATAACTTTGACTTTAAAACTAGTTCATCTTAATACTTTTTGTCCATTATTATTTTTGAAATAATTTTAGATAAATATTAAAAAGAATTTTCGTAACTTATTTTATAAAAGTTTAAAATTTTGAGTTATTACATAATCAACAAGTCCAACTTTTGTTCGTCGAAAAAAAAACTTATGAATATTTTATTGCCTTGTTTGGGTTTCCTTTTTTTAAATAATTGAGTTTTTAGTTTTCCATTAACTAAAAAGGAAATTTGGATTAGTTTAATTTAATATTTTTATATTTAATTAGTTTCTATCATCGTTTTTAATATTTTTTGTAAAAGTTTTATATAAAAAAGGGTTATGGATTTTTTTTTCTCATGTCTACATTTATTTCAAAAATAGTAATGGAAAAAAATATTAAAAAACGAGTTACTTTGTAAAGTAAAATTTATGGATGAATTATTTATGTGGTTAATTACAAAGGTGAGAAGTTATAACATAAATTTTATAAAAAGGTTATGAAATTTTTTTTATTTGTGTCGAAATGTTTTTAAAAAAATAATAATGAAAAGAGTAGTGGGATGAACTACTTTGTAAAGTAAAGGTTATGATTTAATGATTTATGTGGTTATTATAAAGGTGAAATTTATATTTACAAAAAATAAAAATACTTTTTTAATTTTTTATAAATGAGAAAATTAAACCTATAAGGCTATGTTATAAGTGAAAATTTTGTTTGTACATGGATTGGACATTTTTGTTACAAAACGAAAAGGTGAAGTGCTAATTCATAATTTAACTTAAAGTGTGGACACTTTAACGGTAGAGTGCGTAACTATGCCCAAAATATAAGATATTTTATGAAATTTGAAAAGGTCGGGGTAGAGTGCGCAACTGAATAAAAGGTTGGGATATTTGGAGTAATTTTTCCAAGAAATTATGGGTATTTAGCCGCGTTGGAGAGTGCTTACGACCAGGAAATAAGTGTAGTTGTTGACTTGTTGGGACAAATGTTTATTATAGCAAAGATAGCATGATATAGAAAATTGCAAAATTTAAGGCCATAAATCAATCCACCGTCACAACTTATCATTGATGTTGATTAATTAATGTGTAAATCTATATGTTAGAGTTTAGGAAGAGAAGAAAGAGAAGCAACAGAAAAGAAGAGAGAATGAATTCTGTTATTCTGTTTCAAGAGATTACAGAGGCTCTTATAGTAGCCGGATTACATTCAATGAATCACTCACTTTACATTTAGCTTACACACAGCACATACTCTCTTGTTATACTATTACATATATTCCATCACTATACAATCTATCAAATTAAATTAAGAGATAAAAATGTCTTCGGATTAGATGCAAGTATATGACCCATCTAGCTAGTGACAAACAGATGATTTTTCTTGCTGACCCAAACATGCATGCACCCTGTAGCTAGCTCGTAATAATATCATATGAATTAAGCATCTATTAAATAATGAAACCAATAAATTTACATGTATATTAGGTGTAGTACGAGCAATCAATTAACCAAAAGCGTTCAAAGGCAATTGAATTCTGTTGTTGTCAATCTATATATATCCGGTTGAACTTGTCCAACTCCTAAACCCCCATAAAATTCTACCTTGTTCATTTGGTGATTAATTTATCTATCAATCGAACGTTAGAATGAAATCCTTAGGTGGCAAACATTTTGAATTGGGGCACAAATTATTCCTTATAATTGGTATTGTTTTTTTTTTTTCTAATGAACGGTGTGGAGAAAAATAGTTTTCCACATCTAAAATATTGAACATAATAAGTTTAGTATACAAGTCATTGGGTTACTTCTCTTATAACCAATTAGTTTTAGAATGGAACCTAACAAATTTATCGCTAGACCCATAATCCACGGACGTGTGGGCCCCCATGTTATATTGGCCCACCCGACTTATTGGTAAGGAAAGTAGAGTGAATACACGAGACCCGGGATCACCCAGGTATATATATAATACATAGTTTCTTCCATGCCTAGATTGGAAAACCACCACCTAGTCTCTCGGTTAACTTTGCTCCATCGTACTCGTAGGCAAAGTCTTACGTGATTGATTGTAAGATTTGCACATTCGTGTGGTTCAACGGAGTGTTTTTGGTACAATTTCACCATATGCAATGCCAAATGAAGTAAATTGTTGCACATAGACATGTAGTCCGAGTGTGAAATCGTATGCTTTTCTTCCTTCTCCAAGCCTTGGCCAAGTGAATCCATTGATAAATGTTCTGCCCAAATATCTCGATGTGGGACCATCTGCTGACTTTTTCCACCACATCACTGAACTTGCAATCAAACCATAAGTGGTTGGGTGTCTCGTTGTGGGCCTTGTGGCCATGGCAGAGGATGCAAGTGATGTAGTCCACCACGTTGTATCGCAAAAGTTTGTCAAGGGTTAGTACGCCCTCATTGATGGTCATCCAAGTGATGGCTAAGCACTTGGGAGTCTTTGAACCACCCCAAATCCATGCACCAGTCGTTCTTTTGGCCTCTCTTTCTAATGGCGTTATAGATCACTTTGTGTTTTCCGCCTCTAGTCAATCTAATTTTATTGATTTCCTAAGTAGTCATGCCTTGTTGGGTTTAGCGGTTAAGTTTCTAGGTTGTACCCCGAAGTCACCATTCTGAATTCCATGGGCAGCAGTTTGCCTTTCTTTTTTAGAATTGATTATTAACCAGTTTTCATTCCTAGTAGATGCTCTAGGCGAACTCAAATTGTACACGTGGCGATCCTAATTCTTATCCTATAAAAAACAAAAAAAATGTATAATAGTGTTGTTGATTTTTCTACTTAAAAATATTGTTGATTTAATTCAAAATGTATTGGATTGCTTGTGGACAAGAAGGGGCGGCCAACCTAGGCATAGGGAGAATGGGCTCACATAAATACAGTAAGCTTCATTTTTAAACACACAATGTAATTAAAATTCTTATTAACTTAAGCATCGGAGGTGAATTAGACCTCTTTATTTATTAAAGTCGGGATCTTTAAAGATATGGAAGGTTCGGACACAACCCTTAATTACATTGAGGAATTTTTATACTAAAATATACAAACCCTTAATTTGTAGCGTTATCTTCAATAACTTCATACCAATTGCTCATTTGTTTTATGTTGCTCAGGACGCAAACCATGTGGCTTGTTTGTATAAACGAGAAATTCTCTCTATTGGTCTGCGTTGATCGATCACAATTGTCTTATGGTTTTGAAAAAACATGGGAATCAATCAACATAGTGGCCGCCACCGGGCAGACAAAGATGCAACTTGATAAGATAACCATAAAATGAAACAACCTTAAACAGTACTAAAAAAATATTGAGGGAATTAAAGGAGGCAAAATTCGATTAGTATTCTGAAAAGCAAATGTTCCTCCTGGCCAACACGCATTTTGACTTTTGACCGACAAGTAAATGTTCACATTCGTTCTTTAGCTTGGTATAATATAGTCAAAGACTCGCATGCATATATCTTTGTATATTTACACATACACGCATTACAAAATTACGAACACATTTACAGAGAAACAACTAGGATATATTGCATGCGAATTCCGATCAATGGAGATCATCCATTATGTTCTTACGTTGTTGGTGGTGAATGCATTGTTAGTGGCGGGTTCAAGGCCGGACCCGGCTTCCGACTGGGCTGAAGCCTTCGTTCCTCCACCAAGCTCCATCAATGGTGGATCCACAAATTTGAAGGGGGAAACAGAGTTTGTTGTGTCAAGAAGAGTGGTAAAACCGCCACCTCCTCTTGGCAACCGCACTAGTAACTACAAAGTTAAACAATCGCCGCCGCCACCACCACCACAAAGTCCTCCTCCGCCGCCACCTTATTGATCATCGATCATTGATTCCAACTAAAATATTCTTTAATTGAAAGTATCAGAGGTTTGTTTAATTTGGAATAACTGCCCGGTTGTGATGGATTAGAATGTAGTTAATTTATTTGATGTGTAATTGTTGTAGTATGAATCTGATTTCAATTGAACTTGAAGTTTATTTGTTCATTGAGTGATATCCAACCTGAATAATTGAGATCTCGAATGCTCCCTACCCATTATATTGGGATAGTCCGCTATGATGACATGATTGGGTTAGTTGGTTGGGCTCATCAACGACTTGTCGATCGGCACTAAGGTCGATAGCTATCCTACATCGAGAAATTGAGAAAAGAATTGTCTAATGTATATACTCAGTGTTCTAAAAAACGCGGATTTTTATTATGTAATGTTATTATGTTTAATTAGTGAGAATATATAAAAGGAGAACAAAGAATAATCTCATCACAATTTCTCCGTATAAATTCAAGCCTAGAGCGCATTTAACCCCTGCCTAATACTCTTGGATTACTCATCCTTTCGTCAATAACCGACCCACAAATATTTTACCTAGTATAATAGTATTTTGATCTTGGACCCATTATCCACCTTGTTTACTTGAGTTGGGTTTAGCGAGTTGCTACTTGCCCATTATCTACCTTACCTACCTAAATATCTCCAAGTGTCAACTGGATTAACCTAGTTGCACTTGAAAAGACATGTGAGAGTGTTTCCAACATTAGATATTTAATAAATCAAATCCTAGTATATTATTATCGTGAGTTTCTCCTATTTCTAATTGGTTTTAAGATAAAATTTCAATGAACCTATGTGCAATGCTCGTCTACTTATCAACCGTCACACAAATATTCTATAACTTGGTATCATACCTTATGAAGGTCTAGTGTCAAAGGAATCTAGTTACTATTGTTTATAAGAGATTTACCGAGTGAAGATTCGGTGGCGAAGGAGTGGTGTTGGTGTCTTGGTGATGGCCGGAAGAGCTGTGAAAGGTGGTATTGGGACTAGCTATATATTTTTTCTCATGATCTCTGATACGAGTTCGGTGTGGACCACGTATCAGACCCTTGTTGGTCAAGGGGGTTGAGACGCGTCCGGTGTGGACGACGGCTCGAAGACGTAAGGGTGGAACAGAGAGAGCCAAAGAGATTAGGGCAAAAGCTAATATCTTTGATTAATTTCTTATCAAGACAAATAGACAGTATTTATACCTAAGCCATAGACCGTTCAATAAATGCGTCTCAGGAAAGAACCGACAAGAAAACCTGAGAAGAGAGACTTGCTCTAGTTTAAAAATTACAATTTAAATAAAATAAAACACCTAATTAAAATAATTATCAATCTTCATATCTTTTCGGTCTACGCCGATCTCTTGTGGGTCGTGTTTTGACGAGTTCGGTGGAATGACTTGTATCAATCTCTCCCCCGTTGAGATTCGGCTTGTCCTCAAGCCGTAAAGCAGGGTAGGCATGTTGAATGGACTCCACCGGTTCCCAAGAAGGAGTTGCGGAGTCATCGTCATCCCACTCAACGAACAACTCGTGACGGGGTGCCCCGTCGATCATCACCGTCCGCTGAGCAATGACACGTAACGGTCGAGAAATAGGCGGATCGTATAGGAATTCGGCCGGCAGTGTAGCTGGCGGGGGAGTTGCATCATTGGCTAGCAACGGCCGCAAAAGTGAGACGTGAAAGACGTTGTGAATGCGGGCGGCTGGTGGGAGCTCCAAGCGATACGCGACTGGCCCGACGCGTTCCGTCACTTGAAATGGGCCATAGAATCGGCGTGACGGTTTGTTGGAAGCGGGGCGAGCCACCGAATGCTGTCGGTACGGTCGAAGCTTAAGCAACACTTGATCACCAACTTGGAACTCTAAATCACGACGATGTTTGTTTGCTTGAGCGGCCATACGCTGCTGAACCTTCCGAAGATTTTGGCGTAAGAGGTCGAGCACTTGCTCGCGATCGCGCACGGCGTCCGAGGCTGGTGTGGGTGGGCCAGACGGAGATGTAGCACGGCTAATAGGACGCGGTTCACGGCCGTACAAGGCACGGAAGGGAGACATATGAAGTCCCTCATGGAACATGGAGTTGAGGGCTAGCTCGGCCCACGACAATAAATCAAACCATCGCCGAGGGAGGCCATGAGTAAAGGCCTGGAGATACTGTTCAAGGCCGCGATTCCGAACTTCGGTCTATCCGTCGGACTGCGGGTGATAGGCCGTACTATGATGAAGTCTCGTACCACTCAAACGATGCAACTCAGTCCAAAAAGCGCTAGTGAAAATGGCGTCTCGATCCGAGACGATTGTAGCCGGAATGTCGTGATGCTTCACAACGATTTCAATGAACACGGCTACAACTTTGGGCGCATCATATTTGGGTCTGAGAGCCCCGAAATGCGCATATTTAGAAAGGCGATCAACAACGACCAAGATAGTCGTGTGGCCCCGCGACGGTGGCAATCCTGTAATGAAGTCCATTGCCACGTCGTCCCAAACTTGTTGTGGTACCGGTAATGGTTGCAACAAACCCGCTGGCTTTTGAGTGCTATATTTAGTGGACTGGCAAATAATGCAAGAGGCGACGAACCGCCTGACATCCCGGCGCATGCCGCGCCAGTAGAAGACCTCGGCGACTCGCCTGAAGGTTCGATCCATCCCTGGGTGGCCAGCCGAAGGAGAAGCATGGAATTCGGTCAAAATGTCGGCTTTCAGACCTGACTCAGCTGCAACTACCAAACGATGACCGTAATAGAGAATACCGTCATGGATTCTGAAAGTTGCCGGTAATGAACTAGTAGCTGCCTGAGCGTGCAAGTTTATCAAATCTGACAAGGTGGAATTCTCATGGCGTAGGCGATGCAAGAGATCCGGCAATGGAGTTGAAAGCGCCATGAACTGCTTAACCTCAGAGTCATTGTCAATCATACATCTAGACAAGGCAGCAGCGCCGCGATTACTCGCACCGGTTTTATACTCTATACGGAATTTGTACCCCATTAATTTCTGAATGAAAAATTGTTGGTCAGGAGTCTGAATGACCTGTGAGAGGAGTTCCTTGAGGCTTTTTTGATCACTACGAATCAGGAATTCGCGACCCAACAGATATTGTCGCCACTTCTGTACCGCAGACATAATAGCAAATAACTCCCGATGATATGCAAAAGAGCCGCGTCTTCTCGGCCCGATTTTCTTGCTGAAAAACGAAATAGGTCGCTCATCCTGTATCAATACAGCACCAACACCTTCATCTGAAGCATCTGTTTCAACAATAAACTGCTTAGAAAAATCTTGAAGTTGGAGGATCGGGGGTTGTAACATAGTATCCCGTAAGCGTTCAAACGCCATGGTGGCCTCCTCCGTCCAAACGAACCGATCTTTCTATAAGAGTGTAGTGAGTGGGGCGGCAAGTAAGGCATAATGCCGGATAAATTTCCTGTAATATCCAGTAAGCCCAAGAAAACCCCTAAGCTGCTTGACAGACTTCGGTTGGGGCCACTCAGCCATCGCCGCTAATTTAGCAGGGTCGGCCAATAATTGTTCGGCAGATACGATGTGTCCCAGATACTCGACCTTTGTCGTCCCAAAAGCGCACTTCGAACTCTTAACATAGAAATGGTTATCCTGTAAGATCTGTGGAGCAACTGAAATGTGATGGGCGTGCGCCTCTAAAGTGGGACTATAAATCAGAATGTCGTCAAAGAAAAAATGATGAAATCCCGCAAAAATTGAGCAAATATTTGATTCATGGCAGCCTGGAAAGTAGATGGAGCATTCGTCAGGCCAAATGGCATGACAAGGAACTCAAAATGCCCATCATGAGTCCGGAAAGCGGTCTTGTAAATATCCTCGACATTCATACGGATCTGGTGATAACCAGAGCACAGGTCGAGCTTAGTAAAGTAAGTTGCTTTACCCAACTCATCAAAGAGTTCATCAGTTGTTGGGATCGTAAATTTATCAGCCACTGTAGCAGTGTTTAACGCGCGGTAGTCAATACAGAATCTGAAGCTGCCATCCTTCTTCTTGACTAAAAGAGCAGGCGAAGAAAAAGGACTAGTACTATGACGAATAATGCCCTGCTGTAGCATATCAAAGACCTGTCGCTCAATCTCAGATTTCTGAAAGTAAGGATACCTGTAAGGTCGGACATTGATGGGTTTCGAATTCGGCAGGAGGTGAATCTGGTGATCCCACACACGTTTAGGGGGTAGCGACGTAGGTATCTGAAAGACAAGCGAATGTCGTTGTAAGACCTCGGGTAATAGAGAGGGCACATCATCCGGCAAAATAAATGCCGAGCTCGGCTCAGGCGTGGCTGTCGCGATCGGTACTGAAACAACCTCAAATAATTCGGCCACCACATCTGCAGAATAAAGAGATTGTAGTGTATTTAAAGAAATAAGCTTCGGAGATTGGCCGTCACCCTTTAATAGCACTGATCTGCCCTGCCACTGAAATTCCATAGTCAACTCAGCGTAATCGTGTGACACTTTTCCCAAGGTCTGTAACCACTGAACTCCCAAAACAACATGTGGCCCATGCACAGCCAAGACAAACAGATTAATAGAGAACGCATAACCCTGTATCGTGAGCTGTGTTGCGGCACACTGATGAGAACATTGTAAATAGGCTTCGTTCCCAACATACACCCGGAAAGGCGACACCGGAGAAAGAGGTAACTGTAATTTCTCCGCAATAGCAGGATGAATAAAATTGTGTGTGCTGCCGCCATCAATCAATACCTGCACAGGCGAGCCAGAGATAGTGCCAACAAGTTTCAAGGATTTCGGATTCGACAAACCTTCCATCGAATTGATGGCGGAAACGTCGCCGGACACGACGATGTCATCGTCTTGATCGACATCTTCAGGATTCTCGTCGTCAGAATTGCCACCTCCGAGTAGCAAGAAACGGGGCTTGCAATGATGCCCACGGGTGTACCTCTCATCATAATTGTAACATAAGCCTTGTTTAGAGCGTTCTTCTCTTTCAGTCAAAGTTAAACGCTTAATAGGAAGAGAAGAGGTATTACCGTGCAATGGCGCAGAACGGTCGGTGGGATTTGATGTTGAAGCGCCTGGCGTTGGGGCGGGCGAGGATGTTAGACCCGACGGGCGAGTGCCGCTTGTCGGCCAAGTACGGCGAGGAGCCGCGTTCCACTGTGAGGCGGTCTCCTGAAATGATGCCGCTAATTCCCGGGCCTAAGAAAAGGCCTGTGATAGGGTTACCGGGTTGCGCAGGTTGAGCTCGCGACGCACCGGTTGTTTCAACCCAGCTTTGAACATATATCAGAGTTGGTTGTGTCAGGCCACGGACATGATTGAGCAAGGACTCGAACTCTGTCTGGTACTCTAAAACCGTTGTTTTCTGCTTCAGATTGGCAAGTAGTCTGACGTAATCCTCGTAATGATAAGGATCAAATCGTTGTTGCACTGACAACAAAAACGCAGCCCATGTCTCATCACCGTGATTATCTCGCTGATAGCGAAACCAATCAGAAGCGGGGTGATCAAAAAGCATGCCAACTAATCGGAGACGATCATATTCCGCGGTATGGAAGTAATCGAAGTAGGCTTGAACCTTGTAAACCCAGCCACGCGGATCAGTACCATTGAAGTGCGGTGGATTAATGCGCTGTTTTGGTATCGTCTCGTTCTCTGGCGGAGCCCTAATGACGACCGGTTGCGGTCAGGTTCCGGTGGTTCACGCGGTGGCGGAAGTACTTGTGCGAGTTGTAGGCCGAGCGGCGGATTAGGGTTAGCCGCCGCAGGGGGTGCGTTCGCCTAATTAGGGTTTGGCGCGTTATTGCCGGCCGCTGGAGGGTTCGCTCGCGCGCCATGTGCGCGATCATTCAAGACGTCGTAGACGTTGTCGGTTCGTAGGCGCTCGACTTCAACTTCACGCGTGATGGTTTGGATGTCGTTCGTGACACTCAAAAGCATGTCGCGCATCTCGGCGACTGATTTCGTCAATTCCTCGATCGCCGGTGCAAGGGCGTCGTAAACACTTCCGTCAGAAGGCATGGTTCAGTAAGTGAAAGCACCGGTTGATACGAGCCCGGTGTGGACCACGTATCAGACCCTTGTTGGTCAAGGGGGTTGAGACGCGCCCGGTGTGGACGACGGCTCGAAGACGTAAGTGTGGAACAGAGAGAGCCAAAGAGATTAGGGCAAAAGCTAATATCTTTGATTAATTTCTTATCAAGACAAATAGAGAGTATTTATACCTAAGCCCTAGACGGTTAAATAAATGCGTCTCAGGAAAGAACCGACAAGAAAACCTGAGAAGAGAGACTTGCTCTAGTTTAAAAATTACAATTTAAATAAAATAAAACACCTAATTAAAATAATTATCAATCTTCATATCTTTTCGGTCTACGCCGATCTCTTGTGTGTCGTGTTTTGACGAGTTCGGTGGAATGACTCGAATCAATCTCCCCTACAATGTTGTCATCGCGCTAGTCTGAATGTAGAGCGACCGTGGCCGATTAAACTGGATAAGGGATAAAAAAACATAGGATGATATATATGTCTTTTGATAGTGGTCAAATTTGACCATTTTAACATAGGGTAACGAAGATATAGCAAAATTGAAGCTCATAAATCATAATCTACCGTAACAAAATTATGTAGATTGGTTAATGTGAAATCTAAACTCATCGAGTTAAACTAAGATCGAGCTAAAAAGCCATGATCGACTTTTAAACGTATGGTAGGTGTAGTTCGATCAACCAAATAACCAAAGGCATTTATGATTGTCAATCTACATCTCCAGCTATGAACTCATCCAACTACAAACACACAATAAAACCCCCCATGAAACTACACCGATGAATTAGTATATACAATAACACCAAATTCTTCCATGTTCGAACAATCGAACATCAGGATGAAATCGCTAGGCGGCAAACATTTCGGATCGGTTCAAAAGTCATTCCTTTTAGTATTGTTGTTGGTGTGTGTGGTGGGATCATTAATCAAGGCAGAGGAAATGAGGTTGGATGAAAGCCTAAGATGGGCAGCCACGGTTCCTCCTCCCTTCCGCAACCGCTTCCGTAGCTGGTCAGTCATTCCGTCACCTCCGCCGCCCCCTCTACTTTTACAGCCACCGCCAGTTTCACTCCCACCACCAGCTCCACCGCCGACACTGCCACCACCAGATGTTTCATATGAGATGCCGCAACCGCCACCACCGTCCCTGTACTTTTCTCCACCGCCGCCTGCCACAGCCTAATCTTTCGGAGGCCGTGCATATATAGATAAATGATAGGGTACACACTGGCTCAGCTGCGTCTGAGACTTAAAGGAGTGGTGTTCATTAGTCTGTTACATTAAGTTCAGTATAAATATTGATGTAAGCTCCACTTGTACTCTGTAACAAACATTTTCCAGTAAATGAACAAGCTTAGCATTTCTCTTTCTTTCTCCTATTCTTCTTCTATCAATAAATATATACAAGAAAAGCAATATTTATTAGTGTTATATTAATTCGAAAACAACAATGTAATTCAATAAGTAAATTGGAAGGAATTTTGGGTACGATCTAGATGAATATTCAAAAGTAATTTCACATGTAAAAATCCAGTCAGTACATTAAAAAAAATTAGCGGTAACCTTTGAGAAAAGGTCGATTTGAACATAATGCACATCTTGTACGTATATATCTAACATTCTAGACAGAGGATAGCGATTTGTATTTGTGTTTTTCTGAGAAAATATGACTACTATAGGAGTATTAAGCTACATAGGTAGGTATTAAGCTCCTCAACCATACCATAAAATTCTGGGAGAAAGTGATTGAAGTTAGGCTAAGGAGGATAGTCACAGTGTCAGACAACCAATTCGGTTTTATGCTAAGATGGTCTTTCATGGAGACAATTCATTTGATCAGAAGGTTGGTAAAGACATACAAAGAGAGTAGAAAAAACCTGCCCATGATTTTTATTGATTTGAAAAAGGCTTATGACAGGGTGCCTAGAGAGTTGTTGTGGAGATGTCTAGGTGAGAGAGGTTTCAGGGACTTATATCAAAATTCTGAAGGACATGTATAAGGGCTCGTTGACTAGTGTGTGCACCCCGAAGGGAGCACTGAGTTTTTCCATATAGAAATCGGTCTACATCAGGGGTGGGCTTTGAGCCCTCTTCTGTTTGCTATCGTTCTGGATGTTCTGACAAGGGAGATCCAGGATGAGGTACCGTGGTGTATGCTTTTCGCCGACAACATAGTGTTGGTGGACGAGTCTAGGGAGGGAGTTGCAGAAAGCTAGAATCATGGAGAGAGAAACTCGAGACAGAGAATTTTAAGCTAAGTCGGACTAAGACAGAGTATGTAGAGTTTAAGTTCAGTCAAGAGGTGGAGCCAGATGAGGAAGTAGAGGAAGTACGTTTGGGAGAAGAGGTCATAGCGAAAAAAGAGATGTTCATATACATAGGCTGAATTGTGCAGAGTGATGGGAGTGTCGAGGAAGACATTAGACACAGAATATAGAGAGGTTGACAGAATTGGAGGGGTGCGTCTGAAGTGTTTTATGACAGAAACGTCCCACTCAAGCTGAAGGGCAAGTTCTATAAGACGGTGGTTAGACCAGCCATACTTTATGGGGCGGAATGTTGGTCGACTACTAAGGCACAAAGCAGAAACTGATGGTAGCAGAGATGAGGATGCTGAGGTGGATGTGCGGGCACACGAGACTAGAGTGATCAGGAGCAAGGTTGGAGTGACCAGCTTAGGGGGAAAGCTTTGAGAGTCGAGGCTCAGATGGTTCGGGCAAATACAGAGGAGATCACCAGAGGCCCCGGTTCAGAGAATCGAAGGGTTATCGCTAGCGATTTTCGCAGGGAAAGGGGCAGGCCGGAGAAGAATTGGAAAGAAGTCATAAAACAAGATCTTACCTTTCTGCAGTCTCGGCAGATATGGCTTTGTGTATGGACCAATGGCGTGAGAAGATCACAATGGGTAGTGAGAAAGACCTAGAGAGAGTGTCTTACTCTTTATCTTCTTTGTTTAGTTTCTCTGTTTTTCGTTTTTGGAGTTTTTTTAGCGGTTTTTTGCTTTCGCTTTGTATTCCCTTTCTGGCTTTTTTTTCTTTTGTTTCCTGATCCTTTTGCTTTGGACTCTTTTTAAATATCCTCCCGACTTTTGAGTCAGGGGAAAGGTGCATACATCTCAACTCCCCAGATCCCGTTTATACCGAATTCCACCTAGGTATGTAGATGTTGTTGTTGTTAGAAAATATGACCACTATAATATGACTCCTCCAAACCTTCGATCACACATCTTCACACACATGTTGTTCAGTATAATAGTACTTTGAATTATATATATTGTTTGAAAAGTTAATGATTTACGTACCAAATTTACCATGATGCGCAGCCTGTCAGGCACGTGGTCAAACTATTTGAATTGGGTTTGAAATTTCACCCTAACTTTATAATAACAACTTTAAATGATACTTGAACTTATAAAATGCCAGACTTGTCTCTCAAGTCTCAAATAGCATATATGGTAGGTACGAATGACCGATAGATCAACGCGCACTAAATAAAGTGCGTGCATAATTTCTCCGTCCTTAACATTCTATTATTCTGATGTACGTTTCCGTCAACTATAGTAACATAAACCTAATTATTATATTGCTATAATATGTAGTTTATTTAATGTGCTTTTGTTATACTTTAGTGCAACTAATATCGTGGTACTTTTGCCAACTGCATACCACTTAATCCAACACGCACGATAATAACTAAATTGTGCAAAATTGGTCATTCTCATCCTCTCTCTATATCCTTGAAAAAAAAGGTGTAGGTTCTCCATCAAAAATCTTACCCATTAATAATCGGTGCAAGCCAATCATGAGAATGAGAAAGGAGTTGTTGTTGGTAGCGCTAATGGCGGTACTGGTGTCCCAACACTATGCAACGGCAGAATCGCCGGCGTTGATCGTTGACCAGGGCAAGGAGGTGGAACGAAGGCTGAGATCAGTGAGATCGGCGCCGGTGCCTCCGATGATCAACCGTCCACGTAGCTGGTTCGTCACTCCATCGCCACCATCCGCTCCCTATCGACGCTAATTATCAATTTTTTCCAAGTTCCATCGATCAGTCGATCTTGCGCTTCATCAGTCCTGAATTTGATCTTGATCACCTTCGTGAAACGATTGCTTGATCAAATTTTTAGCTTCAATTCACATCGTCCTACGTACTTGTCATATTTGTATCTGGACATGCGAAATATATGTACACGTTGATGATATATGTAACTTTTTCCGGGTTTATATTATCTTACCATATAGTTTGGGCGAATTGCTTGGTCCACTAGATAACATGGATTTCTGGAACTATAACTATTTTTTTTGTTCAACTGCATGAAAGTACTAGTCGTGACAAACAAAACAATTGCTTGTCAAAAAATATTGCATTTGAACAAAGAATATTGCATTTGTGAAATATATTCTTTGTTCAAAATGTATGATTTATTGTAAAATACGGAGTATATTTGTGTTGGTTTCCTCCTAGGCCTAAAAACGTGGAGGTAATTAATTGGGTCTAATTATATGAAGGGATGGAAAACCCAATTTAAGACCAATCTAGAATTTGAGAGCTTTATGAAAAATTCTAAATTTGTGTAACTAGATTAGTAATTATGAGACTTGTGTGGGCTATTCTAGAATTAGGTGTATTGGAATATTGTAATAATGTTGAGTCAGCATTTAGTTAGTTACGATTAGTTAGAGCTAACTACTTTGTTAAACCTGCAAATAAGCTGAGCTATCACTATAAAGCTCTTGTAATCCTCTCTTTACCGATCAATCAATACAACTCTTCTTTCTCTCGTTTCTGTTTTTTCTCTGTTCTTCTCAAACACAAACATGGTATCAGAGCACGATGTGCTCTTTCATGGCTTCCGCAACTTGCATCTATTTTGATCTCAGTTTTTCTTTTATCAATTTCATAGATTTGTTCTTGATTCTTTTCTAGAGAATCGATTATATTCCTTCTTTCTATTTTTCTCGGATTTATTTTCCGATCTATTTTTCGCGATGGTTTGGGTTTCTTCTCCCTCCGATCTGAGTGATCCGCTCTTCATCCATTCTTCTGATTCACCAGGAATGGTTCTCGTTTCTAAACCTTTCGATGGAAAGGGATTTTTTACCTGGAAGAGATCTATGCTCATAGCTTTGAGTGCCAAGAACAAGATCGCTTTCATTGATGGTTCTTTGCCGCGTCCTACGCTTGATCCAGATCCTTTGAAGATTATGTTATGGGATCGATGTAATGATCTTGTCATTTCATGGATTTTGCATGCTCTTGATAAAGGAATTGCAGATAGTGTGTTGTTCTCTTCTTCAGCAAAAGCAATTTGGGATGAACTTGATTCCAGATTTTCAAGAGCAAGTGGAGCTCAGGCTTTCTCGATTCAAAAGGAGATTAGTTCGCTTGCTCAAGGTACTGATTCTGTTACAGATTATTTTACTCGTCTAAAGAAATTATGGGACGAGCTTGCTGCTTTGCGAGGTATTCCTCTTTGTTCTTGTGGTTTTGCTGATGTTATGCATAAGTATGAGGAAGATTAGAAACTGTTTCAGTTTTTACTTGGTCTCAATGAGTCTTATTCTGTTATACGGGGCAATATACTCATGATTAATCCTCTTCCTGAGATTAGTCAAGCCTATGCTTTGATAATTCAAGAAGAACAGCATCGTGATATTAAAGCCACAATTCAAGGTTCTATTGATGTCAGTTCTTTTCATGCTAATGCTAATGCTAATGTCAGTGCTCAGAAACCTTCTTCTAATTACAAAGGGAAGAATCATAAATTTTGTACCAATTGCAAGAAACCAGGTCATCTTATTGAAACATGTTATAAGATCATTGGCTACCCTGATAAGTCCGGTTCTGATGCAAAGAAGTCTGGTTCTGGATCTTCTTCCCATTGTGTGGATACACAAAGTTCTGTTGCTGCTTCGGACAGTCCTTCTATTTCTTAGTTGACACCTGCAGAGTTTGCTCAGTTGAAAGTTTAGATCCAGGCTACAGCTTCTAGTTCCAATCAGTCTTCTTTTAGCAACTTTGCTGGTAATCAGTCTTATGTTTTTGCTGGAAATCAGATTAATGGTAAATCTTGTTTTAGTCATATTTGGGTAATTGACACAGGAGCAAGTGATTACATGTGTCATAATCTAGCAATGTTTCTTGATTATTCAACACTTGCTACACCTATTTCTATAAATCTTCCAAATGGACAGGCTATTTTTGTTAACATTGTTGGAAGAGTTCAGATTGCACCAGAAATCATTCTCACTGGGGTTTTGTTTGTTCCTACTTTCAGATTCAATCTTCTTGTTGTTAGTAAATTGATTGCTCAGATGAGATGTATGGCTGTTTTCACTGATCAGGGTTGTGCCTTGCAGGGTCCGCAACTGATCAAGCCTATAGTGCTTGGTAAAGCTATCAAAGGATTGTTTCTTTTGGAGCAATTGGATGCTTTGTCAAAGAAGTCTCTTTCTTTTCATGTCTCTGCTAAAGAGTCTGATATTGTACAGAAGAATAATGTTGCCAAAGTCAGATTGTTACACAAAAGAATGGGTCATCTTCCTTTTTACAAGCTCAAAATTCTTTGTAATACAGATTTTCAAAGAGAAGATTTGTATCCATGTCTTGTATGTGCTAAAGCTCGGCAACATAGACTTAGCTTTCCTAATAGCAAAATTTCTACTCAATATGTTTTTGAGATAGTTCATATAGATATATGGGGCCCTTTTCGAGTTGATACTTATGATGGATTCAAGTACTTCTTGACCATTGTAGATGATTTCTCTCGTGTAACATGCGGTCCGATAATGCTCTTGAGTTCACCAGTAAATCAGCTTCTGAATTTTATTCCTCTAAGGGTATTCTTCATCAAACAACTTGTGTTTACACTCCTCAACAAAATGGAGTAGTTGAGTGCAAGCACAAGCATATTTTGGAAGTAACTCGAGCTTTATTGTTTGAGGCCAATTTATCTTTGGAATATTGGGGAGATTCTGTGTAGACAGCAGTTCACTTAATCAATAGATATTCTTCCAAAGTGTTACAAGATAAATCTCCTTATGAGGTACTCTTTTCTAAGCTACCTTCTATCGAACATCTCAGGATTTTTGGTTGTCTTGCTTATGCGTCTACTTTAAAGGTTGGAAGAGATAAATTCATGCCAAGAGTTGTAGCTTGTATTTTTCTTGGCTATCCAGCTTCTGAGAAAGCTTATAAGTTGCAAAATGTTCATACAAAAGAGATTTTCTACTCACGAGATGTTGTCTTCTATGAGAATGTTATGGCCTCTACATTGTTCAAAGCAGGTTCTTCTTCAATTTTACCATGTTCTCAAACAGATTTTGTTTATGACAATCATTCTAGTCCTCCTCCTGTTTCATTTGATCAACAAGATTTCTTCTCTGATCATTCTGCTGAAGTTGATATTATTTCTGGTGGTAATAATGTTGAGTCAGATATTGATGCTGATGATTCAAAAGTTGTTCCAAATGAGCAGGATATTGTTGTTGGTCCAGAAGTTGTTCCAAATGAGCAGGATATTATACCTCTTCGTCGATCTCAGAGAAATGTTCAAAAGCCTGCATATCTCAAAGAGTTTGTGTGTACAAATGTTTCTTGTAACAGTGTGCTTTCCATATCAGATTTTTCACTTCTGAATTTCTCAGATTTGTCTTTTGCTAGTCAGTGCATGATTGCACACGTTTCAGCTCAAACAGAACCAGAATCTTATGAGGTTGCAAATACATTCCCAGAATGGAGAGAAGCTATGGCTAGAGAGTTAGCAGCCTTGGATGCTAATCATACATGGGATTTGGTTTCTTTACCAAAAGGTAAGAAACCTATTAGTTCAAAATGGGTTTTCAAACTCAAGTATAGAGATGATGGTACTTTGGAAAGACACAAAGCTAGGTTGGTTATTAAAGGATGTACACAAAGAGAAGGAATTGATTACACTGAAACTTTTTCTCCAGTAGTAAAGATGACTACTATAAGGAGTCTTATTGTTGTTGCTATCAAGAATAAATGGTCTTTGTCACAATTGGATGTTAACAACGCTTTTCTTCATGGTGATTTGATAGAAGAAGTTTATATGAAAATTCCACAAGGGCTTTCTGCTTCTCCAGGTTATGCTTGTCGTCTTAATAAGTCACTTTATGGCTTGAAACAAGCTTCCCGGCAATGGCATTCCAAGTTATCAGAATCTCTGTTTTCACAAGGCTATATTCAATCTCTTAATGATTATAGTCTGTTCTACAAAAAGTCTGGTACTCTTCAAACATTCTTGGTTGTCTACGTTGATGATATACTTGTCACAGGGAATGATGTGGAGGAAATAGCAACGTCATTTTTGGATGCAACCTTCAAGATTAAGGATTTGGGTCAGCTCAGTTATTTCTTGGGTATTCAGTTCCTCATACTTCCAAAGGAATTGTTCTGTCACAACAAAAATTCATCAAAGATGTTCTACGAGATTTTGATTCTGATGATCTACTTCCTACTAAGAGTCCTTTGGATCCAGCGTTCAAATTATCATCAAAAGCTACAGATTACCTTCCTGATCCAACTCCATACAGAAGATTAGTTGGCAAATTGAATTTTCTCACAACATCCAGACCTGATATATGTTTCAGTGTTCAGCATTTAAGCCAGTATATGCAAAGCCCTTGCTTTTCTCATTACAAAGCAGCTATGCATACTCTTCGATTCTTGAAAGGTACAATGAATTCAGGTTTGCTTCTGTCTTCAAATCCTGATTTTTCACTACAGGCTTATTGTGATAGTGATTGGGCTTCTTGCCCTTGTACAAGACGGTCTGTAAGTGGATATTTCATCACTTTGGGTTCTTCTCCAATATCATGGAAGTCTAAGAAACATACCACTGTTTCCCTTTCCTCAGCCGAGGCTGAATACAGGTCCATTAGAAGGCTTACTGCTGAACTGGCTTGGCTAACTCGATTGTTACATGAGATTGGTGTCTCTTCTATCACACCGGTTCCTGTTAAGTGTGATAATCAAGCCGCTATACACATCGCAAAGAATCCTGTTTTCCACGAACGTACAAAACATATAGAGCTCTCATTTTGTTCGTTCTAAGTTAGCTGAAGGATTGATCACTTTGACTCATGTTCCTACAATACTTCAGCTCGCGGATGTCTTCACTAAACCTTTGTCAGGACCTTCACATTATTGTCCAAATTAGGCTTGTTTACAACACCTCCAATTTGAGGGGGAATATTGGAATATTGTAATAATGCTGAGTCAGCATTTAGTTAGTTACGATTAGTTAGAGCTAACTACTTTGTTAAACCTGCAAATAAGCTGAGCTATCACTATAAAGCTCTTGTAATCCTCTCTTTACCGATCAATCAATACAACTCTTCTTTCTCTCATTTTTGTTTTCTCTCTGTTCTTCTCAAACACAAACAAGGTGGAACTTCTAGGCAATGTACACCGACTTCACATGCCAATAAATAGGCATTCTTATTTAATATTTAAGCCATCCAAGTGATGAGCATTTGCTCCAAACAATTATATAAGTGAGGTTGTAACCAAAAATAAAATTTATATAAGCGAGGTATGATCGTGAGTGTGAGTATACCCATATAAAAATTAATTAGCTTTGTGAAAAAAAAAAATCCACATAAAGATAAAAGTTTGTAAAATAAATTGACCCATTTTCTCAACTTAGGAAAAGCAGAATTTTCTCAACAAATTGTTCAACTTTAATTATTAGGTCAATTATGAATCTCATATCGGAAATTCAAGCATCCAAACCTAGCATATAACTAGATAAGATAAATCCTATCTATACTAATACATTATAAAGAAGAACCCAAGTCTTTTGTAAAATTTGCGCCACGTGGCATTTTTGAATAAATTAATGTAAAATTATATTTTAATAAATTTTGTAACAACTTATAGTATTCTTGCTATATATACTAAATAGATAACATGTTTATATAATAATTTTTATGTTTATAATTTTCTATCTATGGATTATGAATTAGTTTACTACAATAGATAATATATTTATATAATTTTTATATACATAAATTCCTATTAGATGATATTTTCCATATTAATTTAATATTTTTATCTCTTAACAAGATTTAGGGTTTTAATATATTTTTTTATCTTTTAACAAGATTTGAGCTCCAAGTATAAATTTTATATCTATATAATGATAATTTTAAATTAGAAATTTTTGTTATGTTGATATATTTTTATTTTGAGAAAAAGATATAATTTTATGTTGATGGCTAAAACTATATGTAAATGTTAAAAAAAATTCGAATTTTAATACAAATTATAAAATTAGATTTTCTTTATCTTTTTATGCATTTGTCTATTGCATAATTTATTATGATATTATATAAATATATTTAGTATTTCAAATTAATATCGTATAATTGTATAGTTTTTAATAAAATTATCCCGTGAATATCACGGGACTTCAACTAGTTACATTAATTTTAGTACGGAATTTCGTTAAACTATGTTTTAGGCTTGGTAGTTGGGCCATTCCCCGAAAGAGGCGGGTAATGAGTCAGGGACATCTATCCCCACCCCAGTTCCCGTTTAAAATCTCTATTTCTATCCCCGTGACGGAGATTCTCCACGGGAAACGGGGATTGCCCCATTGCCATCCTAGTCAAAGGAGTATCCGGGATTCCCCATTGCCATCCTAATCAAAGGAGTATCCAGGTTAATCTAAGAGATCCCAACAACCGATGACCTAGAAATCTAGAATACTTGTTTGTTTTTTGGAGTCATTTTAAATACCTAAATACAAGGAGAATTCTTTGCTTGATACCCATAGCAAGGTTGTTAGGAGAATTTTGGAAGAAGAGTGAAAACTGCTTTGAGAATTGATTAGTTAGGATACACAAAACCATGACATACATCATGTGCAACATTTTATTTACGCGCTGAGACCTACAAAAATTTATGCATCTCAAAAAATAAAATACAAAGCTTAAAGTTCATCATGAACCATCAAGGAAGTACTCAATCCCGAAACCAGTTTAGGAAACGGCATAACAATTCCATGAACAACAATCCTTTCACCAACGAACAAGTTGGGCGATTTGATCCTCATATAGTTGATTCTAAGTGAATTCACATTTCCTTCCTTAGCCGCCGAGGTCACAATCAACTCCTCCTTCCGATCCAAAGTCGTAAGAGAACTAAGCCTCGGCAACTTCTCTAGATCATCCATCATCAACATCCGGTTAGGCAAGATATGGAGCCGAATATCACGCCCATAACTAGATTCATCATCCTCCATGTCAAAATCATTCAAAACGAACATCGTCAAGCTATGCAAGGGCTCAAGCTCATTCATAACATCACTCAGAGCTGATTCGAGAAGAGTGTAGTTTCCACTAGTGAGAAACTCTTTCATGGAGTAACTCATCGTATCGTAGAGCCAGCTCCGCAAGTTCTTGAAAACGGGCGAAGGAAGAACGTCCTTGGATGATTCAAGGGTGCAAGAGTTGATCAATGGGGATTGGGAATAATGGTGGGTGCGTAGAATGATGCCGTGGACCACGATCCGGCCGTCGTTGAAGAGATCGGGGTGAGTGATCTCGAACCCACGAACGAATACCACGGATTCTTCCGTTGCAATAGGGAGATAACGGCAGGGGAGGATTGTTTCGAGATGAGTGGACGTGAGGCTCTTGAGGCGGGCGAGAGGGTAAAGGCCGTGGACACATTGTTGTTGGAAGAGGAGATTAGGGTTTTGGGAGAGGTCGGGGTATTTGAGAGCGAAGATTGTGATGGGTTGAGTCGTCCACGTGGCGGTCGTGGCTAGTGAGGGCGAAGACGGCGTCGTTGTGAGGAGGCTACGGGTGGCGTCGGCGTGGTGGGTGAAGCCGAGTCGGTCGAGGATGGGAGGGAGCTCGTCAAGGAGTGAGGTTTGTTTGCAAGAGGGTGTGGGTTCTATATTGGTGATCATCCAAATTAGTGCAACAAATAGCATACCGGAAACGAACACGCCAACGCATCCAACTACTTCATCCGCGGAGTATTTGTTCGAGTTGGGAGACTCCGTGGGAGAGTTTGGTGCGACGGAGGAGTTGTTCGATTTGGGAGACTCCATGGAGGAGTTTCGAGTTGCACGAGAGCAAGGGGTGATTGGAGTTCTATAATGTTTTTTGTGATCCATTTGGAGTTGTGTGATATGAGATTGCAAAGTGTTTATATATGTGGGATGATCGATCGATGCAATGACGCAATCAAATGAGATCCTGAGATGTTTAACAAAATACATGTACTACTAATGTCTTTTGAAACTGCCAATGCTATAAAATAGGAAGGGGGAATTAACTTTGTACGTAGTTAGATTACAAAAAAAAAGAGAGGATTTTTCCAACGTACAGGTTACAATGGAATTGTTGAGATATTCCACATCTGAAATTGACAATTACAAAGGCTAGTATATAACCTAATGAGCTACTTCACCCATTGTCATATGGTTTTGGGTTAGAATCTTATTGGGTTTGTATACTAGGTCCGTTACACGCACGACCTCTAGATTGTCGGCCCGCTACATTTTTAAGTGATAATATCAATTACATAATGGGGATTAGCGTCCAACTAATTGCTCTATCTGTTACATAATTCACATTTCAATACAAAAAAAAAGGTTTCACATTTCAATACAAAAAAAAAAGGTTTCAAAACATTGTGTATGGTATTGGTTCAATTTCACGCCGATCTATTTTTAATCAAAATTTTATGTGGATTAGCCCATTCGATCATCTCAACTTACACCCTACTGAATTAACTGTTTCTTGTGTAGAACCATTAGTTAAAATTGAATGACCGAAGCATACAATAATATAAATACTACTAGAGCAAATGCAAATTATTCAATTTTGTAGTTGCAACTTGCAAATATAAAATTTTGTATAAAAAAGGTTAATTGAAACAACTTCTACCATCTTGGACCTGGTTATGGTGATGGCGGGTAACGCCATGACGTCGGGCTGTAAGGTGATGGCGGCGGAGTATTGAAAACTCGACCTGGTGATGTTGGACTGTAAACTGGTGATTCCGGAGTGTATGAAGTTGGACTGTATGAAAACTATTCATATAATAAAACAATTTGAAATCAAATAGGAGATGAAATTCTTGCATTATCCCTAGGTTGGACGGAAAGTAATATGGTGAGGTTGGACTTGAGTAGGGTTTGCATATTGTAAAGTTGGTATATATAACATGTTATATTTTAATTGATTAGTCGGATGGTGAACAAAATGAATTTTCTTTGGGTCTTATACAAAGAAGAAAGGGAGAATACTCAATTAAAATATCATAATTTGCAGTTATTAAAGTCCGGTTGACCGATAATCTGGGGGTCGTGCGTGTAACGAGCCTAGCATATAAATCCAATTAATGAGGTTCCAACCCAAAACCATATGGCAATGGGTGGAGTAGCTCATTGGGTTATATACTAGCATTTTTAATCTAAGTTTCCATAACTCTCAACAACAGTACAAATGTTCAAACAAACACCGATTCATTCACTCATATCAACTTTCGAACTAATTATTCTTGAATAAGAAATAAATTGAAACAACTTCTTTAACTTCGTCTCGCATTTAAGATGGTGGTGTTGGTAGTGGTGGTGATCGATGTAGTTGGCAATGTTGGACTGTAAGTCTGTAAGCTGGTAGTGTTGGACTATAAACGGACGTTGTTGGATTGTAACTTGGCGGCTCTAGACTGCAAGGGGGCGATACTGGACTATGACCTGGCGCCGTTGGATTGTAATTTGGAGATGGATTATAAGCCGGTGCGATTGGATTGTAACTTGGAGATGGATTATAAGCTAGCGCTATTAGATTGTAATTTGGTGACCTTGTACTGTAAGGTGGTGGTATTGGACTGTAAGTCGGTCCGTTTGGGTTGTAATCTGGTGATATTTGATATAAATGTGGTTGTCTACTTTGATTTTGTTTCTGAAATGATCTTGGAACCGGAATAGTGCATGGTGGGATATCTTTCGGTCTTATACGTTACATAGGAGAAGGCGAATAACAATCGGAGTTCTATGATATGAGATTGCAAAGTATTGATATGTGTGGATGATCGATCGATGCACTAACTCAATCAAATGAGACCCGGAAATGTTTTAACCAAATTTATATAATACTAACATCTTTTGAAACCGCCAATGCTAAAAAATAGCAAGGGGGAATTTAACTTTGTACGTAGCATTACTACAACCAAAAAAAAAAATGGATTTTTCCAACGTCCAGGTGTCAATGGAATAAACAATTGGATGGAACTCTCTCTTTAAGAGAGAAAATCCAATCTAGAGATACAAATAGACATAGAGGTGAGTTCGGTTCTGGAATCGACGATTTCGGTTTCATCGGATCTTGGAATTGGGATTGGAACCAAAAACCCCCGATTCTTTAGTTCGGTTTCAGATTCTGGTTTGTCTCCAATTTTTTCCAGTTCGGTTCTGGTTCGAAACCTTTAAGAAAATAAAAATAAAGTCGACCAGATCTGGGTGACCCGATCTCGAATAGATTTGGGCGACCAGATCTCGACCAGATTTGGGCAACCAAATCTCGACATTTCTCCTCCCTTGATCGGACTCCAACCTTGCCCCTCCTCCTTCAATTTAACACAAGTACAAACCGTCCATTACCCCTCTCTTACAACAAAACCCTAGATTTTCAATCTCTATAAAATCAAAAGAAAGGGATATGGGTTGTATTTCAGGGGCGGTGGTGGGTTGTCCTAGGTGGTCGACCGGTGGAATTAAGGGAGGGTGGTTGTTGTTGAGGGAGGGTTAAGTTGAGAGATGGAGAAGGAAGAAGAAAGAGCAGAGAAGGTGGAGTGCGCAGGAAAGAAAAAGAAAAGAGAGGGGAGGAGAGGGAGAGGAAAAAGAAAAGAGAGAAAAAGAAAAAAAAAATGAAAATTCAAAAAAATCAAAGAATTGTATGATGTGGCAAGCTTTAAGAAAAAAATATTCAAATGTGGACCTGTCACTTGTATTTGACGGAGTTTAACGGATCTGAGTTTTGGGTGGTTACATTTTAACGGAGCATGTAATATGGGTGGTTTTTTATAATTATTGAAAATACGGGTGGTTAAGTGAAATATGCCATATTATACGGGTGGTTTTCAGCCAATTCCTCTTATTGTTTTCAATTAAGATTGATATCTTTCTAAATTCCCATACTATTTCTCATTTAACTTGTAAAAGGAAATATAAGATTTCGTAACAAATCTAATATGCTTTATCCTTTTCCTTTTTAAGTACGTGATAGGATAATATATAAATATGACTGTATAAAATACAAGGTTGACATTATACAATCTAGTCCTAGTAGACTTTGACGGAAATTTTAACAAACTAGTATATTTTACCACATCTTTCACATTTCTTTTATCCTTTTTTTCAATTTTCGTTTTTGATTTTAATTCCTACTTTGTAAAAATTATTTAAAATTATTTAACTTACAAAGTAGGAATTAAAAATTATTTAGTTCCTACTTTGTAAGAATTTCCCTTAAGCAATTAAAATATAAAATTTATAATTAATATAAACAACAAACAATTTAATATAATTTTCTAAGTGAAGAATATCTTCACATATATTATCTTTACAATTTAATGTAACCTCATGTTTTTTTTCATGCATCTCATTTGTGGTCTAAATCCTTAAGAGCTCGTTTGGTATTGATATCTAAAGTATGAGATATCGAATATCGGTATCGGTATGGATATCAAGATATCGGTATGATTGATATCTAGATATCGGATATGAGTATGGATATGAGTGATATCTTTGATATACTAATTTCCTGGGGTATATGAAAATAACACTATAATATCACTCTGATATCCTTCTGATATCAATTTGATATCGATATCAGGATATACCAAACACCAGATATGGATATCAGTCATATCCATACCCATATCTGATATCCTGATATGGATACCAAACGAGCCCTAAAATTTATTAATTTATATTCACAATGCCTTAAAATATATTTATTTCACTACTATAATGTATCCCACTAATATCTTATGTTATCAAATATGTCCATTATATTATTTGTATAATACATAAATTTAATTACATAAAAAATACAAAGATTAATTTTTAACGATTTTTTAAAATAATATTTTAAAAAGATAATATCATTTTGTTATGGAAATAATTTTCAAATGTCTTTTTTATTTATCGAAAATGCAAAAAAATCATGATCATTCATTGGATTTTTATCGAAATAACTTGTGAACCACACATTTTGTTATCGAAATAACTTGTGAACCACACATTGTAGCTATTTAACATCTGTGTCGATCAGATAGCTAGGGTTTGTTTTCGACTAATTTGATTGTAAGCTGGAGTTGATTACGGTGTAGGTGTATACCCCTTCGTTTCCTCCAATTGCCGGCACGGGCGGCCTCAAGTCTGTGAGGCCGCCGGTGCCGGCAATCGGAGGATACGAAGGGGTTGGGGAGGTACAATCTGTAGGATCTTCAGTCAAGAACTTCTGTCCTGGTGATTGGGTTATACCATCTCCCCCCTCTTTCGGTAATTTCTCTTTAGTTGCTACTCTTTGAATCTATAGATATGCTGTGGTGCTATGCAATTCCACTGTAAGTAATAGTTGGCCAATGCTCATGCTCTGTTCATTTCGATTGCTCTCTCACGCTCACCAAACACTATTCAGCTGGTTTCAATCACCAAATTGCAGATCTTATATTAGTTTGAACATCTCATTTGTGTTACTTGCCTATATTTTTAGCTCTAAGTTTACTGCATTTGTGTTTGTTTTTTTCTGGTTAGCTCTGACTTCAGGCTTCTGGCTTGTATGTCCATTTGATTTAATTATAATAGAAGAAATGAACAAACAAGCAAATACCAGCAGCAAGCTTGTGCTATACAGTGAATATATTGAGTCTTGGTTGAGCTGAAAAAAGATTGAACCCGGACTTTTTGGCATGCTGTTAAAATTTTCAATTCCTTGATTATTCCATCAGGGACATGGCAATCTTATATTGTTAAGGATCATAGTGTGTGGCACAAGATAGATAGAGGGACACCGATGGAGTATGCAGCCACAGTAACTATTAATCCTTTGACTGCTTTCAGAATGCTAAATGATTTTGTCAAGTTGAATACAGGTTTAGTTATTTACCCTTTCTTTTTTCTATCATAATCATGTAGGAATCTGAGGACTTTGAGCTACCTATTTGGATTAACAAGTTTGAGTTATGGGCAGGAGATTCTGTTGTGCAAAATGGGGCAACAAGCATTGTTGGACAGTGTATTATTCAGCTTGCCCGACATCAAGGTGTCCATAGCATCAATATAATCAGGGACAGGTGTTTGTTAAAGTCTTAATCCAAATTTTTAGGTTCCATTTATTGTTTTTGTTGATTGGATCTTTGTATAAGCAGTATCTTGGCTTCTGCAATATGGGTATTACATGAATACTGCAATCATTACAGGAATTTGGAGCATTCTTTATTTATGAGTACATCTCTGCAAGTACAGAATACCATTGTGAGAAGTGTTAATTAGCATGATCTCTGGATTCTGTGTCAGGGCTGGGGCAGATGAAGCGAAGGAATTCCTTAAAAATCTTGGTGCAGATGAAGTATTTACTGAAAGCCAGCTTGAAGTGAAGAATATCAAAAGTCTTTTGGTAATTAATGTGTAGAGTATTTTGTGTTTATTATTATTTGGGTTTATAGAATATGGTATTCTTATCTTATAACCAATTGTCCATTTCTTTCTTATCTCTGCATCTTTTAGGTTAATTTGCCTGAACCTGCACTTGGATTTAATTGTGTTGGTGGCACTGTAGCATCACTAGTTCTCAAGTTTTTGAGGTATGAGCATAACTCGATGCTGTGATCTTAATATGTTAAGTTTATAACTTTCTGAATAATGGTTTCTGAACCTTTCAGGAATGGAGGAACTATGGTAACTTATGGTGGAATGTCTAATGCATTTCAAGAGGAAGAGATGCAGAAGGGTTTAAACTTTACATTTGACTTGCATTGCCAGCATTGATGGAAAAGACACATGATTGAGGAGATTATTTGAATACAAGTACTTGTTTAGGTTGGCTTCCTACTTTCCCAAGTGCTTTGTCTAATGCGGTATTGAAGTTTTCAAAAGGAACAAGTTCCATTCTGCAGCCAGAAAAAAGATAACAGATTATGAGCACGCCATTAACTTGTTTCTTTTGAAAACTTCAATACCGCATTAGACAAATGACAAGACTACAACCATTAAGATAGAGTGTTAATCTTGATCAAAAATACAATTAGCTTAATATGAGTAAGAAGTATAATTATGTGCTTCGTACACAACTTTTTATTTTTATATATAGATTACATTGAGAAATTGGAATCAACTCATGCTCATTGAATTGTCTTGTCTTATTGGTGTTGTGATGCATTTAATGTTCTTGCACACAATTGTTTGAATCTTGACTCAAATTCCATTTTGGAGTGTACAAGAAACGAGTTCTTCATTCTTTGTTTGACACTATTGCAAGGTTATTTAGGAAAGTAATTTTGGAAGAACAAGAATGAAAACTGCTTTGAGAATTGATTAATTAGTTAGGACATCATACATCATGCATGTTCAACCTACAAAAAAATCATGCATCTCAAAAAAATAAATACAAAGTTAAATCTCATCATGAACCATCAAGGAAGTACTCAATCCGGAAACCAGTTTAGGAAAGGGCATAACAATTCCATGAACAACAATCCTTTCACCAACGAACAAGTTGGGCGATTTGATCCTCACATAGTTAATTCTAAGTGAATTCACACACCCTTCCTTGGCCGCCGTGGTCACAATCAACTCCTTCCCATCCAAAGTGGTAAGAGAACTAAGCCTCGGCAACTTCTCTAGATCATCCATCATCAACATCCGGTTAGGCAAGATATGGAGCCGAATATCGCGCCCATAACCGGATTCACCAATCTCCTCCATCTCAAACCCATTCAAAACGAACATCGTCAAGCTATGCAAGGGCTCAAGCTCACTCATAACATCACTTAGAGCTGGTTCGAGAGCGCCGTAGTTTTTTCCACTAGCGAGAAACTCTTTGATGGCGTAGCTCATGTAAAGCCAGCTCCGCAAGTGCTCGAAAACGGGAGAAGGAAGAACGTCTTTGGACTTGAGGGTGCATGAGCTGATCATGGGCGGTTGGGAATCGTGGGCGCGTAGAGTGATGCCGTGGACGACGATCCGACCGTTGATGAAGAGATCGGGCTGCGTGATCTCGAGCCCACGGACGAATACGACGGAGCCGTCCGTTGCAATAGGGAGGTAACGGCAGGGGAGGATCGTCTCGAGATGAGTGGACGTGAGGCTCTTGAGGCGGCGGAGAGGGTAAAGGCCGTGGACGCATTGTTGTTGGAAGAGGAGAGTAGGGTTTTGGGAAGGGTCGGGGTATTTGAGAGCGAAGATTGTGATGGGTTGAGTCCACGTGGCGGCGGCGGTGGCTTGGAGGGGAGGAGATCGCGACGATGTCGCTAAGAGGCTACGGGCGGCGTCGGCGTGGTGGCGGAAGCCGAGTCGGTGGAGGATGGGAGGGAGTTCGCGGAGGATTTCGGTGGGAGGGGCTTGTAGATTAAGACTGAGCCGCCAAAATACTACAACGATAAAGACGCCCCAAAAGAGCCCAATTACGCAAGAATCCACTCGTGGATCTACTTTACCGATGGAGGAGGAGTTATTCGAGTTGGGAGACCCCATGGGAGAGTTTCGAGTTGAACGAGAGCAAAGGGTGATTGGGAGTTGTATGATATGAGAGATTGCAAAGTATTTATGTATACTAGGTTATGTGTGGATGATGCACTAACTCAATCAAATGAGATCCTGAAATGTTTGACCAAATATACTACAGAAATCTTATAAAACTGCCAATGCTAAAAAATAGGAAGGGGAATTAACTTTGTACTGTACTTAGCATTGGTAGCAAAAAAAAAACGTTGTACTTAGCATCAATCTACTATATATATAAAAACAATAAGGGTTGGAACCACCACAATGCGCCACCTAGGATTTCGCCACATGTCATTCCGAAATTACGCCATCTCAGCTTTTGCCACATGTCGTTACCATAGTAAATAACATAATTTTTCTTTTCTTCTAAAAATATCATATAAACTTATTCTATTAATATATTTGCCATGTCATTTACACATCATAAAAATATTTTCATAAAAAAACTAAAATTACCATATAAAAATTGTCGTAATTTTTCTTTTTTTCTAAATATATCATATAAACTTATTTCGAGATTACGTATATGGAAGAAGATATTTTTTCCAAATTATACAAATAAAATCTTAAGTCTTCCGAAAATAGATCAAATTTGAAAACATTTGGTGAATCTTTTATGAATGTTTTCGGATTTACGAAAAAGGAAAAATAAAACATAAGATTTTTTAATATATAATGATAGATTGCTATCATAATAAGGTAGGAAGATATTTTTAATCTTAATTTTTTCTATCAAAAACTAACATTACACACTATATTTTATATTTGGAAAAAATTAATTCGAATTCTAATTAAAAATTAAAAAATTTATTTTCTTTATCATTTTATCTATTTATGTAAAAGATAAAAAAATTATCTTAAATAAATTTACATAGAAAAATAAAAAAATTAATATTTATATAACTACTTGCCTAAATTAAATTTTTATATAAAAAAAATTATATTATCTTTTCCTTAATTTCCTTTTTGGATTATTTATGTTAATATAAAAGATTTTTTATCTTTAAAAAAATTCTATATTCATTCATATTTTTTATCTTTCTTATTAATTATATTTTTAACTTTTTATTGAAAATTAAAGAATTGAATTTGATTAAAAAAATTATAGAATTTACATTATTTTTATCTATTTAATTATTTTTTATAAAACATTTATAAATTTTACTTATTCTAATTAAAATAATTTTTATTTATACTTTTTCATAAATAAATTATCATTAATCTATCAAACTTATATTGGACTCATTTAAACAACTTTAGTTGTACCTCACATGATACTGGCTCAATTTAATGATTTTTTTTAACAAATACGTTATTTTTATTTTTTATATTAAATTAAAATAATATTCATTAAATAAATTAAGTATTAAATTCATATAGTCATGCACGACACATCGAGTATAACAAGTTAAACCTGGTTATGAAATATTATCAAGGAAAAAGAGCAATGTAGATTATTTTATCTTAATAATCTATGTTTATCTTCAATTTTAAACTTAATAATCTAGATTTAATTTGATTTCAAAAACAAAATAATTTTTACACTTATTATAGGCAATAAATTACTTACATTAAATTTTATATTATATTTTTGTTTATTAATATATTTTTATAATATATCTAAAATTATGTAAAGTCATAGTCGTGCAAAACACGACGGGTACAACTAGTATCAATACTAACCAATAACCAATTGATCTAGTGGGATGAGGTGTTAGACTCCTTAAGCGTTTGTTCAGGAGGTTCGAAGTTCGAATCTTTCTGACGGTGTGTATGGAAAAAATTGAATTGGGAGGGTCGCCCCCAACAATGGGCCTCTGCATTACCCGATTCGAACGTAGATTGACCCCGACTAATCGAACCGAGCGAGAGATAAAAAAATATTCAATATACTAACTAAAGTCGAATCTTATATATATCTTATATGTCGGTATTGATTCAAAGAAAAATAGACATTATCATGAAAACTAAAAATGCATCTATAGAAATGAATCTGGATCATGAGATTAATTTTTTTCTAAGAATAGTAAAAATCGATCGCAAGACCATTATGCACACTCACATGAAAAGATCATACTCAGTCGAGTAATCTGAAAATGCATAGTCAAGTGAGATGAAAATGCATATTCTTTAGTAGAAAGATGCACACTAAATGTAACACCATCATGCACACTCACATGAAAAAGGTCATACACAATCTGGTAATGTGAAAAAGGCACATTCAGGTAAGATGGGAATGCACAGTTGGGTAAGATGAAAATGCACGATTGCTAGTAGAAATATGCACACTCACATGAAAAAGGTTATACTCAATCAAGTAATGTGAAAATGCACGGACGAGTAAGTGAGAATGCACAGTCAGGTATGATGAAAATGTACAATTGCTCATCAAAATTTACATCCTCGGAGGGTAAAAAAAATTTACACGTGTGTAATCTGATCCTTTGATCTACCCAGAATGAATAACTAAGATTTATTCTCATTTCTCTCCATAAATATCATTCTCATATGATCCATATATTCTTATATATAAATGATAAGGCATGTCATTAATTCTCTAAAATTGTGTGCTTCTAAACTTAGCAATTATCCTGTTTTTATTTCTATTGTGTCCTCATGAACACACAATAAAAATTACCAAATAAAATAACTTATATTTAGAAGGTACATTCATTTCCTTGATCGTAGATTTGTACCCTAGAAACGTCATACTCCCTCTCAAAAAAAAAACTTCATATTCGTAAGACATATGTTTAAGCCCCAAGTTGTATGACACAAAACAAATTGTATATATAAACACTAATTAAACTCATGTGTACGTGGATAATAAGACAGCAGCTTAAAGTCCACACTCCACACGCATAAAGTAACGTAATTTTCTGATATATACGTGCGGTCGGTCTGGACTATTTATTTAGTGATGAGAACAAAAGCGATTTTACTAATCTTAAAATGTACTCCGTATTCCTTATGATTCGACGAACAAGATATATAATTAATGCTCCATATGATTTACAAAGGGAAATTAATCAGACGGGTGCAAGAGGGCTACAAGCTAGCTACATAAGATAGTTAATTAATGCTCCTTATGATCATCCATCAGACACTTATTTAGCTTTTCGTATTATTAATTCACATTATGACCTTAATTGATTATGTTCAATGTTTGTCTAATTAACAGCAAACAAGGAAGGAAGCTTCTTGAAAGTCAACACTTGCACCGCGTGATCTAAATTCTAATCGATCAATCAAATTAAATCTATAAACCAAGCCTGTCCTATATAAACCATGAATTGTACGCCCAAAAGTTAAAATCATTATACATATACATCAACCCATACATAAGAAGAAGCGATCTAAGAATTGAATATGAGTCGGAGCATTCAGCATATGGGAATTCTGGGGCTTTTGGTCGTCCTGACGTTTGTACTGCTAATTCAGCAATCAGAGTCGTCCAAGGTGGCTGATCATCAACAGGCGAGGAAGCAACTGAGGACGGTGGCGTGCGACGAAGTCCGACAGCGAGGAGTCGGAGGGCGGCGGCCGTATGTGAAGTACTGCTTGAGGGCGCCGATGTCTAACCGGCGAGCTCACCAGAAGCAACTCCCTCCACCTCCCGGCCTCTTTTCACCGCTTACAAATTAATGGGCCTTGGAGCTCGGTATGTCAGAACGGCCCATTATTTAATGGGCTTAGGCCCAATTTATGTTTACACTACTACTTCATGCTTGTAATTTTTAATTTTTTTTTATAAAAGTAAAAACGGCACTTTCCGCCTCTTAAGGGAGCATTTTATTAATAATAGCTTGTAAAATTTCTGTAGTTTCACTGATTTTCTCCCTTGTGTCTTCTGCTGTCTAAAGTGACTTGTCTATTTGTATCGTAATATTTAATGCAACTTAATACGTTAAATATACAATGTAAACAGACCCTTACAAGTTACAACCCAAAATATTAAACAAATAAATCAATATTAGTCCACAACTAGCTAGGCTGATTTCTATGTTGGCATATATGAATTTTGTCCATTACCTATTTCTTGCAAAAGCATGTTTTTGTTAAACAAAAAGTAATTGTAGAAAAGCATTTGCGCGACTATGTCCCAGACATATTATGCCATTAATTGTACAACCATTTTTTTTTGGTCGAAATTAATTGTACAACCATAGATGCAAAGTAATCGATATTCTGGTAGAAGGGTAGCACAAAAAGATCAAGGCTACAAAAATTTACATAACAAACTTAGCTAATAGCTATCTTCCAAGACGCACACATAATTAGTAGCAACATTCTTCCATTCTCATCAATTCTCCTGATTTGAGGACCTCAAATGGAGACTTGTGTCGGATGTAACACTGCTCCCTATAGAGCTCATACCCATCTGTTGAGGATACATTGCTGGTTGGTGTTGCATTCCTGAGTACTACAATTGTTTCAAATCAAAAATGTTGAGGATGAAATCAGAAATGTTTAGGAGCAAAATAATAAATAAATAAAATTGAGTACTCACCTGAGAATGAGAATCAGCAATTGAAGCCAAGTACATGAGGTTTCTCTGCAGCCTTGCTTGATTCCTGAAAACAAGAGAATTTTGATTATTCAGATTCTTGTTGTATAGATCAAAATTTTCATTCCATAATTGATTGGGTGATGAAGAAATTAGAGATTTTTATTTTAATGAGTACTACAACTTACTCTGCACATTCATTTAATCTCCCTGAAATTTGGCCTTCAACTATGCTCAAAATGAGCGCCTTGTTCTCGTCCAGATACTGTCAAGATCATCAACCAAAAAACAATAATTGGGGAAACCATAAAAATCCAGCAATATATGAAAAAATCCATATCACAAACAATTGCTTAAACAATTAATTGATAACAAGAAATCTAAGAAAAAGCTTATTTATCTCATAACAAAGCAAAGTGTGGAAAGGTTAAAGGAGGGACCTGTTGAATGTGATCAGTAGTGAAGTTGTTGTTGTTGTAGTAATAACTTGCCATCTGCATCTGGTGTTCCTGCATCATCTCAAAGATGAAAGATCTCTCTCTTTTTCTTCCTCTCTTGTGATTGTGAGCAGAGAAAAATGTGTATATAAAAAGAAGAGAGAATCTCGAAACAGACAGGGTTAATCTGGGTTTACACGACACGAGGGTTGGGTCACGTGATTTCTGTCACACGACAAATAGTGATGTGAAACAGGGACCGTGCTTTTTGACAGTCTCGAATATGCACTGATTACCATTGTTCTTTTAGAGTTTGGAACCTAGAAAAAGTAGAAACCTGACAATTTGTGCACACTGCCCCATCTCTGATCTTGCTTGTTTGTTAGTGAACTGATTGGTGCAAATTACCTTTTCTTAATAAATACTCCCTCCGTTTCAAAATATTTGTTCATAGACAAAAATGCACATATATTAAGGGGGGAAAATTCTTCCAAAAATACCCCTATAAAGTGGTACTTTCTACTCCAAAAAGTTGCTTTGGAAAAAGTGTATGTTTAGTGTGGTGTAATTATTAAGGGTATAAATGGAAAAAATTATTATATGAACAACTATTGTGAAACAAGAAAAATTGTGTATATGGACAACTATTTTGAAACGGAGGGAGTAAATGGTCTTGGCTTAACTTGAGTTGATTTGGCAGATGAAGATTTGGAAATATGCAAGTCACAATATTACATTATGTGTTAACTCTTTGACAACATGAGAAAACCAAAAGCCTAAGTTCAGGGCGGGTCTTCACGCTCATTGGCTTTTATACAAGAAGGATTTAGTTTCTATATCAATTTTGGTGTATTTTAACTAAATTCAGTTATTATTGTCGCATAACGAATTTCAGTTTTTCTTAGGTCTATCAAGGGTACCCCTTCCTTAGGCAAGCGTATCCCCATCTTGACTTCCCAAATTTCGTTGTAGCGAAACCTCACTGGGTCAATGTTGTTGTATTTGTAGGCCATCAAGTTCGTATTCTAGATACATTAGTTTGTTGGAGCAAGTAGAAGTACTATAATTCAATTTTGAAGCGATTCAAGAAAGACCAAAGCTCTTATTTCAATCTTGGATTTACAAAAGATGATTCAACTACAAGGTGTAGTCATAATCATCCTTATAGTTACTGATTTACACTCAAAATCAAGCCTTTAACAAATACAATCAATCACTCATGTACTCTACCTCCTGGGTGTGTATCTATGACTCCTAAAAATTGGCACTATAACGTGTTGATACATATGTTCTCTACAATATGGAGCAACTGAAAATAACACAACAAAGAAAGAAAAAAACACCCATACTATATGTTTTATGGGCCCTATAAACTGAACCATTTTTCATGAGTACAGGGATTTAAACAAACTGATTTTTTAGCTTATTTCTATTTTTTGCTCTTGAACCTTGTGTACTATTTGGAGCTTTGGATATGCTCATGTTGCCTTTATTGTGCAAACCCATCTGAGATTCAGCAGAATAAACTCTTCAATGTCCAAAGCTAATTAACCACCTCCTGAAATGTATAATAACGGAATCATATTTCCAATTTCTGCACAAACACTCATTTACATGCCCACAAGAAAATGCATATAAAGATAAAACTTTTACCTTCTTGTGGAATAATATTCATCTTTATGCTAAACTTTGTTTCCTTTTGATCCCAACTCTTCTCAACTCCTGAAGGTGAGATGCTATCTCCTGTATGAACCGAACGCCCTCTTCCCCATTTCTGAGTGAATTTATTGCATGTTCTATAAATTTTCTGTCTGCCTCAAGTGCCTGCAATCTTTCATTCAGGGTGGATACCTCATAGCTAAGATCCACCACATCAGCTTCTTTATTGACAATAGAATCTTGTACAATTGATCTTGGGGTTTTAAGGGAGTTAACTCTTCTTATAAGAGAGCGCCGATTACCAAATGATGCCGGGTTGTTTGTTTGCATTATTACATCATCATTGCCGTCGTCTTTTTTACCATTCTTCTTTTCTTCTTCCATGTTAAAGCAATCGCCATTTTGCAAATCCGGGTAAACCCCACCGTTGGAGAACAAATGAAGCTTCTTCTCTAAGTTACTTAACTTCTGTGATATGTATAATCTTTCATCTTCAAATCCAAGCCATGAACTATTTGGAGACCTTGAATATGAAACTAGATCATCATCATTCTCTAACATGAATTCATCATCAGGATACTTGATCTTATAGTACTCAAGCTGAGCTTCAAGTTCCTGAATCTCCATTTCCTTCTCAACCAGAATTTCATTTGCTCTATCCAATGCCTCAACATCATACTCAGCTTGATCTTCCATCATTCTTATGTCATGCAAAGCTTCCATTTGTAACGCGGCTTTCTCTTCTTGAAGCCTAGTGATCATTGCCAACGCCTGATTTGCAGCCACGGCTGAAGCGTTTCTCTCTTCCTCCAACTCCTTATACAAGCCACTCATAAATTTCTTGTCAAACTCAATCTGTCTCTTCAATCGGTCCACCTCACTTTCGCCTTCAATCTCACCCACAATGCTCACATCCAAAGACTCAAACCCGGATTCGTTCCTCTCAAGCGAGTTCCTAGAATCGTTTCTCTCAAGTGAGATCCTCTTCTGAAGTAATTGCATTCCAATCAATGTTCGTGAGTCCTCCAGATTTCCGGACATCCTAGGACTTATCAAACCTGATAATTGAGTCAAGAGAATCTTCAAATCTTGGCTAACTCGTGGAGAATCTTTTCCAATGAACTGTTCCAAGGACTTGCTAGACAATTGTCTTCCCCTGCTGCTTACAGCTAGCTTGTATGCGTCACCGAGCTCCAAATTATTCGTGGGTTGAACTCCTCCTCCATCATTGATATTGTTATTTACCTTAGAATCCAGAGCATCAGTTGTAGAATGCTTCTTTTCTGCTTCATTTACTCTCTCAATGATCTCGGGTGTTGGTATTTGCTTAACTTCTATTGGAGCTTCAATTTCTTTCTGTTCAGAAGCTACATGATCTATAAAGAGAGATAGAAATGGAAAAGTAATTATAGGCCAAAACAGAACTTGATCAAAAATGTAAAACAAATACGGCCTTTCTAAGAGCATAGGATAAGAATCCAGATACGGATACTATTATCCTAATGTGGGACATATAAACCCTATAAAATAAATAAAAATTCACATATCAAGAAAGTGCAGAGAATTTTTTTCTAAATTCAAATTCTTATCCTATGCCCTTGAATAGAAGAACCAAAACATATATTACATCAAGCTCACATTTACCTTTTGCTGGATCAACTTGAATATCTGCAGCATTTGGTGATCCGGGCACATTATCGGTGTTGATGGGGTCACTTTGTGGAGAGCACTCAGTTTTAAGGTCAATATCTTGCCAGTTCAGCTCCTCCAACCCATGTCCAACAACAAGATCAGGTAATGTAGATGGAACATCACTGGATTCAATCACATCAGAATGAAACGACTCATGATCGATCAAATTTGGATGCTCCAGCACAGATGCATCAGGAACTATAGGCTTCTCAGGAACTGTATCCTCCTGAGGCTTCATCCAATTGTCAATCAAATTCGGAGGCTCCGACAAAGTGGATTCTTGAACTATAGGCTTATCCAGCATTGTTGTATCATGGGGCTTGATCAAATCGGATTGAGATTGTTCATGATCAATAAGATTTGAAGATTGTGATGAAAGATTCAAAACTCTAGGCTTTGATTCTTCAATGTCACACATCTGACCTTCAGAGTCTGAATCTGAATCTAGCTTGAGTTCCGAGTATCCAAAATGAGGCGAACAATCTTCAAAACTTTCATGTACATCTGATCTTGCAGCTACAAAAATCGGCCTTTTGTTTACCTTTTTCGAGCTATTCCAATTCAACCTAAATTCCCTTGTCAAAGGAACGTTAGCATCAACATCACCTCTCTCAAGCTCAATTGAACTGGTCTTAAGCAGTTCTCGAGCATGGCTTCTTGAACTCCATGGTTCATTACAACAGCAGCATATTTTGGCGCCTTTCCATTGAGGCTTCTCATCAACAACATTTTCATGATCAAGCCCGAGTTTACCAACCAACAATCTATACGTTTCTGGATTGGATTTATCCTTTGTGGCAAAAGAGAAAAGACAATTTTCACACATTCCATGAACATCAACAAGCTTCTGATGAAGATTACACAAAACTAAAGATGATATTTCTGATTTGTGACTTCTGCACATCAAATCCCAATGAGATCCCATTCTTTGATTACCGAAAAGATGATCAAGCCTTGAGCATAATAAGCAAGGGATCGGTAATTCACAGTAACGGGCAAACCAAGTGATGAGGTAGGCAAATGCACCGTTCATGAGCAGCATTAAAATGAGCAGCCATTCTAATAGGGCTGATGACAATGCTGTCATGAAACACCTCCCTGAAGATTTTTTCCATTTTATGTATGATACTCCTTTTCCAGCCATGATCAAGCAAGACTACTCAATCATATGCAGAAATGAGATCAGAAGTGCCCAAACTGAAATAATCACAATAGCTTTGCCAAGATGGGAAGATAGACCTGTAACAAATTAAAGGGTAAGAGAAAATTAATACTAGCATCTAGTTAGACATTTATATAGAAAGTCAATACATGAATTACAAATTTACAAGCACATGAAAAGCAAATGTAAATTAGATCTCAGTAGAACAGTAACACATACAGAAACTTTAGATCAAATAGAGAAATACACAATTCTGGTGAACTAAATAAAATAACAACAGCACAATCAAGACCCAATTCAGGGGTGAAAATCTAACAAAAGCATCAGGATTCAGACACGATCTTATGCATCTACTAAAAACTAAAATTTCTATAGCTTCAGAAATGAAACTACTGAAGTTAACAATTGGAAATTTGCAATCAAAGAGCAAAAATTTACATGATCTTCTTAATGATACAAGATCAGCAAAAAAAAGAAGCAATCTCACAATTAGAGGACAGAATGAATGAATCAGAATCTTGAATTAAGCAAATGATCATCATGTAATGATGGATTCTTACAGAAACTGAGGGGGATACGGGAAACCCAATAAAGCTTCTTCTGGAAAGCGAACGTGAATGAAGTTGAGAGTTGGGAGATTCGAAGAGGAGAGAGAGAACGAGAGAATGTGCAGAGACTTAAATGAGAGAATAAAATAGTAAGTACAGATCTGCACGTAGTAATCAGAGCAGTCAAAAATAAAAGGAAGTGGAGATGAAAAATGCCGACACATGAGAAAGTCGGCTGAAATTAGTACAAAAAAGGGGCCTCCCCCTCTGCCGAAAGTTGCCCACCTGCCGAGTGAAACAAATTTGGCCCCATATTATAAGCAAGAAAGAAACTTGGTACATCAAAATAATCAAATGGAAAGAAAAATAAATGCGCTCCAAAAGATTCCCACGAAAACGTCATATTGTTGGTGGCTTCGCACTATGTAAAATTGTAAATGTGATGTATCACAAAGCAAAAGAGGAGGGGATTGTGTTATGTGTATTTGTGCAGATCATGTAGTCCTACCAAACACAGCCTTAATAAACATCCACCGGGGGAGAAGGCTAAAGCAGACATGTCCAAACGGGGACTGGCCCGCCCAACCCGCCCGCAAATAAGGGTGGGTTTGGACAAGGGGCCGGGTTTAACCCATTCGACGCAGCCCGGCCTGTATTATGAAGTGGGTGGGTATGGATTTATTGTTTGGCTCATGGGCTCACCAAACACAATTTGTAAAATTCAAGTGTTCAATAAAATAAATTAAATTTGAGTTCTCTAATTAGACTTATCAAATGGAAATGGGTCGAGCAGGTCAGATTGGGGTTCGGCTCACCCACACTGGGTTGTGGTCTCATCGGTGTTACGTCGTTGACACCGTGTAGTCTCCAGAGGAGGGTGAGTACTCCCAGTTGAGCAAGTCATCCACTCCCAGTTCCTCCACAACTGTCACGATAGCAAGTCTCTGAGTCACAGGTACAGATAATCATGTGGCTAGCACCTCCCAGTTCCAACCTTGTCCATCTATCCAGAGGTCCCTCACCTTCTGTGTCTTCATCTATTTGGTTAGGTTGATACGACATGTTAGAGCAAGGGGTTCTTTGTCCACCCACTTGTCTTCCCAGAACAGGATCGCCCTCCCATCGCCAACGTTCCATCTGCACCCTTTTGAGACCACCTCCTCTAGACCCCAGCGGATGCCCCTCCATGTCGAGGAGGGTATGCTTCTCCTCTATTGCATAACGGACCCACCCCTAATTTGCAGGTCATACTTTGTTGTCACGATTTCCCCCATATTCTGGCTGCCTTGGAGACATATCTCCAACCCAGTTTCCCGAGCAACGCAACATTCATGTCCCTGGCCGAGCATATGCCCAAGCCACCCATGTTTTTCGGAGCCCCAAATTCAATCCATCTAACAAGATGGATCTTTCTCATCACCTGGTAGTCTCCCCAAATAAAGGAGTGGTGTAGGCGATCAAGGTCATCACAAATCAAAGTCGGGATTGTTGGTGATTTGTGAAAGTCATCAGTCCCTTTGTGTGCATGTGGTAAGAAAGAGTCATATAGGAGCATCGATTGAGAAGATCGATCTATGTGACACATCATGAACTGTTTAGAGGAAGAGAAGTGGCCATATGGAAAGATAGCTAAATGAGACTCTGAGACGTGTGTCGTCGCCTATATAGGCATGAGAATCTCAAGTGCCAAGTGGCAAGACACGGACACGGTGCGCGTCCTATGCTTGGGCCGTGGCGCGCCTAGTCTCAGCGATGGCATGCAATTGATTTGGTAGCTATGAGACCGAGTTGTGGTGCGCTTATGCCTTGGCACAAGGCACCGTGTACTCGTCACAAAGCACAATGTATGAATGAATTAGAGCTACTCTAAGCACAAACAAGTTAGGCATATGTGCTTTGAGCAAGGAAAGTGTAAAAGTAAGCTACTCTAAGCTCAGTGAATATTTTTGACAAGGACTAAAACTTAAGAATAGCTTGGCACATAGCCACAAAAGCTAAAACTTAGTTTACTTTTTCTTTAGTGTCTTAAAAAATAAATATGAATGATTGATTTCGATAAGATTTGGCATCTGAACATAATGCCAAAAATAAAATTAAAAAAAAATTATGGAAAATTTGTATTAATGGTCTTCCAACTAAGGGCTTACTAGCCCACTGGCATATTTTTGTCACCTTAGTGTCATTTTTGCAATCATCAAATAGAAACTAATGAACATTTGTTTCTTAGATGTCCTTTCAAGTTACACACATTATATCACATTGACCCTACTCTAATAGACATAATCAAAGATGCATAGAACAACTCCACTAATATGCTCTGAACTATACAATGTCTTAGGAATACTTTGCAACCTCAAAAAATTTGCAAAATGATTATTGCATGGTGGGGGATTGCGTACTGGTGAAATCAAACTGTGTTCAACCAATATACTAATGGGTCATGTAAAAATGTAGAAAAATTTATACATAATCAGATTTTGTGTTGAAGCAAAACTAAAAATGTTGATGAAGAAATACATGATTAGAGACGTATAAATACTTGTTTAAAGAAACAGGTGATAAAGTGGGTTAAGCCTCAAAATGACTTTGCTAAAATAAATTTTGATGGGTCAAAGAGAGCGGATGGGAAGGTCGTTGTTGCATATATTATCAGGGATCAATTTGAAAATGTTATAAGCATGAATTCAAAATCTTGCGAGTAATGGAGTATTGTACAAGCTTAGGCCATGGTTATATGAGACAGTGTTCGACACACATAATAGGAAATTAAGAAAAATTGAAATAGAAGGTAGTTTATTTTTTATCAATGCACTAAAAGAAAGTAGATTAAGTCGATATGGTAATTGTTGATACACTAGTTGTTGTCATTTGAGATAGTTCAAACCAAATATGTGCCTCGTAACTATAATTTTATTGCGAATTTGATTGTAAAAGTACATAACATTTATAGTATCAATCAGATTAAGAACCACGAGAGATTTTAAACCCTCGTCCAAAAAATACTTTAGATTGATTTGTCAACTTATTTTTAACCTATTTAAAAAAATATCATTAGATTCTTTTTTCAGCGATAATGCCACTTGATTCACTACTTATTAGACCTGTCAAAAGCTGACCGAACTCGCTAACCCGACCCGACCCGCCCGATAATTTTAGGGTTAAGACCCGAAAATTTGAACCCGAAACCCGAAATCAACCGAACCCGATAGAACCTGAACCCGTTGGGTTGAAACCCGAACCCGTTGGGTTGACCGATTTAGTATATTTATAAAATTTATAAAATTTATTTTAAAAAATATAATACATTTTATTATTAAAATGCATAAAAATAGTATATAATAATTAAATATTATTATTTAATTAAAACTTTATTTTAATAATCATTAAAAATTCTATGTTTTTGACCTGCTGGTCAACCTGACCCGTCCGAAAACCCGCATCGACCCGACCCGATTTAACCTGTGACCCGTAACGATCCGAACCCGACTCAACCCGAAACCGAAATGACCGAACCCGAACCCGCACGACCCGACCCGATTGACAAGTCTACTACTTATGATTCCCCTCTAACAAAAAAAAATCCACTACTTATGAAACTCACAAAAAGGGAAAAAGAAAGATTTAAGGGGGCAATAGGGTAAAATATGAAACTCGGAATAAAAAGAAAACAAAAAAGACGGAAATACCCCGGGTATCGCTCTCACAAACCCTATCTGCGAAATCCCCATCTGGACCTTTGCAATTGCCTTCTCGTCTCTTCGCCGTTCTCTCGATCTTGCCCCTCTTCCTTGCCCTTCTCCCTTCTCTGTGTTTCCGATTTCCACCTTCGCCCTCATACCCCTCAATTCTTTTACCCGCCAAATTTCTCTCTCCTCTCCCTTTTTTCGAATTCTCGTTGAACCCTCCAACGTTCCCTTCTTCCCTTCTCGATTCTGACAAGTAAAAATCTCCTTCTGCCCGTTCGATCCGTGTTGTTTTCCGCCGAGCAAACAAGTATGAAGTATCTCGAGCTTCGATTTTGATGGGGAGTGATTGAATTTTTTGCCCTTCTGCAATCTAGGTTTTTTTAGTGTGAGGTATTTTTCTCTTCTTATCTCCTCTTCTCACTTCCCCATGTTTATGATGTTGGTTTAATTCTTAACCAGTTATTGAGCATAAATTCGGGAGTTTTGATGTGTGTTTTTCTCTTTTTGTTTGTTGATTTTGACCTGTATTTTACAGAGTTGTGATGTTTTTGCTTTTGTTCCGTTAGCTGTGGAAAGATGTCAAGTTTATTAGGTAGCATGATTGTTTGAAAAGGCTCAATCTTCATTGCTTCTGATCATATTCATGTTGATTTTGGCTTCCAGTGATGGTTGTTTGGATGATATGGGCAATTAATTCTCTTAGTTGAAGTTTGCGCTAGCTGGATATGGTATTTTTTGTAGTTGGGACTGGCAATTATGCCTATGCGTTAATATCAATTATATGTCCTTCTGGAATTGGACTTTTGGAGCACTTGATGATAATATGCCCCTTTCAAAGTAAGCTTGAATCTCTGAGCGATCTTGTAGTTAGTTTGTCACCAGAAGTAATGGAGCTCTGCAGTATAGCTCTTATTGTTCGCTAAAGCTTTGTCTTCTACTAGTACTAGATAATGGAATTATGGTTTGTTCTACTTCTAAGAGTCTGTTTTACCGATGTGGAGAACTGGGAATTAGCCTTGGAAAGAAAGTGTATTTTATTTTCTCTTTTATTTGTTGTTAATACGATTTAATGCCTCAAATGCAAATTCATAAAGCTCAAGTTTTTTAGTCTTTCCTTATTTAATATCTGTTTTGAACTGCCTTTCTTACTTCAATAAATGTGATTAGATTGTGATGATGTAATATTTGACTTTATGATCATGGATTTCTCAGCATACTCTAATTTTTCTATGATACAGTTGGCTTTGAGCACAGTGCAAGGCTTCGCTTTCAGCAGTCACAGGGTTATTGGTATATTGTTATTCGACCCAATCCAATGGCTAATCACGATTTGATGTCAGGGCAAAACCACAGTCTAGGCCTTAGTCAGGAATCACAGTTAGTGCTGGCTCAGAATCATCATGATCTTGGTGTTGGACATGAGCATGATTTAGATTTACGTGAAGAACATGATCATGAGCTGGCTTTAGGGCACCATCATGACCATGAGCTTCGCCTAGACCAACAGACCCATGACCATGAACCCGATCAGTCACACCATTATCAACAACAGAATGATTTAGGGATTGATGAGAAAAATAATGAAGGGTCTCAGCAGTTGTCAGGTCCTTCACAAAGTCACGAGTTAGTTTTGACAGACAATAATGAATTAGCTGATCCAGAAAATCAAGATCTAGATGAAAATTTAGATCTTGCTGTTGTTCAGAGCCACGAAATGGGGATTGAACACGATCAAGATGACATGGCAATTGTGGAGCACGGTTATGTAATAGACAGCCCTCCTGTAATTCAAGCTCGTGCTCTTGCTATCAATCCTACTCATGAGCTTCACGTGGGACAAGAGTTTCCTGATGTCAAGAGCTGCCGAAGAGCATTAAGAGACACAGCAATTGCTCTGCACTTTGAAATCCAGACTATAAAATCTGACAAAACCCGTTTTACAGCTAAATGTGCAACCGAGGGGTGCCCTTGGCGTATTCATGTTGCAAAGCTGCCAGGTGTCCCAACTTTCACAATTAGGACACTCCAAGAATCCCATACGTGTGGCGGTATATCCCACCTAGGCCACCAACAAGCATCAGTCCAATGGGTTGCAAATTCAGTGGAGCTAAGGCTTAGAGAAAACCCGAATTGTAAACCGAAGGAGATTCTAGAAGAAATCCACAGGATGCATGGGATTACGTTATCATACAAGCAAGCTTGGAGGGGTAAAGAGCGGATCATGGCTGCTATGCGTGGTTCTTTTGAAGAAGGGTACAGGCTACTTCCACAGTACTGTGAACAAGTGAAACGTACAAATCCAGGTAGCATTGCATCTGTATATGGGAATCCTTCTGACAACTGCTTCCAGCGGCTCTTTATTTCGTTCCAAGCATCAATCTTTGGATTTTTAAATGGCTGTCGCCCTCTTCTCGGGCTTGACAGAACTTATTTGAAGAACAAGTATCTTGGCACTCTGCTCTTGGCTACTGGCTTTGATGGAGATGGCGCTCTCTTTCCACTGGCATTTGGTGTGGTTGATGAAGAAACCGATGAAAACTGGATGTGGTTTCTTTCTGAGCTCCATAGCCTTCTTGAGCTTAACACAGAAAACATGCCAAGGCTGACTATCTTGTCAGACAGGCAGAAGGGCATTGTAGATGGAGTAGAAGCAAATTTCCCAACTGCTTTTCATGGGTTCTGCATGCGACATTTGAGTGAAAGCTTCAGCAAGGAATACAATAATGCAATGCTAGTCAATCTCTTGTGGGAAGCTGCTCACGCCTTGACTGTGATTGACTTTGAAGCAAAAGTCTTGGAAATTGAAGACATGTCTAGAGACGCGGCCTTCTGGATCAGACGCATCCCGCCTCGTTTGTGGGCCACAGCATATTTTGAAGGGACCCGTTTCGGGCATTTGACAGCAAACATAGTTGAATCCTTAAACGGTTGGCTTCCGGATGCTTCCGTCCTTCCAATCATTCAAATGATGGAATGCATCAGGAGACAACTAATGACTTGGTTTAACGAGCGCCGGGAAACAAGCATGCAGTGGACGTCGATCCTCGTTCCCAGCGCCGAGCGACACGTTGCTGACGCGATCGAACACGCTCGTACCTTTCAGGTCCTCCGTGCTAATGAAGCAGAATTCGAGGTCATTTCCCATGAGGGAACAAACATTGTGGATATTCGAAACCGTTGCTGCCTTTGTAGAGGATGGCAGTTGTATGGCCTTCCTTGTGCGCACGCTGTAGCGGCGCTCCTTTCTTGCAGGCAGAATGTGCATCGGTTTACAGAGAGCTGTTTTACCGTTGCAAATTACCGTAAGACTTATTCACAGACAATTCATCCAATTCCTGATAAGTCTATGTGGAATGAGCCAAGTGATGCAGATGGAGATGCGAGTAAAGGACTTGAGGTGGTTATTAACCCGCCCAAGTCGCTTAGGCCGCCTGGGAGACCGAGGAAGAAGAGAACCCGAGCCGAGGATCGTGGGCGTGAGAAACGGGTTGTGCATTGTAGCCGTTGCAATCAAACGGGTCATTTCAGGACTACTTGTTCTGCACCCATATGAGAAGTTTAGTGGTTCAAGTTGCTGGCCACGTTATTTGTACTAATGGCTTAGTTTTTAGCATTATGGTGATTGGACATGCTAGACGGACGAGGAGAAGCCCCTTGGTTGCTTTTCCTAATGTATTCAACTGAATAAGTGGACGTTATGAGCATCTTGTAGCAGTATTCATTCAAAGAAATTCGCCAAATTATTTTAGTTTGTTCTCCTATAGCATACCGAAGAGAAGAAGAGTAAGGAGGGTCATTTAATAATCTTAAAAATGGAGGATCGAGATTAAAAAAATGACAAGGGGTTGTAAAAACAATATTTAATTTTTTAAAAACAATTTTGATATTTTTCTTATATTTTTTGTTTTTGAATGGCATACTAAATATACACTAATGTTTATCGTATTTTTAGTGCTTAGATAGTTGGATGTAAACCTCGAACATACTTTCCACTATGGGGTTCTTGATGCAAATCTTTATGAATCTGTTGAGTGTTTTTTATTTTTGAGAAAAAAAAATGTTGCGGAGTACCTTTTGACAATATAGCACAAAATACAGTTCAATCATAAAGATAAACAAGTTAAAAACGCAAGCAATGTTCACTTATTATAACAACGGTAAAATAGGAGAACAAGTCTGCAGCTGCCAACTAAACTAGTTAATACTACTCTTGTCACTTGGTAAACAAAGAAAGGTGACTACAGAGTCGAGTTATAATGATCTGGAATTCCTGGGTTTTGCCAAGGGCTGGCTACAATGATATTCTTCTTAGTACAACACAAAAACCAAATAATGCCAGCTAAATGATTTCTTAATAGCCATAACTGTTTCCATATACAGAGCCATAAGCTCCCTGTTGGCTAGCATAGCCTGTGCTTGATGCAGGAGAAGCATATGTAGGGGCCGCTGCGGCGTATGAACTGTAGTTTTGGCTATAACCCTGGTCAGTAGGAGCGGCAGTTTGGGTTGGAGCAGGAGCTCCTGCTCCCGCCATGCAATTCTGCAAAATTCAAGCAAAGAGATGATATCAATAGGACTTGACATTTCTCAAAGGAGAATCATCAGCAGGACTTTTAAACATTCAAAATGATAGCTAAATACAAACTGAGATCTGGAGACTTGCAATTTCAATTTCTGTTTTCATATATTACTCCGAAATAATATGCCCTTAGGTCTTAAGCATTATCACATGGGGTCATGGAATTACCTGGATCAGCTGCTGAGCTGCTTGGACTTGTGAAGCATTGCCACTGATCTCAACAGTCATTTCACCAGGAACACCCCTTGTTTCCTGTATAGTGACAGTAGCCCCACTAGCACGGCGGATGTAGCTGATACTCGACCCACTTCCTCCAATCACCGCATCAGCATAAGATAATGGTATCTGCATGTGCTGAGTAACCTGTAGGTGTTAGACAAATCAGAATCAACCAAAACAATTATATCAATTGCGGTTAAAGCAAGATAAGGGAATAACTTGTAGCTTGCTTCTAGCACCTGTATTCCTTGTATAATGCCTTCAAGTTACTTTTTTACCAACTAAATTACTGATTAGTGTACAAAAACGAGAAAGAATGTGTTCAATGACAAAAGGTTGTTAACCTTGGGCTTCAATATTCTTTGATTTTGCCTTGCAATGAAAGACCCTCAAGTTTTGCCTTGCAATTTCAGGCAAAATCTAAGGTTACCAGGAAAAATAAGACCCTCAAGTTTCAATTTTAGTTTACATTCATACAGACAAGTACAGGCAGATGTGCACAATGAAAGTCCCTCCAACAACTACACTTATGAATCAAATATAACTGCTGGATATGCAATGGACGTTAAAATATATGAACTGTCATCTTAACATTCTAGGCTTCTGAAAACCAAGCTCCCACATCAATCCGTGCAATTAAAAGGAAATCAGCATCAGAAAAGGACAAGAACCTGTGTGATCATTGTCGGTGCTGACTGGGGATTAGCAGAAGCCTGACCACCCATTGCAGGTTCTCTTCCATATGCAGATATCCCATGATGAGGTTGCCTCTCTACCGGAGGTGGCATTTCAGGGGGTGGGTAGTAATTGTCATGTTGGCGTGGTGGTGGCATGTAGTGAGGACCAGGACCATAACCAGGACCACCACCAGCATTAGGAGGCATACCATGAGGTGGACCCCCCCAAGATGGCTGATGAGGAGGGGGCATGTGCTCCATATGATGAGTGTTTGGATTTTGCATCTAGAAGAAAATTCATTACAAGCATCAAAACAATGCAGACTTAAATGTAAATTGTAAAATTAAGAGTGTCAAACAAGGATAAAAAAACATTCCATAATGATAACACAGTAGATAGATACCTGCATTTCAAATAGAGGTATAACAGTGCGATCAACCAAAAACTTTCTAAGCTGAGATCCAATTAGCTCAATGGCTTTGTGAACATCAGCAGGTTCCCCCAAAACTTCCACAACTCTGTCATCTTGAAGAGCAAAAACAGGAAGATCCTCTGACAACATCAAAACAATCGATTAACACGGCACTTGATTGATCATCGGCATTTTTGCAAGTGCACAGCCACATTAGGACATTAAAAAGTTGGGTGAGAGTAGACAATTCCTAATTTCAAACTTCAGTCTAAAAAGTGCCTTCTGTTCATACAGGAATTGAGAATAAATAAACATAAGATTAAAGGGAGTGACTATACAATCAAGGCAAACACAAAACACAGAAAAATAGACTTAACATCAACAAAATGCATCAATTTTCAAAGCTACACTGATTCACAGCAAGGCAAATGGCAATTATTCTATAGTCAATTATTGTACACTAGTAAGCCCAGGAATGAGGAAACAAATCCATAAATTCTCCAATACCTGATCCAAGAACCCTAACAATGCAACTGGATGCTTCCTGGATAGTTTTAACAGTTGCTCCCTGCTTTCCTATCAAACTCCCAGCTTGTGTTGCAGGAACAAGCAGCTTTGTCGAGACCTTCCCTCCAGGAGCTGCTGCAGCTTGAGCAGAATCACCTTCCAATCCTTCAACAATCCGTTTGTGAACCCTCAAAAGCCCATCAATTGCAGGAGGAAGAGAAACATCAGGCTCTTCCTTGGCAGACACCATAACCTGTGAACATAATCAAGATATAAGAATAAGAATATAAGCCAGCTGGTAGCAACAATTGTGCTAATTTTCCACATGTATTTTCTATAAGAGATATTTTCCCTTTTCATTTTAGTTTCTCCTGTCTTTGCCACCAAAGGATTCGAGTTAATCAACAAATTGCAACTCACTACAATTTCATGCTTGCTAACACATTAAGCACATAATCAACCAAAAGTTGTATATAAACCCATGATGTTGTCCATCTCCATGGAGGAAATTTCACAACCATACTATTGAGTCATATACCTGCCAGTTTTCTGAGATTACTAAATCATCCTTCAACCAAAACTTGTAAGTTGCTCAAAAATCATCACAGCTAATTCCTAGGGTTGACTACCATCATATAAGACAGCATACAACTCAACACATAACAAGTTCGAATGTGAGATGGCAATGCCAAGTTTTATTTTCCATTCTTTGTGGCTATCTTTCAGTTGTTGACCTACCCATCTTGTTGGACATTCCACAATATAAAAACATATATAATCAGTCCATCCTTAATCTTTGAAATGCACAGGCAGACCAAACCTGAATACCATTATCTTCTACAAATGTCTAGGTTACAGCATGAGAGGTAAACAATAATATAACATTCACAATTTCACATATGAATTGATAACATGAGCAGAGATGAACAAATTAGTTATACCATTTACAATTAATCATCCCCAATTGTAGCAACAAGTCCCTCAATTCTCAATTGTCTGCTCAAGATTTATCTATTTGTTGAATATTAGTTGATCAGTTGATTTTTAATAGTTTGATGTCTTCCACCTTATGATAATTTCCTACAGTTGTCTGGATTTTTTATATTTCAAATATTTAGTCAAGTCAATTGATGTAACTGACATGGTTGGGATTTTACTTTTATAAAAAGTTAACACTTTATTCTTATAAAAAATCAGAAGTTACAGCCCAACTATAAGTAGTAACTTTGCAGATGTTAGATAAGATTATTTTTTGTTCAGTTAAAAATTACTCATAAGTCTCTTTATTGTTTTCTCCTTGGCTGTTTATCCTATTCAAAAAGATGGGTATGAAAGCTTTAAAAGCACCTCAGCCTCAGGCCATCGGCAAGGTTCTTCAGCATCTCAATACTAGGGAACACAGCACATGGCAGAACATCATTCATCAGGGCACTAATATTCCAAACACAGCAGACCTCCCTGTTACAGCTTCCCACAACATTTTTCTGTTTTATGCATAGAAAACTTTTCAACAGCCTTAAATGCTGGAAGCTGCATCGTCAATCAGCACCTTTGAAGCTTCAAATTTGAAGTGACAATGATGTTTGATGTGCTGCCTTAAAAAAGAGCGGACAGAACCTGCAAATACTCATTTTTGTTATTTGCAGTAATACCAACTTGTTCACACTTGTTAATTCTTCTTGGTCATTAAGCCGTTTTGCTCTGATGTGTTAGTATTACTTGGACTGAACATTCTAAGTTGATTGGTGGTTATTATGAATAACTGCACAAAGTATGGCCATTGCTTTCACATCATCAGGGAGTTGATTACCTTCAAGCACGGCCTCAAAATTTATGGGTAATTTTCTGGATTTGATTATGAATTGACTGTAGTATAGTAATTTTGCAGACAAGATACAGATTCCTGTGGTTACTTAGAAAGTAAGCATATTCTTATGATAATATTTTGATTTAGGACCGTCCAACCATATACAAAATTTTATTTTTGTGTTCTCTTTCATGGTTTTACAATAAAATATTTTTTTGCAAAAATTTAATGACAATATGTTGTGGATATTGTCATATTTTTTTGTTCTCTTTCATGGGTTCTATCTATATTTCTAGAGTGTTTATAAAAGGTTCCATAATACCTTCAACGAATCATATAACATGGTCAAATACTAAAGAGTATAAGGGATCAAGGAGTTACTCTCAGGGTCTTGGTTGAATCCCATTATAAGGATCCTTCTACTTAAAATGAAACTCTCAAAAAATCTTGCTGAAAAGATCATAATCAGTTGGGGAACATATAGACTTAATTGACATTGATAGCATACCACCAGTCAAGATGAGGAATAAATCAGTTGTAAAACAATGAACAAATCAATGAGCTATAACTGAGTTTTTATTTGAAGAAATTATTATATAGAAAGAATGCAGAGACTCACAGCTCTTTCAGCAGTCCCTGGAGGACCATCCAGAATCTTGATACGTGCTCTAGTCTCCTCCACCATTTTCTTAATATACTCACCTTTGCGTCCAATGATATTCCCAACCTTCTGTGCAGGAACAAGCATCCTGAATACATTTTCTCCAGGCCAGCCAGGCCACTTTTTATCCTCGGTATCTGTAGCTGGGGCATTTGTTTGACCCTGCTCTCCTTCGGGATGCAAGTCCTCGGTCAATTCCTCTGTCTCATTATGTTCATTGTCAGGAAACTCTTGCTTAGAATCATTCTCTACTGCCTCATTCTCAGCCAATTGATCAGACTCGTTTTCCCCAGAATTTTGCTCCTGTGCAATCTCTTCACCTTCTTTGGACTCGTGATCCTCAAAGTGCTCAGCTTCATCATGGCCAACGCCATTAAAGTTTTGTTCCCCATCTAAAGGAAAGGATTGCTGGTCATACTCATTGCTGTCAAAAATTGGCTGTTCAGCAACATTTCCATCCAATTGCAACTCAGATTCAATTCCTGGGAAACTTTGTGGTTCATACTCATTGACAGCAAAAGGCTGCTCGGATTCATCCATTCTTCAGTATTTACTGTTAAAACCTAGAATAGAGAAACAGATTAGTTGATAAATAACAACATAGATGCATGGGGCCATCAAGAATACAACCAAGAAACTATACTCATAAAAGCAACTTGAGACATCATTGGACTAAAGAATAAAAGTGAGAAACACAATGCCAAAATATAACTAAAAAGCTACTTGAGAAAGAGTTACATGAGAGACAATAATAAAAGGATAACAAAGAGCTAACAGTAAATACAGTGGGGACACATGCAGAAAGCCAGAGGACTAATGAATCACCTTGATTACTTGGTGCAATAAGGAACATCATTGCGTCATATAAAGAAACCTTTGTTTGTCAATTTTAGGAGAGACAACTAGAAAGCCAGTCCTCTCCAACAATTCAATGACTACTAAATGGCGGAAAAAGCATTTAAGAGACTTCAAACAAAAAAAATGCGGATGAAAAACCTAAAGCGAAAGGGAAAGAGGGCGAGGAAGGGAATTGACCGATAATTACATTTAATAACACAAATCCAGAGAGAATTCAAAGCACACACCGTTTATACTGAAACCCAGACAGAAACCGCAAAACAAAAACAGAAGAACCCTATCGAACGTGGCAAGAATCGGCGGGAGCTCCTCTATCAGCTAAAGAACCAAGCAAAAAACCCTAGGAAAAAGTAGATGAGAAATCCAAAAATTAAAGAAACTCACGAGATTTAATTGCACGAAGCAGTTGAATACAGTTGAGACCGAGAAGCTCCAAAGACTCTCGAAGAACAGCAGCTGGTGTGTAGTGGAATAATGGTTTAGGTTTTGGGGTGGAGGTTTATAGATAGAGAAAGGGGGCGAATAACCGATAGATCTCAAGTTATCATAATTATCTTTTCGCACTCGAAGTTTTCAAAACTGATCAATTGCAGACAAGTTCGAGATAAAGCTCCAACTGGTAATTTATCTTTAGGGTTTGATGTGTATGGGCTTCCCTTGAGTGTGTTGGGCTTGGGCTGTTCGGTCCTGCTGAGTATGATATCTGCATCATCTCCTTATGTCATGAGATTGTGAATGACTGAATGTGACGACGACCCAGGATTTATTACGTTACGTCATGTCGTCATTTTTCTCAAAAGTAAAATTACTCAAGTCTTTTTATTGATTAAAATAATGAGAAAATTGGAATACATATACCCCTTTTAATATTCTAACTAGTTGAATCACCGTTGAATCACCGTCAAAGAGTATCACGAGATAGTTTTACTAAAGATTATACAATATTATGATATTAATATAAAATTAAAATACTTGTGTATGATATTGTAATAAAATTATATAATTTATAAAAAAAATTTTTAAGATTGTGTCATATATTTATCAACATATAGATAAAAAATTATATACTTGAAGCATTAGTCTTGTTAAAAGATAAAAAAAATTATTATGCATAAAATTAATATAAAAAATATTAGATCAAGTTATTATCAACATTTAGATAAAAAAAAATTATGTATTTGGATCCCAAATCTTGTTACAAGATAAAAAAAATATGCATAAAAATATCAACATATAAATCAAGTTATTTTCTTATACAAAATTGGATATATAGAAAGAATGATACAAGTAATTATAATTTATATTATTAAAAAAATATAACATTATTATATTAAAGGAATGCAACATGGCGCAATTTTTTTCAACGGACATGGTTTCTGCTTTATAATGTATTAGGTAGATAGGAAAATAGACCCTCTTAATCATCATAACTATAATCTAAAGCAGAGGTTAACAAAAATTATTAAACAACACATGTCACTTTTTAGATTGGACCAAACCACCTTTTTTTAAAACTAATCTTTGACAAAATAACCATCATTTTAGTTTATAAATATAAATTATTATCCATGTTTTTAGAATATAGGATAGAAAATCTCATTATTAAACAATCTTTTATTTTTGGATGTGATAGATAGGAAGATCATTAGGATATTTTTTTATGCTATCATACAAATACTAGAATATTTATTTTACTTTTTAGTTTATAAATATAAATTGTTATCCATGTTTTTAGAATATAGGATAGAAAATCTCATTATTAAACTATTTTTCTAAGAAAAATAAATAAGTCCATAATACAAAATTTTCTACTCTTGAACTATTTATGGATTGTTAGTCCTTTAGGCTAATCTTGTATTTCTAGAATGCATTTATTAATTTCTATAATAAATAATTATAATATATGTAGAGAGATTTGTGATTAAGTGTATAATAAATCATTAAGTGTATTAAGTGTGGTCATTGACACAAAATTTTATTTAAAAATTCTTATTATAAGTTAATTATAATTGATTGGTCATCATTGTTATTATAATTTAAACAAAATATTAATATTAAGTTGAAGAGCCCATCTTGATTTAAATTGAGTGAAAACATATAAAATAATATAAAATTTATCAATTAAACAAATAATATAGATACATAAATTTAACAATTATAATATAAAAACTAATATAAATCTTTTTTTTAATGATATGGTACATCCGAGAAAAATAATTATGCCGTAGTTATTATTAAAAGTGCAATTATAGCATAAATTAGTTCTTACAATAAGCAAGATATTTTTGATATTAATTCATTTGGTAGAATATATAAATCACTCATTCATTCTAGATTTCAATCAATACTTTCAAACAAATGATTTGTCCACATTTAACTTATTACATGTAATATCCTCATTTAATATCAATAGGATTATTTCACAACTTTTTTCTTTAATATTTTAGTACTAAGTACTTTAAATCAATACTATAAATTTTTAAAATTTTCGTAGATTTTTCACTAAAATGTTATTTAAGAACTCAATATAGTAATTAGTTTAAATAAGAGACAAACCTATTTATTGTTTTAATATCTCAAAATATAAGATTTGTGACTAAATGCGTAAGTAAATCCTTAAGTGGAATAAGTGCATTAAATATGACCATGTACATAATTAGTTTAAATAAGAGTCAAACTCATTTATTATTTTAATATCTCAAAATAGAAGATTTGTGATTAAATGCATAATAAATCATTTAGTGGAATAAGTGCATTAAGTGTGACCATGTACACAAAATTATATATGTATTATAGCTATAGATTTACACAACATTTACAACTTAAAATGAATCATAATCCAACAAACTCCTACAAAAAAAGTTAAATTAAGATATATATATATACACGCACACAGTCTATGGATGTTATATTCATACGATGTTATTATCTTTAGAAGTTGGAAATCAGACGTTCAATATAGATTTAAGTTAAATGGTTGAGACTACAACGAGAAAACGGAAGTTATTCCTGCATGTGTATCGCACGCAATCCTCCCCTAATAGAAATAAAAATGTATGTGTCCAGTCTCAGTTAAGAGAGAAGTTAGTGAGAGAAACTCTCAAAATGGAGATTTTACTCCTTCCTTTGATTGAACAAAGACTTATTCTTCAACATTCTTTGGCTAGTTTTTGATTTGGTATCGAAAGCACTCAACTCTCATGTCAAATCGTTTTGTAATCTAGTGGTAGAGGCCTACATGGTTTTTGATGGAGCATCTTGATTGCCCCTAGAAGCAAAGTTCCAATTTTCTTCGCGAAATCTGGAAAGTGTTGTGTTTGCTTTAGAAATTAATTTAATACCCACTAAGTTAGTGGCTTAAACTCTTTCTCGAGGCTTGATTTTGAATATGGGAGTTTTCCTTAAAATGTGTCACCAATTCACCATATTTTTTGCTGAATTTTAAGAGAGGCAATAGTTTCTCGTTGCTGCACGATAGTAAGCTCTCGAAAATTGTCTTAAGCTGCTTGGATTTTAATTTTTCAAAGGTTTGGGAGGATTGGAGTTGTTGTTGGATTCGTGGTCATACTCGTGGAAGCAACCTCGTTCTAATCTAGCTGAATTTATCTCAATTTCTTGGAGCTGCAAGCCTTTATTTAATTAACGCACCTGAGTGGGCTTACAACTGAATTTTCTTTGTTTGAGTAAGTTGCATGCTTGAGCTATTTGAATTTTCATTTGGTTGAGCTACTTGGTTAGTGTGCCAGCTGCTTGTTTTGATCGATGGTGTTGTTGACCTCTATTCCTCTTTAAAGGTTGACTTTGTTCGATCAAATTCAAGAGCTCCTTGCTTCAACTGCCCTTCCACGTTTTGCTACTGATGATGGCGCGCGGATTTAACTACGCGCAAGTTGACAACATAAGCCGAAGCCAGTAAGAGAAATATAGAAGCTTGGGGGGCAAGTAAAGGCTTTGAGGGGTAGGTCTCCGGTGTTTTCTACCCCCAATTGGAAAAAAAACCCAAAGGATAACGCGATCCCAAACAAGAAGAGTGGCAAGACCAAACACCACACACATTAAACTGTGAGGGAAAACATCCGATAGGCAATCCCAGACAAGAAGGGTGACAAGACCAAACACCACACACATTATACTGTAAGAGAAAACATCAAGTAGGCTGTGAAACCTCAGAATGTTTCCTTCTTGTCTTCCATTCACTAAGTTTCGGGACGAAACTTTCTTAAGAGGGGTAGTATGTAATATTCGGGTTCCATTTTTTCCTTCTAGGTCGGAAGAACAAGTTTCTCGGTTTACAAGCAATCGAGTTTCTTTTATGACCTGTTAGCAATCTCGAGGTTAAAAATAGTTGATAAGCATTAATGCTTAATAATTCTTATCTTAAAAATAATATTTATCCTACTTTAGTATTATCTCTACCAAGCCTAACTAACTAGATTTAGCCTACGAGATCCTAATTTTTTTAATTCTAATTACTTCCCCTTAAAATAAACCTAACGTGGTTAATTAACCTTAAAATCCAAAGCCGCCTTCATTCTTCTCCGGAGATTTTCAGGGAAACGGGTTTTCGCCTCCTTCTTTGGCACTTGGCAGATCAATGGCGTCACTCCGACCGTACTAGGAACAATGAGCTACCACGAGACGCTTGAACCAGCGACGCTGTCCGCGCGCTCCACCAATTCGTCGCACGCACTGATCGTTCCGAGATCAATCTCCGGTTCTTCCCTTCAGTAGAGGCTTTCTCGTGAGCGACATCCACCATGTTTTCTTCTTCTTCTTCATAGGACGCGCGGAATTGTCTGGCGTTAATGGAAGAAGCCTCGCCGACGGTTGCTGAGTTGTTGTCTTCTTCACTCCGGCAGTAAGTACGTTCCTTGTGAATCTCCGTTCTTCAGCGGGTTTTAGAGTCGTGGTCGAGTCGTGGTCAAGGCCGGGTGCCCTAGGGGGTTTGGTTTTTGGTAAGCCTTGGTTGGGGTGGTTCGTTCGGGGCCGAAAAGTGGGCTGTTAATTGGTGGCTTTGGGAGGTTGACGAGGACTCAAAGAGGTTTGGACCGTCTGGTTCATTTTTGAATATGGTGCTCTCGTAAGTGGGATATCGATCACTTGGTTGATTGTGGAGCATGGGTTCGGTTTTGACTTTGGTTTTTTTTTCAATATTCAAGTTATTTTCACTTAGGACTAGAGATATACGTATTTATAAGTTGTTTTCTTTTTCAATGTCAATTCTTGTTTAGTTTTAAGGTGGGTTTGTGCAGGATATGGTTTAGATTGGCTTTAATGTTTTCTTTTCGGTAGTTAGTGGTATTAGTGTAATTCGAATAGTTAGGGGTTTAGTTTACAATTAATTAAGTTGAAACTTACATGTTATATATAGTACACTTTTGTCTGGGGCATTAATTAATGGGCACGTTCAGTCATGTTTATAATTAGTCGTGTATAGATCAATGGTTAGTTAATCTCAACTGGTGGAGGTCGGATTTGGTTTTAATTTGGAAATTCCTTTACACTCCGAGCCTGCTATGTTCTTAAATTTATTGTTCTCTTGTTTAGGGATCTTGTTTGTTTAGACTCTTAGTTTCTCGCGTGTGCCAGAAATTCTTCACTCGAGGTAAGTCGTTTTTCGACTTGCTCGGTTCTTTTCTCCCTTGTTAGATTGCATATCGATATTGTAGGACGGGTTTTGGGAACTAGTCCCGAATACCTTTTTAAATTGTTTTGAACTCCTTGTGTGTTGTGTGCGTTAATGATTTTAAATGTGTTTTATCGGAAATTACTTTGGAACGTTTTCTCTGTGTTGGTATCGTTTCCGACACGGCCCATTGTAGCTGGTGTTGAGGAAGAGTTGGCTAGTTTGACCCGTGTGACTGGGAAAATCGTACCCCTTCAAACGAAAATTATTATCTGTGTGTTTTTGGCAAGCGCTCCAGTGGAGGCTTAGCCCGGAGTTAGAAGGGAGATTGGGAAGTGGAGTGGGAGGGCCTGCCTCTGCACTCGGCGCGCGGTGATGAGCGCCTTGGAAGTCGGATCGTGGACAAATGAAGAATTGCATTGCTGTGTGATTGTGATTGTGAATGCGTATGTGACTTGTGTGACTGATATAACTAATTTAGGTATTGGCCTATAGAGTTATGATTGCGGTTGTGGATTTGTGTGCTGACTTTAGATAACTGATTTCAAAACGTTCTACAGTTTCCATATTCTTTCTAGCTTGGTAGATTAGACGCTGACCCTTCGGGGAACATTTTTCAGTTCCAGGTATGAATCAGGGAGCCGTGCAGGAACCGAGGCAAGATGGCGGGCCGGAGCGGTAAAGAGTGCGTGTCATAGTGGGATTGGTTTTTACTAGTTGTTTATAATAGTTAGGATGTTGATTTTAATATTTGTTAGATAGAGTTGGTATTGTGTTTCGTTTATTATTATTTTTGGTTCGGATGGTTCAGTTCAGTAGGCGTTGTGACGTATTTGATTATTTATAATTTTCGGGGATTCATGCATGATACGTTTTTCTAAGTTTTATTAAATAAAGGTTGGATGTTTTATTATGCTTTCTCGTCGTGCCCGAGTTGTAAGGTCCTACAGTGTAGTTGTCAACCTAAATAATAGTACCTTGTAGGTCTATTCCCTAGTAGCGCCTCGTCGAAAGACGGGGTGTTACATAGGCGATCCCAAACAAGTAGGGTTGCAAGACCAAACACCACACACATTCAATTGAGAGGGACAACATCCAGTAGGCGATCCAAAACAAGAAGGGTTGCAAGACCGAACATCGTGCACGTTCAACGATAAAATCAGCATGGACAAACTTCATCCCACATTGAAAGTGTCAATAAAATGGCATGACCGCCCCCTCAACCAATCAAAGGTTGTCTCTCCCTCGACCAATCAAATGGTGACGGATCACTCTTCCCACATCGGAATCACATGAAAACGCTCTTCTCAAACATCTATAAATAGGGGAAGACAACGAAGGTTACAAGTGTCGAAAAACACCTCTAACTCAAGACCTATCTTGCTTGTAGAGATCGACATGTTGATGTAATCGTTGAGACCGTTCTATAATTTAGGAAAGGTCAATGAAAAGACCTTAAATCACAAAAAAGCAATCTACACGCACTTGTTAAAAGAACGTGAACAATTCGAAAGCTGTAAGCCCGAATCGTAGCCGTTTGATAATTCGTAATAAAAAGTAAAGGTTTGTTTGTCCATTTTAATAATCTTGTGTCTCGATCCAAGGGCTTGTTTATTTCGGGTTTCAAAAATATAATATTGGTATGCAAAGGGATAAGACAGAGTATGCACCCTCAAAAAACAAACTTGTCTCGCATTTAAAAGCAAATTATTAGTGTTTATGCTTTGGAGACAACAAAAGCCATAATTACCACTAATAAAAAAAGTCGTTCGATCCTGGCCTGGACCGACTTTTTTTATTAGTGGTAAGAAATTTATTTTGTATAAAAAAATATGTATGGTTATAGTACAAAATTTATGTTGAAAATATAAATTTAATTTTTATATGATATAATATATAATTTTAATAAAAAAAATAATATTTTATAAATAAAAGATGTTTTTTATTTAAAATAATATATTTTATTGATAAAAGAATAGCTCGGTTTAAAACCTATCCAAAACCGGACCGAGATAGGATCGGGCCGAGAATATCCGGTCCTCGGTCCAGTTTTGGGGAATTCGATCCCGGTTCGGTCTTGGACCGATGCCCACCAAGTGGTGGTAGAACGCTTTTTACGAATTGTTCATTTTGTTGACATGACCACATTATCCTTGAGAAATGGCCTTGTTGAATTTTTTGATTAGCATAGATTAGTGGTCTCTAAACTTGGCCAAGAATACCTAACTAATGGATGATACTAGTTTTATCCTGATATTACATAGAAATATAGAATTACGACATTAAAATCGTTGGTTTTACTTTCAATAATAACTCCTGATCCATTTGGATTGTCAATTTAATGTAACCTAATGCATTAATATGACTAGTTGAGCGAACCAAACGGACCCTCCGTAATACAAAGTATATATTAAAGAATTTTTTATCTCTCACTTAGTTCAATTGACCAACACTGCTCTATGTCCGGATTGGGTATTACAGAGGTCTATAATTACAGAGGTCTATAATAGGGACGACCCTCTTAATTTAGTCTTTCTACGCATACACATCGCCGTAGGGAATCAAACCCGAATCCAAGGACAAAGACTTAGGAAACCTAGTGCCTCATCCCGCTAGACCAACTGGTGATTGGTTCAAGAATATTTATTGATAATGAGTGGTGATTTATGTATATGGATCAGGTACTGTAAAGGCCCTTAATGGGAATGACCCTTCCAACGCAACCCTTTTCATACGTGCCGCCAGAGAGATTCGAACCGAATCTTTGAACAAATGCTTAAGAAAACCTAACGCCTCATTCCGCTAGACTAACTGGTTTTATTTTATAAATGAGTGGCGATTCATTTATATTAGTTAGATTCTAGTAATAAAATAATATAATATTTTTTAAATATTAATCTTGACATTCGGGTTTGAATCATTATAGTAATACATATAGAAAATAAAATTTCTTTAAGTATTATCGTCTTGTTTTTGTGAAGGACAATTTTCATAAGAGTCGAAATGTAGACCTATAAGTACTAACAGTACTTGTGAGTTATGACCTATATAATACAACTACCAAATTGTTATTCTACATCAACTACAATATTATTGCAAGTTGTCATTCCCTTCAAATAGCAAGCTTCCTCTTGAGCTTTGTCCGCCAGCCAAAATTGCAAGTAACGCAATTCTTTAGGTTACTCGTTTCCATCAATTATGTAGGGTCACCTTGAAGAACAAATATCATACGTATCGTGTAGTGGTGTCTTAATTGTGTCAACCCATTCTTCTTTTTGGCCTTATGATTTCACATGCCATGTTGATGACATAGTACCAACCCAAACTGTCTTTGTTTCTTTGGTATTATTGTTTTGCCAGCCTAAATCTTACTACTCACATCACTGAAATAAACACATTGTAAATCCAATAAAAATAGTCTTTTAGTTCTATTTGTATTTGTTAGCATTTACAAATTAAACCAGCAAGGCATCACAGGCACAAATAAGATATCTTTTCAAAACTTCAGCTAGTATTGATATTCACTTTCCTAGCTTTTGGGTAATCTTCACCTACCTCTCTTGTTAGAGAGCTCTAAAGTTATCTTCAAGATTCATTTCAGTCTAAGCCAAAAAATGCTTTGAATTCCTTGCAAGTATCATTTTCATTTCATTCAACAAAACGGGACTCATTGTTATCTTCTATACTACTACACCCATCCAAATCAGCCACAGGAATCTGCCTAGTTCTCCTACACAAACACCACAACAACACATCATTGAAGGTTTCTTTGCCCATGGAATCCAGTTTTCACCTCCCTTCCCCATTGCCCAAATGGCCACCAGGTAACGAAACGTACCCGGCACCCGTATGAACTCTTTTCAATTAAACTTCTTCTCAACTTTCTTATGATACAATTTCATGTTTGATTGCAGGTAATGGATTTGCATCCGGGTCTATCGATCTCGGTGGATTAGAAGTGACCCAGATCACATCCTTCAAAAAGATCTGGTCAAGCCAAGAAGGAGGCCCTGGTAATCTTGGTGTCACAATCTATGAGCCTTCTACAATCCCAAATGAATGCTTTTTACTTGGTAGCTTTGCCCACCAAAACAACAAACCCTTGTTTGGATTTATTCTTGTTGGCAAAGATGTCACAAATGACCCTTTCTTTGGAGCCTTGGCAAAGCCAATAGATTATACACTAATATGGACAAGCAACTCATCAACCATAAAACAAGATGGCCCTGTCTACATTTGGCTTCCTACTCCACCAGACTGGTATAAGGCTGTTGGTCTAGTTGTCACCACTTCTCCTGATAAGCCTTCCCTTGACAAAATCCGATGCGTTCGTTCCAAATTTACTGACAATTGCGAGGCTGGTGGATTGATTTGGGGGTTGAGCGGGCTCAACATCTATGCAACAAAGCCGACTAAATTTGGAGTCCGCGATATGGGAGTTAGCCTAGGCACATTCACAACCACAGCTCAAAGTGGTACAAATTCTATCACAACATGTCTCAAAAATACCAATGCTAATTTATCTTGCATGCCTAATTTAGACCAAGTCCAAACCTTGGTTCAAGCCTATTCTCCTTATATATACTTCCACCCTGATGAGAACTACCAACCATCAAGTGTCAATTGGTTTTTCGGCAATGGAGCACTCTTATACAAGAAGGGAGACGAATCAAACCCGACTACAATCCAACCCGATGGCTTAAATCTTCCATTAGGCGGCCCTAATGATGACTCGTATTGGCTAGATTTGCCTAAAGATGACAAAGACAAGAAGAGGGTAAAAAAGGGCGATCTTGATACTTCAATGGGTTACATTCACATCAAACCAATGCTAGGAGCAACTTTCACTGACATAGCTATATGGGTCTTCTACCCTTTCAATGGACCAGCAAGGGCAAAGATTGGATTCATAAGATCCATTTCTCTAGGGAAGATAGGCGAGCATGTCGGTGATTGGGAGCATATTACTTTAAGGATAAGCAACTTCAATGGGGAATTAAGAAGTGTTTACTTTTCTCAACACAGCAAGGGATCTTGGGTCGACGCCCCAGATCTCAAGTTTCAGAACGGAAACAAGGTTGTAGGGTACGCGTCCTTAAACGGGCATGCCTTTTATCCTAATCCAGGTCTTGTTCTTCAAGGAAACAATGCAGCTGGAATAAGGAATGACACTAAACAAAGCAACATTGTTCTTGATGTAGGGGCAAAGTATCAAGTGATCTCAGCTGATTATGATCTGGGTATTGTGGAGCCGGCATGGGTTAACTATATGAGGAAGTGGGGCCCTAACATCACTTATGATGTTGCAAAGGAGATCAACAAGGTGGCAAGGTTTTTGCCCGGGAAGCTGAAGTCTGGTTTGAAGAAGATTGTAAATAGTTTGCCAGCTGAAGTGTTGGGAGAGGAAGGACCTACTGGCCCTAAGGTGAAGCAGAATTGGTATGGGGATGAACCTGCATAACTTTGATCCTCTTCAGAATCAAGATTTGTACAGTTTGTTGAATCAAAATTTGTTCATTATAAACTGCCCATGAAATGTTATTTTTTTAGAAACAGCAATGCTATATTAATCCAAAAGGGGGACAGAGATATATTCTCTTTTCACAAAACCGAATCTCTACCGCCTATAAATTCTATCTTCAAGTTGTTCTCTGTACTATGGACTGTTCTGTGTTGAATAGATATGGAAGAAACTCAAAAAATGGTTAAACTGTCTTACTTTGGATCGCCCTGTGTATGTAGATCAAGAACTCAACGTACGAGAGACTCATAGGGGTCTTGTCTTCAATCAAATATGAGAAGAATAGTGTTCCTGAGAAAAGCATATAGAATGAGTGTTAAGCCAGAAATCACAGTTTAAAAGCATTGCGTCAAACTCAAACCAGTTAGAGTGTACAATCAACTCACCTGACGGATCTCCTTTCTTACACAATCTCAACCTGCAATAAAGAGGGAGAAAAAAAAAAGAGAGACATTAAACTTTACTGATCTGAAATCATAAGAAGTTTCTTTAAATAATTCAGAGGAAAAATTGTTACCTGAGATACGAGCATCTTTGTTTTTGAATCTCATTGATGACTTCATTGAGTCTTCTTGATAATGGATTGTCATATTGTTTTAGAACAAGCTGAGCACACATAAGTAATAGTCATAAGTTAGCAATCATATAACAATATTCAAAAATTTCACTTGTCCTTGTAAATAGCAAGTAAAGCACCTGATGAGGAATTTCATCAACTATAGAAGTGCCAAAAATCTGCTTCACAATATGAGGATCTGCAGAGCTTCCAACAAGTAACAAGGCATCCATGCCATTCTCAAGAAGGTAGATACCTCCATCGGTTATGTGCTCACTTGACAGCGGGATTGAGAAAGGGAGACTTGACTGATCAATTTCTGTTGATGCAAGATCATGCACAGAAATCATCCTAGGGTACACGAGAGCAACCGCCAATGGAGCAGAAACAGAAGAAACATAAGATATCCATGAGGAGCAATTATCTATTCTCCCATCAGTTCTTAATCCAGTGTTTTTCATTAACGCTGTAAAAGACAACAAGAAACCGAAAAATCAAAATCCAAGAAACTCTCTTAAACTGCTTTAACTCATTCAAATACTTGTAGTTTGATAATTATATAATACCTAAGGTGTATAAAGGAAGAAGCTTTAGTGCTTCTGGGATAATAAGCTGACCAGATGATGATCCTATAGCACAAAACTTCCTATACGAATGCAGAATTTTGATGCAGCTGGTTTTCACTTGTTCAGTGACTTTCATTAGAGGAACTCTCAGCATGTCAGTTGCAGCTATGTATGGCAAGAAAGAAGCATGTTTCTTATTACAAATAAATTAAAAATAAAATATAAAAGTGTGCAGAAATTGAATGTATTCTAGAAAAAAAAACCTTGCTTTATACAACATCCAAGTTGAGCACCCAAGTCTGATGAGAGAAAAATACTGGGCAAGTTATTTGTACATGGAAGTGAGAGAGTGGAGACTCGAATTCTTCTTTGACCATGCACAGTTGTATAAAGAAGGGCACACTGAACAGATGAGAAAGAAAATTACTTGGGTTTGTCAAAGGATCATTTATTTTAACTGCTATAACAGAAGTTCTTGGTACAAGAACTGCATGAGTCTGTATTGTACAGAATTAGCCAATGCTTACCTGCAATGAACACTCTGTGCCTTCTTGTAGTTTTTCATCGATATTTAAGGTGACCATTATAGTCTTATCAGAGTCAATCTGTAGGCAGCAAAAAACTAACTTAACAACATTGTAGAGGAAAACAAGCACTAAAAGAAGTAGCAGCTAATTGTATCTACTCCACAAAACTACACTTCCTCTACATTTCAAATTCCACATCTTGGATGATTTGCATAAATGGACCTCAATGGTAAGTTGTGTATATTTAGTACCAGAAGAACAAGTTTATGGCAACAGAAAACTTGCCAAAATAGCAAAAGGATTAAAATGAAGTACACTAACCCCGGGCAGATCAATATCCATCGGAATTCGCTTGCAGAAATTTCCATAATATTCCTGAACTTCAAGACCCTGATAGGAAGGAAACATAGAAGGTAACCAATTCAACATAAATGAGCTTATTCTTGCTAGTCATAAATCATGATAGAGGCATTTGTTTGTCCATTTTTATTCAGCACATTATTTGAGTTCACTAAGGGCGAAAATTAGGATTCAATACCTGGCTGCATCTCACACGCATGACTGCTTCGAAACCTTGAGGCCTCGTCACATTCCATCTCAGATCATTATAAAGCTTTGCAGTGTCAGACACAACAGAGAATGGACAATAATAATAGACCTGGGTGTGTAACAAAAAAAAAACTGAATGAGAAAATTACAATGATTATATAACAAATAAGCAAAATAAACGATATGTGAATGTGCATTTTTCTGCACATATACAGTTGTAATATTCACATAGAAGCCATGTGATTCTAGTAGTTAGATTCCTCACCTGTCCTCCAGTGGTTCTTGGCACGACAGAGATAGAAGCAACGTCCACGTAGGATTGTGTAGTTAAGAATACATCAACGCAGACCTGGCAATTAATAAGATTAAACCACATTAGTGAAATGAACCAGAACCCAAATCTGGACATAAAAGATACAATTTCAAAATAAAACTTGCTAAAGTAAAAAGATGGAGAAGAGTAAGTAAAGTTCAAGCTCACCTGAAATTCAGCCAATTCAATTGCCATCTCCTTTAACGTCTTATCTTGAGGTTGGAGTAACTTATTTGCATCCTGAAAACCATCAAACAAGAACAAGCTTCACATAGTATAAGGGCATAGCTGGTTTGGGTAAAAGGTAAAAGTCAAACATGAACAAAAGCAACTCAATAAAATTAGAATGTACCTTCTCACCAACAGTTATGTTAGCTCTACCTTCAACTTCTCTGGCAGAAAGAGCACCAATTCCAATTGAAGGCAAGACTGTCAAAAGAAACTCATATACATAAGTCTGTTGGTGCAACATTGATTGCTCATTGCTCATATATGCTATAAGATAATCTTTAATAGAATATTCACTACACCAGTCCAAGCATCAATCAGTTTGTCTAGTTATGCTCAGTTATTATACATCATGTAACATACTAGTTTTGACAGATTGTTTTCCTTAAGATTTCATATCAGAGCTCTTTCTTGCATGAGAATTATTTCCAACAAAATGCTAAGGAATATAAGAGTTTGCCTGACTGAAACACCAGAAGCTTTCCTCCAAACTTCTTCATTGCAAGAAATGCTGCCTGAAAATCAAAAATAGTAAATTATAGCTTTTTGTTAACTACTAACTAATGCCAGCATTATTACTGGTTCTTTTGCAACACTATCAATAAAATACATACAAAAGTTTAATTTGCAGCACAGGGCATCCAATTATTTTCAACATAGATAATAACTAATGCTTTTCAAGATCACAAGATATAAACTACAGGAACATCATACAACTCATTAACAGGCATGCTAAGGCATAATACATCTTAAAGAATAAAAATGAAACATATAACCACATAAAAAATTATCTTATTTAAGCACCTTGATTGCTGCACCAAAGGCTGAATCAGCAGTCTTGCTATTCTGGAACATTGTTGGGATGCTCTCTAATAATGACTCTAAATGCTGACGACACTACATTTGATAAAATAAAATAAAAAAGAATCCTAAAATTAAGACAATAACCCATCAAATATATACATCAAGATCAATAGAATCATAAAAAAACTAACCTCAGAAAGTGGAACAATAACATCACTTTCTAGAGGACTGTAAACATCTTCTATATCGGGAACTACGAGCATCAAGGGCTGTGTAAATTAGTATAGAGTAAATATGTTAAATGTTCACTATGTAAGAATGAGCTTGCAAGTCATGAAAACAAGCTTACGTAAGCTTGCAAGTCATGAAAACAAGTCAAAGAAAAATGTTGGACATCCTTTAGAAAGAGAATGAAAAATAGAAGATGAAAAACACAAACCTGCTGCAGAGTGCGCTTCAAATTATAAAAATGCAAAGTCGAATCAAAAGTTCCAATGCCTACCATTGTCCTAGGACCTTCCTGCATTAGAAAAGACGTGAAACAGAACCATATCTCAAAAGCTAGAAACATGTAATTTCCCTTTGAAAAAATCCACAAGTATCTGTCTTTATATCCATTTCAAGGATACGGAAGATTTTAGTGTAAACTTACTGGGAGATCGGCAATAACTTGATTAATGGCACTGCAAGCAGCTGCAGTAGCACCAGTCTGTATTGCATTCATGGAGACATCAACAAGGAAGAAGAAAACAGCAGGCATTGGATCACGAACCTGAAGAAATCGAACAAGCACCAGAGTCAAATATTTATGATGAAATTCGGGAAATTTCCAAACGAACAATTTCAACGAAATCTTTACCGGCTTTTTAAAATGACATTTGTAATTGTATTGGTTCTACATATTCCTTTTGTCTTTTAATTTTTTCATTTTGTTTTTTATCAAATCCTCAGAATCATCTCCACTAACTAACCATGTATTCTTTGGGAGCAACAAATTCAACTGTGCCCCTGCATAGTTCAGGTCTTGAATAAACATCTCTACGTCGACCGTCAGGCCCTATATTGCATTGATAGTCATGTGGAGTTTCATCTGTGTATCCTACAAAGAAGCAACAACAAAAAAAAGAAAAATACTAAATAAACTTTTATGAAGACTTGCTCACATTTCCTAGTTAGATTACAGCATTAAGCTTGCAACACATCCTTGTGCACCATACAGAAAGTATAAAGCTTGAGCACCAAAGCATCCAAACAATGTTGTCCATTTATGGCAATGCAAGAAGATGAATTTAAACTAAATAAAATGTCATAGGTAACCAAAAGAGATAGTAGCTTACCACAGAAGTTACAGATGAATCTTCTCCCCTGATCAATAAATTTCATGAAAGGATTTATGTAGCTTTTGCAGCGAGAACACCGCACAGGACCACTTTCCCCAAAATCAATTAACTGTAAAAAAGATGTTCTATAAGATTATTATTTCAACCTGAGTCAACCCTTTGATAAGATCTTCATAGATCATGAACATACAGCATCTAAAATTAAACAATTCAAAATACCCCATGGTATATTAATAAAACATAGATGATAACAGAAGATACTAAGAATTACTGTTGTTTTATAGGTTATATCACCTGAACGGGCTCTTCAGATGGATGTGGAAGAGCCAATGGCTGAACCAATAGGGCCAACTGCATCCCAGATGAACTTAAAATATCAGATGTACATGGGATCTGTTCAAACAACATCAGATTGTTAAAAAAACTCAAAGCTCCCAGTTTCACCTATTGATATTGCCTTTTTACAATGGAAAGTTACCTGATTGATTGTACACCTCATGTAACGAGGGCTGCAATTTCCAGTGTCATGTACAATATAAGTGCTTGTAACAGGCTACACAGAAATAACGTGAACAAGTTTAGACTAACATAGCTATAAAAATAGTACATTTACTACAATTCAACAGAATTTAGAGTAGATAGCTTACTGGAGGAGGATTGGCCTTATTGTTCTGACGAGTTTCATGCAAGATTACTGATGAGCTTGGAACAGGCCGAGGAATTTGGTCAGGATCAACTTTGTTTGTTCCGCCCACAGTTCTGATCTGATTTGAAGTTTGTATTCCACTCACAGCTTGTGGTAATGATGGTGAGATTCCATACATCCCAGGTCTTGCTCCAGAACCAGGAACTGATGGAGGAGCAGCCTGAAAAATACCAAAAGACTAAAATTATTAGGAAAGGCAAGAAGTCCAAGACAAATCCTAAATAAGAGAGCATGAGGAGATTGAGATCAGTCTTCTTCTGCCAATAACTAGACAATGTCAGTAAGACTAGTCATTTGAACTCATCAGTATAAAAAAGTTGAAGCTCAAAGATAGACAATTAAAATACCTTAAGGCAAACCTAAGTTCAAAATTTTGCAATCTGAAGCTACAGTCTAATAAAATAACACATTCATATCGCATTATGGTTAATCCTGATATATTACAACTGTAATAAGTAAGGGCCATGTCATAACCTGATACTCAATAAAAGCTAGTATAAGCAAAGAAAAGCAGCGAGCTTTAAACAATACATGGGATACTTACACTTGGAAGAATAATAGTTTTGAATTTACCTGATGCTGTTGTGTCTTCCATGGCTGTGATCCAGAAAGAGGAGTAGCTGGTTTGCTCAATGAAGAAGTTGTTCCAGAAAATGGAGGACTGATTGGTGGAGGTGCAACGAAAGAAAGAGGACGAGCACCTGGTGGCGGAGCGTTTGGCCTAAGCAAAGGCGAAGGTCTAGGTGGACCAGGAGCTTGGAAAGGCTGTCTAGGTGGACCTTGTGGGATAGCATTTGAAGGGTGATGATGATTGATATTTAAATTCTGAAAGTTGTGAGACAGTTCAGGAGATCTTTCAACACTACTAGCCTTGTAATTTGGATTGGCTTGTCTAGGTGGTGGTGGTATCCCAAATGGTGCAGGGCCTCCCATATCTTGCAAACACTAATCAGAAAACACACAACAATTACTAATCCAAATGCATACACAACAATTAGACCAATTACGTATGTCAATTGCTGCACTTTTGTTGTTTTTCCCTTAGCATTATCCCCCCACCCAGAATCAATTACCATAAAAGTTACTAGTATTATACATCAATTGGGTTTAATTGTATGAATATTAGATACATACAAAAGCATTAGAAAAAATTACGCATTAGCATAAGAGTTTATATCTAAACTAACGAAATTGCAATGGGAGGATGGTGGCGGGAATCAAACCAAAAAAAATATGGGGAAGATAGTGAGAAACCATTAGAAAAAACAAAAGACCAAACCTTTTTCGATTGAATTATCAAAGGGATGATCTTGGGATATATAGCCCCAGAACTCTGTATCTTTCGTTTTCAAGCGAAATCGCCCTGTACTAATCACACTAATCAGTAATCCGAGGGAGATATGACTTGAGAGCGTGAGTGTATAATTCCACTTTCAGTAATTAATTATTTTTTACCAAACTTCTAATCTATAACTATAAATTAAAGTTTGTCTTTTTGAGTTATCAGAACGATTCTATCCACACCCCATATTTAAAAAACATTATTTTCCATTCATATTTTTTTTTTAATTCTATCTTATTCCAATAATCTTTATAACACTCAAAAAATATTGTTCCAATAATATTATTTCTCAAAATCGGATATCTATCTACTATCTATCTTTTATAGATATTTTTCTTTTTTTGAGTAAAAATCTATCAAAATCTTATAAGATAGGAAAATCTATAACTATATATTAAAGGTATACCTTTTCGAGCCACCACGTAAATTCTGGCCCCACCATAACTTTAAAAATTAATTTTTATTTATATTGATTTAGTTTTTTCATTGACATTCTTTTCTATCTATTTATGTGAAAAAAATTAAATTCGAAATTTAATTAAAAACTAACGAAAAATATTCTATCTTTATCTTTTTATCTAATTATGTAAAAGATTTATCTTAAATCAAATTTTTGATAAAAAAAATTCAATATCTATAACTATATATTAAAGTTGTTCCTTTTCGAGCCACCAAAACGATTCTGGCGCCACCTCATATTTAAAAAACCTTATTTTCCATTCTTTTTTTTTGATTTCTATCTTATTCCAATAATCTTTATGACCGTACACTCAAAAAATATTATTCCAATAATATTGTTTCTCAAAAATCGGATATCTATATACTATCTATCTTCTATAGATATTTTTCTTTTTTTTAAATAAAAATCTATCAAGATCTTATAAGATAGAAAAATTATAATATTTGACTAATACATGTGTCGGTAAGTTTTCTTACACTTTATTGAAGTTAATTATTTTATGCTATTTTAATTTTTTTGATATATATTTTGTGATAATAATTACTGTATTTATGAAAGATAAAAAAAATTCCCTTTATTGAAGTTAATTATTTTATGCTATTTTAATTTTTTTGATATATATTATGTGATACTAATTACTATATTTATGAAAGATAAAAAAAAATCCCGTATAGGGTACGGGTTATAAACTAGTCTAGATAATTAGTTGCCTAAATTTTGAGCCACCAAGTTAATTTTGGCCCCACCTTACATTTAAAATTAATTTTTATTTATATTAATTAAGTCTATATCATTAAAAAACTCTATCTATTTATGTGAAAATTAATTTTTAAAGTCAAAATTTAATTAAAAATAACAAAAACTATTATATCTTTATCTTTTTATCTATTTATGTAAAAAAATTATCTTAAATCAAGCTTTGATAAAAAAAAATCAGTATCTAGATAATTAATTACCTAAATTGAATTTGAAAAAAATTATATTATATTTTTTTAAATTTTCTTATTAATATATCATTCTTAACATTAAATTTAATCATTTATGTTGATTAAAAAAATTATACATTCGACGAGCAATAAATCACTGATATTAAATTTTATATTTATTTTTATTTATTAATATCCTATTTATAATGTCTAAAAGATACTGAATCGTAGTCGTACATGGTACGACGGGTAAAACTAGTACAGTATAATTTATTTCATCATTATAAAGAAGATACACATACATATTTAACATTATTCAATGTATATATGTGCAAAATTCAAAAAAATATATCTGAAAATGGTACTATACTCATAATGAATCTGCATTGATTCTAGCCTAAAAGGAAGATTGTAGTAATAATAAAATTCGACCAAAAAAGGAAAAAAATACCAAATCACAATGTTACGAGTGTTGATTTGGATTGATTTTTTTTTTTTTTTGAGCCCACTTGATTTGGATTGATAACGTTATGTAGAACGGTGCTTATAAGTTGGTTCCATTTTCCAACTTTTCGCAGAAAAATCACTTGTATTGAAGTTTTACTTTGTGAGGGCCGGTATATTTCACTTTGTATTCAAGTTTTACTTTTGGCTCTTGGCTCCATATATCTGATCCGGACGTAGAGCGGTATTCGACTGATCAGTGCTCGCCAAAGGCAAGACTAAAAAAAGTGAAACAATACCCGGTTTAACTATACTCATCAGTAGTCAGTATTATATATTTTTTCATGTAGTTTTATTGAATTGCATGATGTGTAACATGTTTGTAATCAACATGAAATGTTACACCATATTCACAACATTTCTACACTTCTATGTAACAAAAACATTTCTTACAGATTCAATTATCATCAAATTTTCTAACGATTGACCAAAAAAAAATCAAATTTTCTAAAGACGAACAAAAAAAATTTGTTCAATAAATAACAATGGAGGAATCCACACGACCAATTTCGAACTTTCTTTTTAGTCTAGGTAAGCAATTATATTGTAGACAGGAAATAGAGGAATTATTTTCTTCACACATGAAAATAAGCCCAACATTTGCCCTCATCCACTAAAACCATATCAGACAACTAAACTGCTTAAACCAGCAATTTTTTTCACACCATGATTTTCCATGGCATCCCTAATCTCATCTGAGCATCTCCACTTCCCAGAAGCAGCATACATGTTAAACAAAGCTAGATACCCACCCTCATCCTCTGGATCCAACTTCAACAATTCTCTTGAAGCTAGTTCAGCAATTTCTGTGTCATCTAAATCTTTACAAGCACTCAACACTGACCCCCAGATTGAGCGACCAGCCTTCATTGGCATCCTTTCAATCACTTGAACTGCATCCTTCACTCTCCCTGACCGACAAAGGAGGTCCACAACACAAGCAAAGTGTTCCCTTTCTGGTTCAATCCCATATTTCTCAACCATGCTATTGAAAATACTCAGCCCTTCATCTAAAAAGCCACAATGGCTACAAGCACTAAGAACAGCAATTAAAGTCACATTGTTTGGCATCACATATTTATGCATTTTGAAGAACGTTTCCAATGCTTTGCTTCCATAGCCATGGTTAGCAAACCCAGTAAGCATGGTTGTCCACAAAGCAACATCTCTTTCTGATTCAGTAACTCCTTGGAAAACTTTGAATGCCTTTTCAATGTTGCCACACTTGCTGTACATGTCTACCAGAGCAGATCCCAGGAAAGAAGTGAACTTGATGTGTTTTCTGAAGGCGAACCCATGAATGCTTTTTCCATGATCAAGGGCTCCAGTTTCTGTGACAGCAGAGACTAGGTTCACTAGTGTTGCATCATCAGGCTCAATATTTTCAGATTGCATTCTGTCAAAGAAGCCTCTTACCATCACTAAATCGCCCTTCTTTGCATACTCGGAAATTATTGTGTTCCATGAGACGGTATCTCTGATGGGCATTTCATCAAGCAATTTATGTGCAAGATCCAATTCACCAGACCTTGCACAACCACTAATCATGGTGTTCCATGAAAAGGCATCTTTCTCATCCATTGATTGGAAAACAGTTTGAGCAAGCTTTAACTCATTGCATCTCACATACATATCCAAAAGGGCATTTCTCAGTATCAAATTAGAAGCAAGCAATGACCTCCTCTCCATCCATCCATGAATGGACTTCCCAATATAAACAAGTCCCAATTGCCCACAACTCATAAGAACACCTAGCATGGTGAACCCATCAGGTTCAATTCCAACATTTCTCATTTCATGAAAAAATCCAATCGCTTCAGAGCCGCACCCCAATTTAGCATGTTCAACAATTATAATGTTGAAAGTGACGACATCTGGTTTGGGCATTTGATCAAACACCTTGTGAGCATAACCCGTTTGCCCATTTGCAAGATACATCTTAATCAAGGAGTTCTGCAGATAACCATAGGAACATAAACCCAAAACAATGGCATGGCAGTGGATTCTCTTACCATCTAACAACTGATTTTTGGACGCCCGGAGAAGGTAGAACAATGTGTTCTTATCAGGGCAAACAGAAGATCGAAGCATGGAACTATAAACACCAAAACACTCGGTCTTCGAGGGAGACAGAGCAGAAATCAATGTGTTGTATATGTAGAGATTGGGTTCGGAATTGAAATGTTGGAAGAGTATGAGGGCTAAGTCAAGATTTTCAGGGTGGGCTATGGCAGAGAAGTAAAGGAGCCTGCTCATGGGGAATGTCTGAGAAACAAGATTTATTCTCATCATTTGAGATAAGATTTGTTTGAAATGATCTCTGGTTTTGCATTTCGTCTCGAGTAGGACGAGAGTTGGGTGTTTAAGGGCGAGAGATTTAGTGGGATCCCAAGCTTTGTTATGGCAACTTCTTGTTGCAGAGCTGAGAAGTCTGATTCTTTGCATGCAATGAAACATTGGATTTGAAGAAAATGAACTAGACGCCGAGTTACAGTTTATTATACTCGGATGGAATCATAGACAACTCGTTTACCTTGTCCTTCATTTGTTATCAAGAAAATCGTCGTTTGCTTGCATGACAGTTGACAAAATTCGATTTACCAAGCTTTTCTTAAAAGTAATAATTATCATTCAAGTTAAATCGAGTTCCATAAATTCCATAACTTATCAATGAAAACTTGTACAACATTCTACTGTGGCACCAATCTAAGTACAAAGTGAGCCACAATATTACCTAATCGACAAGGATGACTAAATAAAACAAAACTACTAGATTTCAATACCTTCACAAATACCTACTATTGGAGCTAAACAAGAAAATCAGCAAAACCAGAAGAAGATCATAGTGTTCTTGTTTCCTCCACACTAGCTTCTCTTGATCTTACTGATGCAGCACCCTTGTCTTTGTGAAACAAAAGTGCAACTTGATCAAGGAAGAGTTGATGTTTCATCTGTTCGAATTGCTGCCGTTCCTTTTCCAACTGCAATTCCATCTCCTCAAAGTGATCAATCTTATCTTGGAACTCTTCCATCTGTCAAAAGCCAAGTGTACAAACAAGCTTTAAAATCTAGCACATTCATCCACATTTTAAATTTTTAATGAAACTGACATTTTTTTTTCATTTTAAATAAAGCAAACCTGGACTTGAGTAATGCTAGATATGACATCCTCCACACAATATTCTTCACCATCAACCTGAGTTCCTGCTTCTCTTGTTTTAGATTCTTCCACGTCAATAGCCTTTGATGTCAATGCATCACCAGATTCTGCAAGAGAGAATGACTTAGAATTATTAGCTTCATCCAAAAATAAATTAAAATACATTTGCAAGAACTGCCTAGTTCACAATGTGCATGCAACAAGAAAGGGGGGCTTACTGTGTCCACTTTCTATTGTATGAGCATCATGCAGGGCTGCTACTGCAGCTTGTGCAGCAGCTTCAGCAACCTCAGTTCCAGCTAATGCTGACAAAAACGCAGCCTGAAAATAGGAACAAGATGAGCATTCATTACTGTAAATGATAAAAAAAAGATTTATGAAACAAGTCCAACACTCCACAAAATCAAGTCAGTAATATTAATACTGTCCTGTCTCTGGGACACTGATGGCTAAGAAGAGACATGAATAGAAAAGTAGTAATTCCTAGTGGGTAGGAAAGAGGGTATTGAACCTTCCAGAAAGAAGGAACTGAATCTAGTCAGGGGGTTAGTGATGCAATACAGCAGGGAGGGATCATCAAATAAGTTGAGATTTAAGCCTCTCTGAGGTTGATTGACATTGTCCAGAGTTGGGGATTGTACCCTAACTGAGGTTAGTGATGCAATACAGCAAGGAGAGATCATCAAATGAGTTGAGATTTAAGTCTCTCTGAGGTTGATTGACATTGTCCATAGATGGGGGATTGTACCCTAACTGAGCTGAAAAATAATATGACCAACTTTCACCATGATACAGCTGGGAAGATCGTAAGAAAATGAATAATGGCACTGAAGTTGGAGGTGAAAATCAGTAAAAAAAAAAAAAAAGGTGGTGTTGACGAAGACTGGTAAAATTGATATTTCTTGAGAAGTGTTATGTGCTTTGTTTGGACTTGAGAGGAAGTGGAGACAGCAGCCCATTTATAGTTTCACTGAAGATTCTCAATTGAGGTTTTGGATCAGCTGGGTATGTATTGAAAAAAGTTGAACATGGGAGATTGACTGATATGACTCAGTCAAGGCAGTAGATAGGTGGGCCTCATCTACTAGACTCACATCGTAACCATCATTCCATCACCAAGCATGTACTACTTGGGGTTGCAAGGAATCGGTGGCTTTTTGAAAGGAAAGCATATAACACGATAGCCTGGGCAAACAATTTCAAGCGATATAGAAAAATTTGAAGTCCATTGGAAGATAAGATATAGAAGGGGAAAGCATCGGTGATGCCTTAGGCAATGGGGTCTTTGCTGATAATTCAAGAGGGAGTCTTAACAAGAAGCTCCCATGGTTTCATTATTTCTTGACCCACCTTCTAGTGAAGCCCATTCTATATAAGTAAAACATAAGAAAAAAAAATACCTGAGCCATAATTGGGTTGCTTGCATCAGCTAGGGGTGTCAGGCGAACCTTCTTCGCTGAAGGTTCCATCATTGATTCAGTATCTTTATGGTCTCTTATCTGTAAATTATTATCTCCATCTTCAACTTTAGATGAGTCAACATATTGCTCTCCGAAAGGAAGCTTGATAAAACGGGCAACGCATTCATTTTCAGTCCTACCACCAACATGCTCTGCAACACGCTTCCAATTGTCACCATAATGCATAAGTCCTTCCAGAAGATGCAATGTTTCTTTCTCAGTCCAGGTAGTCTTGACATTTTCAGTGATCTCAACCCGTCTAAATTCATTAGGATTCAGACCAACCCGGTAACCCCCACGAACATAGCACCTTGCACATAGAACCAATTCATACTGGGAAAAAACATTAACACCGTGAATGAGAAACCTATACCTTCATCCATACATGGTCAAGAGCTTGATAAATATTAATAAAAAAACATCATATTCCTATAGTCAGTCTTATGACAAGTTTTTGGAGGATAAGTTGCATCTTGCACACAAAACCAAGTCCTCTCATGAGATCATCTCCAACCTTAATTTGTTCTAATCGGAATGTTGCAAAACAAGTCTTAAATTTTTTTGCATATAGTTTTGTGTTTTACTACAAATAAAAGATCAAGGGCCACAACGAGATGTGTTGTTAAAGCCTTCATGAAAGGTCACCTAAAGGTTGAGAAACTAACCTACAAATTACCACGGATCCAACAATCACAAAAATAGAAAATTGATGGAAGGAGGGGTTTTGCTTTATTTTCCATCAGTTCGAGCCTTTGGACATCATAAAGCCAATACTATCATGGTACCAAACATACCATACCAGTTATCCCAAGTTTCTGATTATGAGGCATTAAGGAAAATAATGAAGAAGAGAAAGTACCCTGTCAGAAACAAAACAAGCAATGCTACATACTGTTTTGCAGCCACTGCATAATTTCTTTCCCCTCTCAGAAGATGCAGTTTCGGCTGATTCAATAGACTTGGAGGGGGCATTGTCTTTGTTGTCGTCCAATCGAGGAACTAGGGTTTGTTGTTGTTGCTTGGAGGATGGCGAGTAATTGATAAGACCCCAAGTGTCAAGAAAATCGAAGACTCTTCTGATAGAAACCACATCTCCTATGAGAGTCCTTCGCACTTCCGTGAAAGTGATTTTCGAGGCGGGATTCGCTCTGAATTTTTTGATGATGGAATTCCGAAGGTATTTGTATTGACTAGGGTTCTTGAAGGCAGATGTACCGTCGAAGAACTCCGGCATTGATCGAAGCTCACAATCATGTATGTTGTTCCAGTCGAACCATTCTGCGACAACACCAACAATAAAACCTTATACAAAATTCCAATTTGAATTTGAAATTAGGAAGGAAAAGAAGAGAAGTTAAGAGTAAGCAACTGGAGTAGCTAGGCAGGATGACGAAGTCAGATTCTGGAAGCTTCTTCGGCGGAAGAGAAGTAGGATCTGAGTCGGGAGGTAGCTGTGCTCCAACGAAAGCAACGCCGTCGCCTCCTACCGGTGGTGGATTCGGGGCTTTGGCATCTTGGACCGCCGCGTCCGTCGCCATGGTCTTTCCCCGTCGGTTTTTGATTTGGGTCTCCCCTCCAAGGCAAACATAAAAGGAGTGTTTTTTAGTCACGCTCAAAATTAGTTGTACTTTTTTTTTTTTTATATCAACAAACGGGGCTAACCCCTGCGAAATTTTGTTAGAAGGGAAAATTAGTTGTACTTAATAATTAACACATTAGTTATCTGACAAAAAAAATTAACACATTATTTTTTTTGGATTGGATATTTTTTCTAGATAAGACACTTGTACATTTTTAAAAACATCTTTCTTAATAATTATTTTTTTTAAATAATATTTTTTGCAAATAAAATATGTATAATTTTTTTTTTAAATCCTTAATAATTAATTTACTTAAAATTTAATAAATATAAATAAATAATGTAATAATTTTATTAAGAACACAGAAGCTAAAACTAGTTAAAAAATAAGAAGAAAATAAAAACACTTCTCTTGGCCTCTTAACCAACGTGTTCAGATTGGCTTCAATTCCCATGGCCATGTACTCGATTTCAGAGCTACATATCGTCCCCCTCCTCAATCACTTGAAGCCCAAATCACTCAAACAAATCAAGCAAGTACACGCCTTGATCATCACCGCCGACCTCAAAACCCCTCCTCTTCTGAGTAAACTTATCGAACGCTACTGTGCTCTCTCACCCCAATCCGCCACCGCCACCTGTTATGCCCACCGCATTCTCAACCACCAAGACGGCGATGGGCCGTTTCTCCTTAACACTCTCATCAAAGCCAGCCAACCCAGAGACTCGGTTATTCTCTTCTCCGACTGGGTGTCCAAGTCATGTCTTTCCTTTGACGAGCACACTTACATTTTCGCTCTGGGAGCTTGTGCTAGGTCGGCTTCGAAATCGGCGTTGATTGAAGGTAAGCAGGTTCATGCTCGGGTTTTGAAAGAAGGGTTCATGTCGAGTCTTCAGGTGGCGACGACCGGTATTCATTTTTACGCGAGTAGTGGTGACGTGGGTTGTGCGAGAAAGGTGTTCGATGAAATGCCTGTGAGAAATGCTGTTTCCTGGAATGCTTTGTTAACTGGGTACTGCTCACAAAGAGACCACTTTAACATGGAGAATGCCCGGGAAGCTTTGGTGCTTTTCAAGATCATGTTGGCTGATGGTGAGAATGGAGTTAGACCGACAGATACTACGATGGTCTCTGTGCTTTCGGCTTCATCGAGATTGGGTGTGTTGGAGACTGGAATTTGCATCCATGGATTCATTGAAAAAACTATTCATGACCCTGGAAACGATGTGTTTATAGGCACTGGTTTGGTAGATATGTATTCCAAAAGTGGGTATCTAAGAAGTGCTTTGGTAGTGTTCGATAGAATGACGGAAAAGAATGTGATGACTTGGACTGCCATGGCTACAGGACTAGCACTTCATGGAAATGGGAAACAAGCTTTAAAGCTACTAGATGAGATGAAGTGTAACAATGTGATGCCAAATGTGGTCACTTTCACTAGCTTGTTTTCTGCCTGTTGTCATTCAGGGCTTGTGGAGGAAGGCCTCCAGTTATTCCACACCATGGAGGAAAAATTCGGGATATCGCCTAATATTCAGCACCATTGTTGTATAGTCGATCTCCTAGGTAGAGCAGGGCACTTGGAGGAAGCATATGACTTTGTAGTAGATTTGCCAATCGAGCCTGATCCTGTGCTGTGGAGGAGCTTGCTTAGTTCATGTAGGCTTCATGGTGATACTGAAATGGGTGAGAAGGTTGCAAAGTTTTTATTTCACATTCAGCCCTCTGTAAACCCTGATGACTCTGAAGCTTCGAGTGAGGATTATGTTGCTCTGTCAAATGTCTATGCCATGGCGGGAAAGTGGATAGATGTAGGGAAGGTGAGAAAGGAGATGAAGAAGATTAAACATGTAAAACTGAAACCTGGTCTTAGTGTTGTGAAGTCCAGTTTTTGAGTTCTAGATGCTTTATGTTTCTAACTTCTGAAATGGTGTGAAGGACTTGTTCAGCAATTTGGAACAAGAACTTGTTTCAAATTCTAATGGATAGATTGCTAGCAGTGATTTTTTTTATTCCACACATCATTTTACATCATAGGAGAACAATTTAGTGAAAATAAGAGGAGCAGCAAATTAAGCTGAGATACAGAACTTATTTGTATCAAAATAACCATAAAATTCTTCGGTAATGACAGTCAAAAGAAGTTTTACATTTTTTTGGCATTGCATGTGATGCTTTATTGTGTATAAAGGGAGAAAAAGTTGATCAGGGAGTGAAGGTATTTGACAAAATATTGCTATTTACTGTCAATACAGCAGTCTCTATGCCACGCCAAGAGACGAGCTAATATGGCTTGCAATAAACCAAATAAAAATGTTGGTTTTCTTTACACGGGTAATAATGGAGGACTCATAAATGGAGATTAAATTAAAGGGATTCATGAATGGAAATTAATCTATGGATCTTGGCTCTGATCAATCCCACCACAGATCCTCTTTTGGAGGTGTTCCAAGCTAGCCACTCTCTGCATTGATGGAGTTCTTCCCATTTTGCTAGCTGCTGCATTTGGAATCCCTTTTTCAGTAGAACCAATCTCAGTTGCTGTAGTTGTTTCAGCTCTTGGCATATGATTTGCAGGTGGAGGAGGAGGCTGATAAAGCTGCTGCTTTGGGTTGTGAACTGGAACAGCTGAATCAGCTGAATCAGAAGGGCTTCCACTAAAAGATGGAGCTCTCATGGAGGATATCTCAGACATTGCTTGCAACAATGGGTTCATTCCTGTGACTCTTTTTACAGTCTCCTCAGCCATCATCACCTGAAATAAAAGCGAAACAACCCTAACATCAACATCTTAATCAAACAACAGCGAAAAATACGAGGGAAAAGATTACAGTTTTTTCCTCTTACCTTTGCTCTCAGTGTTTCAACATCGGCTTTTAGGACTCTATTGTCAACCGCTGCTTCATTGTACTTGTTGCTTATGTTTGTTAGACGCTTCAACAAAGAGGAGTTTTCTACCTTAAGCTGAGAAACCTGTCATGATAACAACTTATTAGATATGATAATGTAAAAGAGATGTTTTGATGATGATAAACGATGAATAAGGAAAGTAAACCTGTGTCTCAAGTTCAGAGAGATGTGCCTGCTTTCTCCTCCTAGAGCGTCTAGCGGACTCTCTATTCGAAAGCATTCTGATGCAAGAAGATATATGCAGGTATTAGTACTATATAAGCTATGTGCTTATTGCTTACAACTCTTACAAAATAAGTCATTTGCTCATAAAGGCATGGCAGAAGATCCAACTTCATACCTCCTGACACGCTTTACATCAGATGTATCCATATTCCCAGTTGCTTCATTTTCATCATCGACTTCATCATCATCTGATTGATCCCTTGATGATCCGCTTATCGCTGTCTTGGTTTGAGCAACAAATTTCTTCGGTAAGGAAGGTTTTCCGGTAAGTCCTCGTACATCTTTGTATTGTGATGCTACAATACATTGAACGAGCCAAAGTTAGACAGTGATAGAAAACCCAAAATGGTGTAAGATATACAACCATGTACATGTTTCCATATCAATATAGCACAAAAATAAATCATATGTGTATCATTTCAGAAAGGAAGCTTGAAACATGATAAAAGAGAAACCTTTTCCAGGAACTTGAGTCACTGAAAGAGAATCAGCTGAACCCTGTGACGTGCTATCTGCAACCCCAGATGAGATCTGGCCTATAACATATGGAGCCTGTTAACATGAAGAAAAGCTAAAGCTAAGAATCATAACACATAGGACATTATCACTAATTACTAAAGCTTGTGAATCGCCTAAATATCAGAATTCTGTGAGATTATGCGAATTTTTGTCCACAATCATGATTCATAATGACAACTGAATGGCTGGCAAAATATTCATAGTGAAAACAGCAAAACTTAATCTAAACCAGTCACCGGATTAAGCTCAGATAAAAAAACATTGAACAACCTCACAACTAAAAATAAAAAATAACTTTTGTGAACATGAAATCCATAAATAGAAAGAAAGTAAATTTTCATTGTGTTGACAGATCCTCCTCTATGAGAGCACAGCAAAAAAGAGCACAAATCTACCAAAAGAAAGGGGAAAAAAACAGAGCTTGCAAAAATGCAGAAAAGGGAAAAAAAGCGAACCTTTGTCAAAGCAACAGCAGCGCAAGCCAAATCGAGACGGCTCTTGAGAAATTCCTGGTAATCCTCCGAATTAGACGCCGGATTAATGGTCCTGGGTGGAGGACCAGTGCCAATTTTCCGATTAACGGCGTCCTTGATCGCCACGACGTCGTTTTCAGCAGCCGATTTGGAAGACGAAGTCGTATCCGATAAAGGCGAAGACGCCTCCTCCTGGAGGAACCTCTGGAACGCCCACTCGGACGCACTACGGCTCATCTTGAGATCCTCGGCCGGCGCCGGAGGTGGCGGGTGAGCTGCCGACCAGAACTGACCGGAGATGTCGTCCACTGAAAATACCCTATCCATTTTCTCAACTGATTTCTTCGTTGGAGTTGGCGAAATCGGTTTGTATTTGAATTTTGCGATGCGAGAGGACGAGGAGCACGTGATGGCTCGAATAAAAAACTTGGAAAAAAAGACAAACTCGTGATATTTTCAGACACGCATACGTGGCGCTGACTCCTTGTGAATTTTTCGTTTACGAAAAGTAATTATTTATATGGTTTGTTTTCCTTTTTTTATAATTTTGTTATTATGTTATAACTATCAATAAGGTAAAAATGATACATTCTACCAAAAAATGATACATCTAGAAATATTGATCAGACTACGGTTTTTTTTAAATGGTTTTGCTGTAGAATGCATCTAGAAAACTTTCATTCTCGTATATTGAGGTGTTCTCACACAAACCCTCCCCTAAATATATTTATAAATGTTAATCCATACTTATTGTATGAGTACATTTTTAAAAAGATATAATTAAGGGGTGTTATCCTTATTATATATAAAGATAACACATCGTAATTGGCTAATTACCCGTAATTTAGATGGTAGTCGGCAGACCTTATGTACCTTCCCTTTACTTTAAGTTTATTTTAAACACATTTTATCCACTACTTAAAATTCTATTATTTTAAACACATTTCATTATGAATTACTTTAATTAGCCGTATCTATCCTTACATATAATTAATTATATTTGAAGTGTGATTATCTTATAAGCATAACTTTACCTTTTATAAGCACAAATGACATTTATTATCAAATAATTTTTTTTAGGTCTTTTCTTTTGCCTCGCCCGATTCGATCGGTTGGACCCCGATCTATATCCAGTCGAAGTACTTCATGGCCCAATTTTAGGAAAAACCCTCTCAATATCAGTTTTTTCATATATATCGTCAATGTGATTAGAATTTTAAATCTTATATATAATATTTAAAGAGTCTAAAATCATTTAATCACTAAACCAACTGAATATTGATTATGAATAAGCGTGTCTATATTGTGTGAAGAAGACTTTTTATTAGGAGTAGTTTCGTAAGATTTGGGGCATGTGCCCATTTGTGGCGCGTCGATGCTATCCATTAGGTCACAAGTCACAATAGCCACCACATAATCGGGAAAAAAAATTCAGATTTACCTATTTTGGATAAGGTTCTCTTTCTAATTTCTATAGCTAGCTCATTCATTTAGTGGGGCCGACCAATGATGATGTGTTGGCCGTTGATGATGATTGAAAGCATCTCCCCATTTCCTTACCCATTTGACCGATCAACTAGCCCATGTTCGTGTACAAAGGTTATCACTTAGATTCCCACATTTGCTCGGTGTCTAATGTCTATGCATCATTTTCTAAATTTAAATATTTAATTTATTGATATGTTACGATTTTATCATTATGGGTCTCGAATTTATATTTAAATATTAATTTTATATTGATTAATATAATATATACGGAGTAATTTTTTTTAAATTTTAAACTAAAATTATTTCTATACAAATTAAAAAAATTTAATAAAAAAATTGAAAAAATCTCTACATGGCACGTACCAAGATTCAACTAGCTCACTTCATAATTCAAATAGCAACAAGTTGCAATAAGTAAAACAACCCCCTACAAATATCATATATTCCACTAGTTCAAGTTGTATATAAATATCCCGAGCTTTAACAAATCCCAACTGATATATAAGGTTTGATTAAATATCTTAGGCAAACCATAACTTAAAAGCTTAAAGACACACTCATTAACAATAATACACTTTTATTACTCCGCATTATTTAAATAACCTTTTTATAAGCTACTGGAGTATGTTTTTAAACGGTTTACCTCACTTTGTTAAGATTGAACATGCCAGAAAATTGAAAAGGATGTCCAACCCGGCAGCCCGGCCCATACTTTAGATCCGATCATATTCTTTTTTTTTCTTTTTTTTTTTGGTAGATATTCGATCTAAGAACATACACAAGCCTCTAGATAAAAAGGGCGGAGAGATTGCTTTATTGACTTGCTTGAGCAAGGGAGAAGAAAGAGGAAGGGCATAGCTGGCAAAGGTATTTTAATTTGCTGAGCTTCCGAATGAGGGACACAAACTTTTTTTTTTTTGTTACAATAAACTTTTTATATCACTATATAAAAAGGAACTTTTTTTTTTGTTTGAAGGAATTTTTTTATGAAGGATCTATGAAGATAGATCATCCATCTTTGATGGAAAATCAGTTTAGCAATTCTGATACAAGTCCAACACCGTGTAAATGGGCTCCAACAAGGCTGTACAAGCCCAAAACCATGGCCCAATAAAGTAAATTGATAATTGATGTCACGGACTCGTAGATGGTTCCAAGGTAGTTGAAGGTACAGACTTTTTTTCCAGGATTCATGTGTATGCACACTTCAAATTTTCAGTAGTATTTCCTATACATCTGTAAACAACCCTTCAATATTGGAATTTCATGTAACGTCGATGAAAACAAAATTTTATGGGAAAAAATCATCTGAACTGTATTTATTGTAAATCAAACAAAGACCTAATCTTTGCAAACAAGGTTTAATTTATGAACAACAAAATCCTTTTTACTACAAACATCACATTTTCATTATTAACATTTTTTATGACTAGAAACTTAGGGTTAGCCGGAAAAGACCGCAAATCATGTAAACTAGCCTACATCGACTAGCTCGATCCAATCTCCGTTTGTTTGACTCGATCCAATATAAGGAAGAATAGTAATACGGAGTACTTGTTTTTCCACCGATAGAAATCAAATTAAAAAAGTCTCAATATCTTTCATGTCTACTACCACTAGTCTATATGGGATCCTTGCTAAGTTGCTAATCCTTAACCCCATTTTGTTGATTGGCTCTTTCACAAATTACGCAAAACAAAGACGCCTTCATTTACGCCCATACCAACAAGGCTACACGACATTTGTGAACAGACAAAAAAACAAAGGTTGGCCAAATTTTTTTGGTAGAAGGTTTGGCCAATGTTATCATCACTTTTTAGTCTCTCCCCAATTTCCAACGTTTGATAACGAAGTAAACGAGTGGCTTCTGCTGCTGCCCGTAGTCAGTCGCCCATTTCTCCCCCAATCCCACATGGCTCACCCTCAGCCTTATAAATTCGGCTTTACGGTTCAATTCTTCCATTCTCACAGTCACACCCATCTATTCTCTCCATTCTCCGAAACAATTTACAACTTTGATCCAGGTAATTTGATTTCGAATCCTACTCTTTATTTGTTTCAATGCCTGCTTTTCATGGCAACGCTTTTTCAAAAACTTCACATCTATCTGAATTATCTTCTGGGTACCTCGCACTCTGTCCGTTTGATGAACAAACTAGTGTGATTATTAGTTTTTACGTGTTTTAGGGTATTTGCTTTGGGGGTTTCCGAATATTACATCTGTTTGTCATCCGGGTCCTTTGTTTACCATCTGCTTGAATTTTCTATCTTTCTTGGTTGTCTTCTGATTTATCATGTGATTGATTTTGTTTCTCCAAACTGCATAACAGGTGTGTAAATGTGTAATATGATCTCACAAATTGGGTTGCTTTCGAACCTTTGTTGCTATGTTGTTATTCTTGGACCTGACTTTGATTTGGTAGGACAATGAGGGTTAGATTAGATTTGGAGTACTTATACGTATTGAAATGATTTCATTAATGTATGGTATTTGAAATTGTGAGATGGGCCAGAATTGGAGTTCAACAATCAGCATTTCATTTCATGGTTGTGAGTTAGGAACCCTTAATTTTAGCTAGTATCATGGGGGCATTTCATGTAGTTGTCAAAGAATTTCTGCAATTGTTGATGACCATGTTCAAATTTTCAATCTCTTAAACAACAGAATGGGAGGCTCGGATGGACCCGATTACGGTTCATACACATACGACAAGCTCGAGAGGGAGCCATACTGGCCATCCGAGAAGCTAAGGATTTCAATCACTGGTGCTGGTGGATTCATCGCCTCTCACATTGCTAGGCGTTTAAAGAGTGAGGGACACTATATCATTGCTTCAGACTGGAAGAAGAATGAGCACATGAGTGAAGACATGTTCTGCCATGAATTCCACCTTGTTGATCTTAGGGTCATGGATAACTGCTTGAAAGTCACCAAGGAAGTTGATCATGTGTTTAATCTTGCTGCTGATATGGGTGGGATGGGTTTCATTCAGTCCAATCACTCACTTATCATGTACAATAACACAATGATCAGCTTCAACGTGCTTGAGGCTGCCAGAATCAATGGTGTCAAAAGGTTTGACCAATTTCTTGTCTTGGTTCATTGATTAAGAATCATGTTTTTTTTTGGAAACTATTACCCTAAAAAGGAAACGTATAAACCCTATAAAAAACTTGAAAAAACTCTAACAAAATATTTCAAAATCAGGGTTCTTAGAACATAGGTTAGAAAATCTAGTTTTTCTATAATGCTGGTCACATATGCATGTAGAATGTAAAAAAAAAACTACCTTTATATGCTGATTGTGCTTAGTTGATCATGGCAAGTTATTAGCTTCTTATTGTCATCATAATTTTATTATTTGTAGGTTGTTTTATGCATCAAGTGCTTGCATTTATCCTGAGTTTAAGCAACTGGAAACTACTAATGTGAGCCTGAAGGAGTCGGATGCCTGGCCTGCAGAGGTAGGTGTTTGTTTGATTAATAATCTGACATTTGCTAGTTTGGTATTTAAGCATTTAAAATTGATGAGCTGTTGTTTTATGTCCTTTTTAGCCTCAAGATGCATATGGGTTGGAGAAACTTGCTAGTGAAGAGCTTTGCAAACATTACACCAAAGATTTTGGAGTTGAATGCCGTATTGGAAGGTTCCACAACATATATGGTCCTTTTGGCACATGGAAAGGTAGCATGATGTTAAACGTGTTGATTCTTGAATTATGAATTGTAGTATATGCATATACGTAAGAGTCATTGTTCTAGTATGGCAAAAGTGTGATATCAACAACTTTATCTATTGCTATGATAGGTGGCAGGGAGAAGGCTCCTGCTGCTTTTTGTAGGAAAACTCTTACTTCAACTGATAAGTTTGAGATGTGGGGAGATGGACTTCAGACCCGGTCATTCACTTTCATTGATGAATGTGTGGAAGGTGTTCTTAGGTGATTATCTTATCCTATTAAAGCTTAACAAGCAAGTGAAATAGCTTGTACCATTTTCACAAAAAGGCATATGAAAAGTTTTAATCAAATCTCTTGACATTAATCTGAGAATGCACTCCAATTTTCGCTTTGCCGTTTACTTCTTTATTAATTGTTCTGAATCATTTTTGTATGTACTTAGATTGACAAAGTCAGACTTCAAAGAGCCAGTCAACATTGGAAGTGATGAAATGGTCAGCATGAATGAAATGGCTGAAATCGTTCTAAGCTTTGAAGACAAGAACCTCCCTATCCATCACATCCCTGGTCCCGAGGGTGTTCGTGGCCGTAACTCAGATAACACTTTAATCAAGGAAAAACTCGGCTGGGCACCAACCATGAAACTTAAGGTATCACGACCCACCTCAAATAAATTGCTCAGACTGACTGCATTTTGGTTCTTGATGTATGTTTTTTAAATCTTAATTTGTATTGCTTATTTTTCAGGATGGTTTGAGGATTACATACTTCTGGATAAAGGAGCAGATTGAGAAGGAGAAGTCTAAGGGCGTAGATATTGGAGCTTATGGGTCATCCAAGGTGGTAGGCACTCAAGCCCCTGTTCAGCTGGGCTCTCTTCGCGCCGCTGATGGAAAGGAATGATTAAATGATTATGATACAAAACCAAAGCCACGCCCCATTCATTATAGTTCAGAGTAGTCCTTTTACGCATGTTATTCTTAAGTTTACCGTTTTGATGAAATGTTGAACTGATCTGCAACACTCTCTTCTGCTGTATTTTTCCTTGAATGTGAATCTGCAGTTTTGCAGTAATATGGATGCTGTTGTCATGTACCGGAACTTGGGCCGGTGCTAAAATGCATAACAAGTGAATAGCTACAAGCTATCATCTTCTCTACACTTATTGTACCGTTGTTTTCCTATTCACACAAGGATTTTGCTTCTTGTATTCAACAGAGGAGCGTAGCATAAGTGTGATTCATAAGTGCAATGTAATAATCAGTTTGCATAGTGGCAAATTGTTCACCTTGTCCTACCACAAGGATTTGAGGGTCTTATTATAAGCCAAAACACATGGTGTCTGGCCCCATAACTTGTTTGTGCTCATGCTTTGGGACCATGCTGTATAAAGTTGGACAATGACTAGATAGATTGATTCGATTCAGACTTCTATTTTTTGGTTGGATGATTCGATTCGAGTTATTCATGACATTGATTGATTGTGATTTATATGCAAAATGAAAATCCATATTGGCAAATAAATGAGAAATCACATCCTTTTTTGTGTTGATGGACGAGTTCTTCGCAAAATTTTCATAATTTCTTCCTACTATTGTGTGTTTTTGGGAGGCAATTTGCATGTCTTTCGGATCCCTTTCCATGTGACTCCTCACCATTTTCAAAAGTTGCAAATCTTTTTGGGATTTGGGTTGACAATGACCTTATTATGATAACCAGCTTTCTACATTTGCTCCAAGCTTGAACCGTTGGTATATACTTCCGCAAGTGGGAGATATACCCTCGAAACAGTGAACAAATTTATTGTATCGAGAGACATCTGAAATTACTGATTTGTAGATTGCAATCATTTGGGACCAATCCTGGAATCTCGCCAAGAAACAACTTGCAATGATCATCCAAAAACAATAAAGAGCGGACTCGCTATATTAAGTATAGAAAGACATTTGTAAATAAGTGGGCATACAACTTGTTGATGATCATCATTGATTTGGTTTAAAGATGTTGGTTGTGTTTGGAAAACACACCTCACACCCGATGATGGCAGACAGCCTGAAATTTGCTGTAGCAAAATAAAGCATGCCCATTTTCTATTTCTATAATGATATTAACCCTTCTTTAATTTTGTGAAGATTGGTCTTTGATTTGCAGTATATTTCTATATTTTATTGTTTATAATATTTCTCCAAATTTGTACTACATAATTTAGATAATAAACATAACAAGCTACGAATGTTTATCGGCCAACGAAATAGATCATAGAGGTCATACAACAGAAAGGCAAAACCCACATTTTTACCTGTCTCAATTGTCAAGATCATAGAAGACAGGGTTCACTTCAAGTTGCCGAACAAACATCAGCAGGATCTCCTTGAGAAGTTCCGAGAATTCGTTCTTGTTCGCCAATGTTGCACTTCTCTTTTGCTTATCTATGCTGGTAAATACAGAATCAAACAGAAGGCTAACCGCTTCATTGGCTTCTGTAGGTGGTAAACCCATCTCTCTTCCATTTTTCTCCAGGTACAACCTGATTGCTTCAACGGACTTTGTTTCTTCTTGCTTCCTCTGGTTAAAATGATATATTTTCTCTACAATGTCATTCAGTTGGCCCTCATTGGCCAAGAGCTGCATTTCAGATTAGCAAATCTCAATGATCAGCATATTTAATAGGAAACCCAGATCATCACACATCACATGAAGTCAATGTAACTTGCAACAAGCACATGCTGATGATTTTTTTTACATGTATGCAACATACAAAGAGATTAGTACCTTTTTCAGTTTAGATCCATTGCTTATCTTGATGTTCTGTACAACAATTACATACTTCTCAGACAATGCATCTGCTATATCCTGTAAAACTGGTTGCAGTAACGCAGCGAATTGTGCTTGGCCTAACTTTTCCTCCCCCTCAGCTCCATGTTTCTTTAAGATATCATTTAGTATAGGATATTCTGTTTTCAACATAAAAGAATGTCTATTCAAGATATATATAATGTATAGCAATTAAACATCTTTACATTAACAGACCTGAAGAAGCTATTCAAGGTCAGAATTAGGCCAAATATAATTCGAACATGCAAGAGAAAAAAAAATGAAGTATCTATGTGCACAGCAAGACAATTGTTACTTGATTAGAAAAACCAGTTTTATAAACTAGCTGACTTAAAAAACCATGTTAACAAACAAGTCTCCAGACAACTAGAAAAAATGGTAAGCATAACAGTAATGAACTCTTGATTCTTGAATAAAGGTCTTCAGAAACTGGAAGAGGTTTATGCAATCTGGTAAGCAATACTGTGATTTAAGCGTTACACACGACAGATGGTCCAGTAGTAGATGAATTAAGGTACCTTAGATTTTAGCTAATAGATGAGTTAAAATAAAGTTGAAAAGCATGTTGACAAGTTAAATAGCCTAAAATTTAGGCATAAAAAAAAAATTCTTCCAACCCTTTCCCCACCTCCATGACAAATTTGTAGCAAAGTTTCTTGCCAAAAGAAATAAAGAGAAACAGTGTTAGTCAACTGGGAAGTTCTTGAAAGTTTCTCTTTATGCAGGAAATGATATCTCAGTTACTAGTAAATTAATCCAAATATATGTCAGCTGAGAATTTGTAAAATTATGATAGTTCCAAATTGAGTAATGGAAAAGCAGTGATGTGATATGTGGTCATGAGAAAAATATTGGAGACGTTATATGTTATGGCCCTAAACCTTGTGGTCCAATCCCAGTATGGCAGTAATAGTGAGTAGTGACACAAGAGATGACTAAGAGGATGAATTAAAATGGCAAGACAACTTGGATACACAAAGATTTGAATTGAAGGAGGAATCTTTGTGGGAAAAAATATCTTGAGAGACCGACGGAATAACCTAAGGATATAGAACTGATTATAAGATATATTATCCTGGACCTCTTGATATTTAACTAGTCAAGACAGCTGGACATTTGTCTTCTTTATTTCTAATTGATTTGATTAAGAACAACTAAGGATTAGGTTTGTTCTATGAAACATGTTTCAATCTAGATACTTATCCCCAACAAATAATCCAAATAGATGTTGGGGCAAGCTAAAGAGGATACAGTATGATATGACAACGATCATTATGACACAATGAAGAACCAAACTAATTATAGAATAAGAAAAAGAGAAGCATAAGAAAATGAAACAGAGAATATTTGCAAGCACAGCACAAGAGAATTTCCATGACAGACATATGTACTAGAACCTGACATTCACCATAAAACAAAGTATTAGTGATATCAATTTAAATGGTTACCCATCACACTGATCTCTTTAGAAGATCACCAAAACCTTTTACAGTCTGTAAAATTTAGCATACAAAATTGAGCCTTCAGTAAACAGCAATTTGAGGATCATGCACGGAATTAGGGATTTTACTAGCACATCAATTTAACAACGATGATCAAACACTTATCAGATAACCTCCTAAGAAAAGAATGAGAAAAGCAAAACCTGAGAAAGGAGGAACTCCCATTTCAACTTTCATGAGCTCCAGAGCACCACGAACATGGCTCTTACTAAGCTTCCCTTCATCTTCAGTGTCTAGGTCAGTGAACAAATTCTCTGCTAACATTGCAAAATCATCTTCATCCTCTAAAAGCATTTTTATCACCTTTCCGTCCAAAATCGCCACTACTACTGGATCATCTGTCACAAATAAGCAAAACAGCAACTGAAATCAAAACCCTAGATCAGTTCCAACTTCAATCACCGCACAAGTCTGAAGTAAAATTCACTCCACTTTCCATAACTATTATCAAAATCCAAATGAACAAATATCATCAAAAGACCAGCGATCTGTCTCGCGAGATTACACTAATTTCACCTCTCAATTCATCGGCGATGGCGGTGAAGTAGTCTCGCAACACTAGTGAAGCCTGGTCCTTCTGTAGCATCGATGCCGGAAAGGTGACGACATCAAGATCCAGCTTCCGGAGTGCAGAAGATTTCAGATTTTCTGGCAATGACAGGCCGTCTAGCAGCTGCGAAGCCCTTGATTCTGCGAGTTCGAGAACTCGGGAGCCAGCAACAGCGCTTGCAGGATCCGGAAATGAAAAATCGGCGGATCTCAATTGAGCACCGTCTATGACCTTCAAACCGCCGTCGGACATTGTCGCCGGAGAGAGTGCGTGTTGTGTAACTTCCGTTGAATAGGAAGCGAGAGGTAGAGGACGACCGGAAGACTTCTGGATGAATTTTTTTTATTTTTTGAAGGACTTTTGGATGAATTTAAACGGCCTCGTTTGGCTGTGCGAGTAATTATTGCAAGTCAGAATTCACAAGCTGGATTTCCGACGCTTTAATTGCAACTTTGGCAAGGGCAACCAAACAAGACCCCGCATGTTTTGTGCCTTTTTTATTTTCTCTCTTTTGTAAATAGTCAAATTCGATACACCCGGTCTATACTGTCTATTGACCAAGCTAGTATTATATTTTAATCAGTCAAAACGAAAATTAAACGACTTTTATGTACAGTTTAAGATGTTTAACGCCGCACTTTGACGTTTTTATTTTGACATTAACTACCACATAAATTTTGAAATAAATCTAGCTGCATATTTAAAAATGAAAAATTAGTCCAACATATACTCCCTCCGTTCTATTTTACTCTAACCTCAAAACTTTGTTCAACAAAACTTATCCATTTAAAATTTTTATTTAATTAATATATTAGAAATGGTTCATATTGACTTTTTTTATCTATCTATTGGCTATAAAGGGTAGTTAGTAATTAATTTGTGATTACATTTAGAAAATTTTGGATTTTCAATGATATTTTTTACATTTTCAATGAGTTTCTTAATATATGTGAAACAATAAAAAAGGACAAGTAGAATAGAACGGAGAGAGTATTAGATAATATCTCTGTTTTATAATATAAGTCGTTTTTTATTTTACACATAAATTAAGATAAGGTTAAAATAAAAAAAGATGATAATTTAATGTGTGTTTTTATCACATGCGCTATTAATTTTTTAATCTTGAATTTATAAATACACTAAATACTCCCTACAAAAGTAAACTTTCAATATCATTACAATTGGTTGAGTTGATGAATGTTGTTGGAATGTTAAGTAAATTAAATAGAGTAATTATCTATTTTAGAAAGTTTTATATTGAATAAGGGAATTAATGACTTACATTATGAAATACCTTTGTAGAGCTAAAAATGACTTACATTATGAAATGGAGGGATTAAGATAAAGAAGGATGTTTGATTAAACAATGTAGCAATTTATAGTATTCTAAATTATTATAATCAATCTAGAAGTGGAATTGAGCTCAATGGAGGTGATTCAAGGGTGTTGTTCATTTACTTTCGGTTGATGTTAGGGGTCAGGTTATCTTCCGTTTGCTGACTACTTAGCCCATTTTTCATATTAATAAAAGTACGGAGGGACCGGAGAGTACTACATCTCCTTCTACAAAAAAAAATGGTCACAAAAGAAAATCCAACCCCTACAACAAGTTGAGAACTTATCTTAAAAATTAGAAATCTCTTAAAGGCAGAATTCTGGCAGATATCTATTCATTACTATATTCCAAGGCAGATATTTATTGCTAAACGCTTAACACCACAATATCAGGTAGACTTTGATACAAACCACCATTGAAATATTCAATCGTAGGGTCACATCTAGGGCTTCTCCCACACAACGTAAATGTGCAACCCACAATCCAAGCTCCTGAACCCTTGGCTTTGATACCACTTGTTGGGCACGTGGAAGCATCACTCAGATTAATTAGGAGCAACAACAATCAAAGCCAACAAACCTACAATACACAGATGGTGATAAAACAAGTACATAAAATCTATGATGATCTAACCATACAGAATCAAGCGATGAAAATAAGCATAAAATCAACAAAGGAATTTAATGTGGGAAAGCCCTTAAAACTAGAGGGGAAAAACCACAACTCGACCAAATAAGTTAATCAATCCACTAATCAACAAATATGTATAAGCATTTAGCAATAAACAAGTCAATATCACATACTGGAGATAAGCCCAGAGATATCAAATACATCTTTAAATACAACTCAATCTAGAAAGGATTCCTCACCCACTACTAAACAACTTGCTTATGAGATTAGGAATTTGTAAGAGATAATCTTACCAAACTCCCGTTGGTAAAACAATCCGAAACAAAAGACGATCTTCAAGGCTATAAAAGTAAAACCCCACTTCTTCCCGCCTTAATCTCTCTTTTCCAAGCTCCCTCCTCTCTTTTCATGGTTGATTAACATGCTCTTCTAGAAGGTGTGGGCATGATTGCTATATTACACCTCCTCACTTCATTTCTCTACTTAGTACTTACTAAAAAAACTCTAGCAAAAGATCTTATTGGGCTGAACAAAACTTAAGCTTGGGCCAATGGGCCCAACAAAAATATCTAAAAGTGCTCATTTTCTTTCAACCCAAGAAAACATACAAGACCTGAAATATTAAGATGCAACCACATACATGCAAGCAATGGCATGTGAGCTTTAATTTCTTGAATGACCGCATATGATATATACCATCTACCAACTCAAAGACAAAAATAAAATCATCTTTGCCTCAGTAAAAGGCGATTTTGCATTCAGGCATTTGGTTCAACGATTAGGTCACCGTTTCGAACCGCACAGACGGCGGTTTTTCCATTCTTCTCTACAATTCGGATAGTAACCAGTTATCATCCTTAGTGGATGTTCTAGGCAAGCCCAAGTAGTATTTGTGGTGACCCTAATCCTTACCCAATTAAAAAAAAAAACGACTTTTCCTTTTGTTATTTGTAACGGGAGTTTAATTGGTTGCATTTTTACCCTTAAAAATGACAGGGTTATTCCAGTTTGAGCAAAGAGAGAAAGGGGTGGATAAACTAATTGTGTCCAAGTTTAATTAGATGCAAATTTAGAAGATCCAATCGACAAGTTCTATGTGGAGATAACGTCCCCGAGTGAATGAAGCAAGAAAGGCCTTGAAAAGTACTAGCTAGTTGGCTAATGTGTGTGTGGTGTTATGTGAAGCAAATAGTTGTGAGCATTTGGCTTATATGCACGAGTAGTTACGTACACAACCCTATATTCAGACAAACCCCCAACTATTATGCAACATTTTTATTGTCTTCTACTTGCTTGTTAAATTAGCTTTCTAAAACTCTCCAATTTACCACTTCGTTTGCCATTAACTTTAATTATATTGCTTGTATCTCGAATCAATTGTTTTGAAGTCATTAAAGCATTGTTCCATTCATCTAATCACTTCCATAGATTATGTAACGATAGAAGAATTTCCCACACAAAGTCTACTTAATTAAATACGAATGGGAACAAAAGCCAATATAAAGTACAATAAATGGGTCATTACTTTGTTTAACCATTGTTCTTTAGAAACCCACGTAAGTCCCCTAGGCATTGAGCAACCCTAGACCGTCTAGCCTTCAAGCCCACCGAAACGGTTTATTTCTACTCAAAGACCGTCTAGCCTTCAAGCCCACCCACCGAAACAGTTTATTTCTACTCAAAGGTTTTACAGTGGAATAATATAGAGCATTGGATCTAAAAATAATAAACAGATTAGATTTAATCTTGAAATTATATAAAAAAGAAGATTTACAATAAAAGAAATAATAAAATAATATATATTAAACATTTCTATTCTCAATTTTCCGAAGTGGGATAACTATATCTTCACAAATCACAGTATCCCAGAGTTCACCCCATAAAGTTGAAGAGATCGAGAGAGGAAAGAAGGAACAAATAAATTATTAATCTGACAATAAATTAGATGGAAAAGAAAAATAGAACTAAGGTAATTTTTCTCTCCCAAAGCAAAGCTCGAGAAGGAAATGGAGGTCGGGATTGTTTCAAAAGATCCAAGCTAGCCACATATTTATACCCTAACTAGAATTGATGTTTTTCTGTATGAAACTCGTACAGTATATGATTAATCATCAATTTAATTAATAGATACCAAGTAACTAATTAACAATAATGTGGATATCAATTTACAAGTTAGAGCAAATATATATATATAGATAGATAGATCGATCGTACCTAGCTTGACGAAGAACTGATGGATCGATAATATGCAATCGATCAGCTGATTAATTGAGTTGTTGGTGCTCCGGTCAGCGGGTGAAGCTACCGCATGATCTAATCTTTCCTATCCCCATCCATAATTAATTAAAAGAATTAAGAAGAAGAAGGAAACTTAATTAGATCATGCTGGCAGCTTCAACTGCTAGTGGTGCATCACAAAATTATACGTCCTGCGCCGATTCAGACGCTGGTGATCGACGTCTGTGAATTAATTGTCAAGGAGCTAAGTAGAGAGTATTGTGAATTGTGATGTGGGTGGGGCTTCATTGGAGGTGTTTAATTAGAGAGGGATCAATTAAAGAATTAATTGAAGACAATCACGCCCACCGCGCACTACATGCACCCTCCTTTTCTTTAACTACAATTAAACCCTAATTAATTCCGTCTCATTCCAAAAGTCAGTTGGCATTCAAACTTTTGTTGGCCGGATCAATAATGGCTAAACATAATGTTAACTCAATGTACTATAATATATGTGCCTTATTCTCTCAACTTTTCCGGCACATCCATTTAATTAATATATGAGTACGGTGTAAGTAAACGATTCATTATTCTATCAATCATATCTTAGTTGAGTGATTACTGATTAAAAATGATAGGTTTTTGTTGGGATAATGTTGGAAAACTCACCTTCTATGATATCGGAACATAGGAGTGTCCAACATGGCAACATGTCACTTGACCCGTAACCTGACTTGATTCGACCGTCAATTTATGTGTCGGACATCCTACTCATAATTTACAATTGAATTTTTTAATTTTATAGGTTATGGATCGGGTTACGAGTTGACCCGATGGATTATGGATCGACCTGTAATTTTTTTAAATGTCATCATGTAACATTATATTTTTAAAAAATTTTAATTTAAAAAAATACTTGTAAGATTGGTTAACTCGAGTCAATTGATAAGAACTTTCAAAAATTATTATTTTTTAATTCATTCCGAATTAACTGGTCAACTCATGATCCAACCAAATCCATAAAACCCTAAACCAGTCACGAGTCAGGCACGAATCAAGTTTTTTTACGGGTCATTGGCAACTCGTAACCTGTAAACCGAGTTACAAATTGGGTCGAATTGACCCGTTGAACCCCCATAGCTACCACATTCTCGATGTGGGAATTCTCCAACCGTGGATTAGGGGTGTCCATAAAAAACCGAAACCGAAAAACCGGTTGTTTTTTAGGTTAACCAAACCGAATATTTTTGAAATTTCGGTTTGGTAATTAATCGAACCGAAAATATTTACGGTTTATCGGTTCTGTTTCAGTTCACGATTTTACATATAACGGTTAACCAAAAAACCGAAAATATATTAATATTTTTTCAAATATTAGTTATCTTTGATTTATTTAGTGGTAAACTCTATGATTTTCAAGGTGTTAATCTAGTTTGAGTCTTTACTTCTACAATTTTAACAATTTACACGCTATTTTTTAACTTCTCATTGATATAATAGTCGCTTATTATAATTTGATGAGATAAAAATTAATACACACAATGTTTGATTCAAAAAATATAGTATATACTCTCGATATTTGTTTACAACAACCAAAACAATATGATATAAGTACATATTTAAAATAAAAGTCTTGCTTGATCACTTTTTTATTCAAATTTTATTGTTTTAATTATTTAAGGTAAAATTACATAAATGGTTATCGGTTAACCGAGAAAACCGAACCAAAAAATTGGTTAACCGAACTACGATTAATCGGGATTCACGGTTCGGTTTTGGTTCATGATTTTAACTAACCGAAATCATGGTTAATCGAACTTCGGTTAACCGAAATTTCGGTTAATCGGGTTTGGACACCCCTATTAGAACAACGGTCGATCTCTCCAATTTTGATAATGACAAACACTATTAGAAAACTTAATGAATTATATCCAAGTATTTTAAGGAAACTACATGTTAAACATAAATTAAAAAGCCATATGAAGATGTTCCCATCAAGGAAGCTTAAGTGTCGCATGTTCCCGAGTCAAGGGAACACCAATTCAATACACATACAACTCAGCGTAAAATGCAGAAGCTAAGCTTGTTCCATACAAAACTGATCAGGCACAGTCAGAAGAACAAATTGAGCCAATTGATCTAATGGCCCGATGAGCTTCAAGAGTTGACGAAATTTAAATGGTGTCACATGTGAAGAAAGTACAAAACCTTGTGATGCAAGACAAGGACATTTTAGACATATGAACAAAGGATAAGGATTGAGCCTATGTAAACCCATGAACAGTCACTTTGGTATCTACTTCTCACAAAGCATCAAGCAAACCCTAGAGAGAGAGACAAGACAGAAAGAAGAACCCAGAGAAGTCCCAACGACAAGTGTGCAATCTCGGCAACGGTAAAGAACGAGTTCCCAAGAGCAATAGAACAGAGTAGGGATAGAATGAAGATGTAAGGTTTCTGTTTCTTGTTTTAGTTGAGTTGTTATCTTAGTACTTAGGTTGAGAAGGTTCATTAGTGTTCCTAGAGTTTGGAGACTGCTAGAAATAGAGAAGTTTATACATTGCTTGTTTTAGTTAGGAGAACAATTAATAAAAGAAGAAAGACATTTAAAATCCTCCGGCGGAAGTAGAGGTTGTTGGAGAGCAAAACAATCCCACATTCTAAACAAGGGGGATATACCCACTAATATATGAGGAAGGAGGAAACCCAACCCAATGGCTTAAGCTTTTGGGTTAGAAGGCGGATCCCGACTTTATATGCTAAGTGGTAAAATTTCCCAACACGTCACCCATTTCTTTCGGTCCCCAGAATTTAACAAGTTTTAGGTAAAAAAAAAAAATCATATCAAAATTTATGATTTTTTTTATCTATCCACCTATAGAGACCAATTATATATATATATATATATATATATATATATATATATATTTGAATCATTCTAAAATTAAATTTGTTCTTTGGGTTGTTTTAGGGTAAAAAACACATATTTATCTTTTTTTTTTACATTATCCATTGTTTTAGCTTAAACAAATTAAATAGGGACCAATTTTGTTATCTATTCATAGGGACCAATTTTGTATATATTTGATTCGTTGTTGAATTAAATATGAATTTTCGACTTGTTTTAAGTATAGAAACTACTAGATTCCTTTCACCCATGGTATTGTGCCTACCCATGGTTTTGCATTTACTCGGTTTTGGTTTACCCATGGTTTTCTATCTACCCATTATTTTGTATCTACCTAGTTTTGGTCTACCCATGGTTTTTTGGGATGATTTTGGATTGAAGAAACCTTGGTTTTTTGCTATTTATATGGACATCATTCATTCTCACAATTCACTCAACTCCTTCAACTCTCTTTCAAGAAATCCTTTCTTCAAAATGGATCTGAATGATCCAAATCATGCGCCATACTACTCATTAAATTATCCAAATACTCCAACACAACACTCCTATAATCATCCAATGAATCTACCACATGCCGATCTCCATGACCTCCGTGACCTTTGCCATTGGTGGTGCTTCGTGGATCCTGTGGTCATGGAGGTCGTTCTATAGTAGTGTTGTGTTGGAGCATTTGGATAATTATATGGGTAGTGTGTTGCACAATTTGGATCATTCGAATTTATTTTGGAGAAAGGATTTCTTGAAAGAGAATTGGAAAGGAGTCGAGTGAATTGTGAAAATAAGTGATGCCCATATGAATAGAAAAAAAAACTAAGGGTTTCTTCAATCTGAAACCATCCTAAAAAATCCATAGGTGGACCAAAATCGGGTAGATATAAAACACTGGGTAGATAGAAAACTATGAATGAACCAAAACCTGATATATGCAAAACTATGAATAAACACAATACCATGTTTGAACGAAATCTAGTAGTTTCTATACTTAAAACAAGCTGAAAATTCATATTTAATTCAACAAAGAATCAAATATAAACAAAATTGGTCCCTATGACTGATAAAAAAAAATCTAAATTTTGGTGTAATTTGTTTAAGCTAAAACAAGTAATAAAAAAAGGGATAAATGTGTGTTGGGCTTTGTAATATTTATTAATCAAATGCTAGGAATAAATCCTATTTGTTGATGAGGCGCTATGTGAGAACAACACGCGAGTGAATTGTGTGACGACGAGCCCAATTGTTCTCCTCTGTCCTCAGATGGAATTTCGATCTTTAGCCCTTCACTTTATCCATTACCCTTCTAATTTAGTTTTCTTTTTCGTGAGTTGTACTAACTTTTGTGTTGCTTTTGGTTATTGTTGCAGGCTTACCGGTTGCCGTATCAACGACCTCTCGATTATACCGGGCTTGTCCGATAAATCGAATTCTTACCTAATCAAAAAAAAATCGATCTTTCCTACCCCAATCCATACAAAAGTGAAATTTTTTACTATGATTTATTTTCTATAAGCTACCTTATATTGATGGAAATGGAATGATGGGCATACCCTTATAAACAACTAAACAATCACAAGAAGGAAAGGTACACTGTTGGCAAATTAAATTGGGCAATTTTTTAACAGCTTGTGGGTTTTCATATGAAGAACTTTGAATAACAAATAAAAACTTTCAATACCAAATAAAATAGGTGTAAGTTGTAACTCGATAAGCTAACTGCTAACAAAAGGAGATAACTGCTAACAAAAGGAAATATTTTTCCGAAAATGAGATCGAAGTATCGAACAGAGTTTTGATGAATTTATAGCTTGTGCTGTGTCGTTTTGTTGAGACCCAACTTTACTCTCTCAAGTCAACCAACCCATCACGTGCCCTCCAACCGTTTGATTTCACCTACCGCCCTCTTCTTCCAAAACTCGAAAACCTTCAAAATCTTCAGCCTCTACATCCCGATCTCCACAGAGAAAGATACACAGAGAAAAAGAGGAAGCTCCAGAGGCAGAGACATGGCAGAAGTGTTCAAAGTTCCCAGGGTCAAACTTGGCAGCCAAGGCCTAGAGGTAAGAATTAGCTTATTAATGAATGTTTATGAAAGTGAATTCACGCGATTGAGATGAGCAATGTCAACAATTTAGATACAATGCATCAGATTCAGATTCCAATTTCACCTATTTGGCTAAATCCCTTACTTTCTTGCCTTCCAGTTTTTCTTCTTCTTCAAATGCTGAAAAACAATTCTCATCACATTGGTTATTAATTGAGTGAAAAAGCTCTTAACTTTGAATCACAATTAGGTTTCCAAGCTAGGGTATGGATGCATGGGTTTGAGTGGAATCTACAATGCTCCGGTTTCCGACGAACAAGGAATTGCCATCATCAAGGAAGCATTCAACAGGGGCATCACATTCTTTGATACAGCTGATGTCTATGGAGCCACTACAAATGAAGTTTTAGTTGGCAAGGTAGACTTTACTAGATAACTCAAATGAGTTCTTTCATGATAATTGGATCTCCAATTTCCATGGCTAATTTATGCTCATATGATCCAGGCACTTAAGCAATTGCCACGGGAACAAGTTCAGTTAGCCACGAAATTCGGCATTGTCAGCATGGGGGCTACAACCGTTGTTAATGGCACTCCAGAGTACGTTCGGTCCTGTTGTGAGGCGAGCTTGAAGCGACTTGGTGTGGACTATATCGATCTCTATTATCAGCATCGTGTGGACACATCAATTCCCATTGAGCAAACTGTAAAAGTCTTTCATTCATGATTCTTGAATCTCCATGTATGATGAGTTTCCTATACTGAAGAGGATTGTTTGTTTGTTGTATAGATAGGAGAGCTTAAGAAGCTGGTTGAAGAAGGGAAGATCAAGTACATTGGATTGTCTGAGGCAAGCGCTGACACGATAAGAAGGGCACACGCGGTTCACCCTATTACGGCTCTACAGATGGAATGGTCCCTTTGGACTCGTGAGATTGAGGACGAGATTGTTCCTCTATGCAGGTTTGCTCTAGAACCCGGTCATGTTCCGATTAACTTATTATAGATTGATATGGAACAACAAATTGAGCTTTGTACTTTGACAGAGAGCTTGGGATTGGAATAGTTCCATACAGTCCTCTTGGGCGCGGTTTCTTTGGTGGAAGGGCAGTTGTGGAAGCTTTACCTGAGAATAGTTTCTTGGTATGGACTCTGGTGTGCGTGATTCAATACCCTTTTCACATAAAATAACGTCTTCCAAAAAATGATACAACATGTTCTTAATGGCTTGAATGCATTGGCATTGACAGGCTAAGCATCCACGTTTCTCGCTAGAAAATTTAGACAAGAACAAGATAATCTACACGCGTCTAGAAAACCTATCCAAGAAGCATGGTTGCACACCGTCTCAACTTGCTCTGGCATGGCTGATGCATCAAGGAGACGACGTTGTCCCAATCCCAGGTGAGTTGATTTGCACAGTCCATATATATGGATTATGGTTAATGAAGTTGAGTTGATTTAATATGGGTGTTTATAACACAGGCACAATCAAGATCAAGAACTTGGAGTCAAATGTTGGGGCTACAAAGCTAAAGCTAACCGAAGCTGAGTTGAAAGAGGTTTTAGATGCTGCACCCGCCACTGATATTGCGGGTGAAAGGACGCTTCAGATGTTTATGGCTAATTCCTGGAAGTATGCAGATACCCCAAGAGTTTAAGAGATTTTGTTGATGTTTAAGACTATTGATCCTCATGAATGCTTCTTCCATAATTGATGCATAATAATAAAGTTTTGGAGTTCTTGTTTTTTTTTCTTCACAGATTGTACCTTTTCTGTGAATTTGTTGGTAGTTGAAATCATATTAGCAAATTCACAGCAAGTTTTAACTAATCAAGAGAGTTCCCTTTTCCCAATGCCTCATTTAAACTTATAATGTCATGCAGAACACTTGCAAATGGTAAATAAGCCAACTGTGGCGCAAAATAATGTCAAATGACAGGCATATAGATTTCACAATCATCAAGTACAACAGAAACAGATGAGAAACTGATTCTTTTAAAGCTCATGATAGTTTTCATAAGCTAAGTAATGGCCGAGAACATATTGATAAATGACACAAGATCAGCTCTTTTTAAAATTCCTAGAGTACCACACACACACCATGGAAATGTAAAAATTTTATGGGTTCCAAGTCGTTCTCCTTCATTAAAGAGATATAACATGGGCAAATTTTCAAGGGACGATGGTTCAAACCAAATGATGCACGGTAGTAGAGCATTAAACCTGTGAGCCATCCTGTTGTCTTCCTTATCTTCAGCTCAGTGATTATCCTCAATTTTCTTCAAGCCCTTCATGTCCGTCGTTTCCACCCTATGTTTACAACAAAGACTTGTCAGCAATTCATTTTTATTTCCCAAGCATGCATATAGATTTTAGAGTCGTCAATGGTAATTGGTGAATCCCCATTATCCATAGATAGCATAAACAAACATCATAACAGCATTTGGAAGAAAATTGACATAAACACATCTCAAAGACACACAAAGGAAGTGATTTCACATAACTGGCTGGTATTTCCACAGAAGGACCAATCCTACTGAACTAAAAGCAGAAAGGGTACAAAGATCATGGCGTGTTTTACTTTTTCCAACAGCTCAGCGCATTAAAAATCATCTTAAAAACAAAAGCTTCAAATATTCATTCATTGAGGTTGTGAAAGATGAATACAAAATGAAATTGACATCAAGCAGTGTGCATCATGTTGAGATAATTCAGTGAAGTTTCCAAGATTAGTATCCCCATTTCTAGATCCTGAATCCTACCAGTCTACGTAACAGATAAAGGAAACAATATTATCTTTGGTGCCATTAAGGTAAAATTTCTATTTAAATAAGATATAAAAAGACATCTGAGCAAGTAAAGTAGACTTACGTTGTCCCATACAGAGCAATTTTCTGAACCTTGGTAACTTCAGAATCAGATTGATTATCCTCAATAAATATTGTCAAGCTAAACAACATAAATAGTCATGATCAGTGTCAATCCAACAAATTTATATCATATGCATGAGAAGAATGGATAAGGAGGTGAAAAGATTATACCTACGAACATTTTGAAATTTGACATACTTCACAACTACTGGCTTTTCCTGCAAAGGACATATTATTATTGATCTGTTTTAATGAAAAGAAAGCTAGTCTATAATGAAAAATAATGGCGCAATTCCATTATTGTTGAGAGAAAAGTAAGCAATCCACATTAATAAGCAACTCCCTAAAAGGACAAAATTATATTTTGAAGAGTGTAATGGAGTAGGATATTTACCTCTAGTTGATCAGTAGAAAGGACAGCTGAGTCACTAGGAGGGAAGTCATTCACATTACTGCAGATCATTATGGAAACATATCTCAGAATAAATATATTGACACATAGAAACATATTTCTTAGGTTGTAATAAAATTTGAGAATCAGGATGTAAATGAACACAATAAACTGTACCTGAATCCCATATTCTCTCTGTTTGAGTAAAGTTTAACAGTCTTGGGACCTGAAATTAGTTCAAAATTAAAGCTTTAACCAATGACGTTTCCAGTCAGGAAATAAATAGCATGTAATTCTAATTCTATAAAAGAAATACATTTTTTCATATTTAAAAACCAAGAAGAAATACATAGGACATGATAATGCATAGAGAAGATACACAAATTCCACAAAGTCAGTTTAGATACAAAATATAAGGTTACGGTAACGGGTAATCAAAATAGAGCAAACATGACCCAATCTGAGTTACGTTGCATGTTGAAAAAAGAAGTTGTGGATAGAATATGGAGAAGTGATGCTGATAAGGATACAGCCAAGTCTTTATCAGTGAAGTAATGGATTTGCAAACGATTGTTTACTTATTACAGGGAAGCAATTAAGTAATGATTACAACATTTGAATCAAAATTTTGAATCATAAAGATCAACAGAGAAACTTATATATTTTAATATGCATACATAAGAACAAAAAGGATCAAATATTATAAAGCAATCAAGTATCATAAATATCTTATAGCCTCTGCTGATGAACAAAATAAACTTCAAATTTTATGTCGCAAACAGATTTAATAAACATGCTGGTGCTTCTCAGTTCTCATTATATTAACATAAATTGTAGCAACCGAATCAATTTTATTTCTCATTGTTTACAGTTATTGCTGGCCCATCAAGCTGCCTGAGTGTTTACAGTTAATGCTCATACCTTCTTCTTCAGGGCCTTTAATTGCAAAAGAATGCAACTTTATAACTTGAGTAAAGGGTATATATATCAACAGCTGTTCATCAGCATCACTCTCCAACTTTAAGCCATCATCTTCTCTATAACCCTGTTCCACCAACAATCACAACCCCCCGTTAAAATTGATCTAAGCAATTGCTTGACTTCTATAGCTTATTAGCCCCTCAAAACATCAGAATGAATTAACAATATTTGAATCCACTAGCAAAGATCTATTTAACAGCACACAGCATAAACTACTAACATTCAAGCCAGAATCCAGTTATAAGTACATTCACCGGATTAATAACCTATAATCATTGAATAAAAGTACGTATGTCTGAACAAAAATCTATACGCAATAGTGCACAACAAAAGCAAACAACTTAGGTTAGAATCAAGTTGGAATGATTGAACAAAACATACAAAATTGCGCACGAAAACTGGACACTAGGAATAGCCGCAGTCAAAGCACAAATTGCTAAGAACTCAATGATAGGTGGGGAAGAGAAGAGAACCTGCTTGAGAGCATTGGAAACAGAGTGACTTCCGTTCTGATTCAGGCATTCGACGCCTCTCCAATCTATGAAATCGATCAAATCAACCTAAAACCGCATATTCAATTCCAAATTTGTTTGTATAAGCCGATCTGTAGAAATAAATAACTTGTAAGGCGAGAGAAGTAGATAGATACTCACTTGATTTTTGTAGATTGCAGAAGCAGATTCGGCAGACATGGCGGACAACACGAAATCCAGACGCAGGAGAAGAGAATCGTAGTTTGGGGCCCTGCAGGTCTGGACACTCGGAAGCAAATTGCTGGAAGACGCGTCCGTGAACGGGACTCGAGTACTTAAAGCGGAATATAAACATGACCCGACCCGTTAATTGACTAATCCAAACCCGATCGAATCTTTATTTGACCCGATTCTAAACTGGGCCGATTTGATTTGGGCCGATTAAAGCCCATTCAAAAGGCCCAATAATTATCTCCTCCAGACGAGGAGTCAGCGCCGTGGAGGTGGAGCCACACCTACTCCCGCTAAGGATTACCAGGCTATCATCATCACCTACCTCTTCATCACACACCAACGATTCAATTTGTTGTTGTTTTTTAAATCTTGTCGCTTTCTTTCTCCGTTCGTGATTAGATTTGAAGAGGGAAAAAAAGCTCACCTCTCAATCTCAGTTCTACTCCACCACACTTCACCAATGGCTTCCTCCTTATCTCTCCTCTCTCCGTCCTCCTCCGCCACCAATTCTTCCTCCTTCCTCCGCCGCCATGCCGCCGCTTCCCCCTCCAAGATCCTCCTCATCCCCCGCCGCCAGAGCAAGCTCATCGCCATCAAATCCATGTCCGTCCCCGCACAAACCCTAACTCAAGACGCCCTCAAGAAACTCGCCGCCGAGAAGGCCGTCGATTCCGTCAAGTCCGGAATGATCCTCGGCCTCGGAACTGGATCCACCGCCGCATTCGCCGTCGCTCGAATCGGCGAGCTCCTCTCCACCGGCGTACTCTCCGACATCGTCGGAATCCCAACCTCCAAGCGCACCGCCGAACAAGCGGCCTCCCTCGGAATCCCGCTCTCCGGCCTCGACTCCCACCCGCGCCTCGACCTCGCCATCGACGGCGCCGACGAGGTCGATCCCAATCTTGACCTCGTGAAAGGCCGCGGCGGCGCTCTCCTCCGGGAGAAGATGGTCGAAGCGGCCAGCGATAAGTTCATCGTGATCGTCGACGACACTAAGCTCGTTACCGGCCTTGGCGGAAGCGGCCTGGCTATGCCGGTGGAGGTTGTGCAATTCTGCTGGAAGTACAATTTGGGGAGATTGCAGGAGATTTTCAAGGAATTAGGTTGCGATGCGAAGTTGAGAATTGATGCTGACGGGAAACCCTACGTCACTGATAATTCGAATTACATTGTGGATTTGTACTTCAAGACGCCGATCAGCGATGCGGATGGCGCCGGCCGGGAGATCTCGTCTTTGGAAGGGGTGGTGGAGCATGGATTGTTCCTCGGCATGGCGAGCGAAGTGATCATTGCTGGGAAAAGTGGGATTGAAGTAAAGAGCAAGTGATTTTTGAAAGAGAAGTGCTGGTGACAACTATGATATATGTATGGTATGGAAGTTTAATTTCTTCCTTGAACACATTGTAACTTTGCGAAACAGTAGGAGGATTGGTTGTTATATTATTTGATACCAGATGATGGATTCGAATGTTGGTTTGCATTGGAATAAGATTTTGAAAAGTATGAACTCTTAACTGAGGAATCTCATTCTTCATGTCTTGATGAATGATGACATAGTTGCAACTAGGGTTGTAATCGAACCGAGCCGAGCTTTGAATTGCTCAAGTTCTAACTGTGTTGGTTCGAGCTCAAGCTCAAACATGAACTTGGTTCATTTAAATACTCAGTGAAGTTCGTGAACGTCTCATTTAGTTTTTTTCATGAGACAAGCTTGCGAACAATTCAACTATACAAACAAATGAAACTAAAAGTTGAAGGGCATAGATTGAAATTGACAACCAAAACTATATAGGTGTGCTTAAACTATTTATTATATAATATATAAAATCGAAATTATTCATGAACGTATAATTTATACATTGTTATGATCGTACAATTGAATTAGCTTTCGAGCCTTAAAATTATGCTCAAGCTCGGCTCATTTACAAATCGAGTTGAACACGAACAAGGCTTAACCGACAGCTTTGTTCATTTACCGTCCTAGTTGCAACAATCTTTTGAATAATGATCAGTTGTTATATGGTTGTTGACAGAAGCTTGTGTGAAATGTACTTCTAGACTGATGCAGTTCGAGGAGTTTGTTCAAGTCTATACAGAATTGTGCATTGAAGGCTAGTTCTGTAGGTGAATGTTATGTTCTGGTTGTGAAAACTGTAGTAGCTCCAAGCTGTAGAATTATGGCTGGTTTCATGTCTAGAAGACAGATTTAAGGCTTTTGACTGCCATTTTTAAGACGGGGGATTGCCTCCCAGGATTATATGACTTCCTGTAATATATATAATCTATTTAAGGGCCCGTTTGGTTTTAGATGTGGAAAGTAAATGGTTAAGGAAATGTATCTAGACTATTTTTAGTTTTTGATTCATTGATACAAGTGGTAACCATTACCCCTTTTTCCCAATTTTCATGTAAAATTTGAGCTAACTCTCCTAATTCCTTTCCTTCATTTTAACATGAGGTAAGCATATCCCCTATTCTCCTCTAATCATTTCCCTTCTCCCTCTCTCTAGACACAAAAAAAGAGAATCAACACCACTCTTCTATATAAAATTGTTTCCTTTCCCTTTCCTTTCCATACTCCTAAACCAAACGGGCCCTAAGAAGAGAGTAACAACTTGGAGAGCTTTCGAACTCGGATGCCAACTTTCATCGGATTGAATTTTGCCTCTTTCATATGATCATATATCCCTAAAACAAAGTGCTAGTTGTGCAGCCAAAATAAGTGTTTGTACTTGAAAACAAAAATGAATCATTTTCAATTGAAGAAAAGAAAACACGGATTGCTAGGAAAACTAGACTCTAAAAAAGGAGTAAATCCAGAGCTTCAAAGTCTGTACTAAAGAAATGCAAGGAGAAGCCTTGTCTCCCGGTAAAAGTTCCAAGAAAAAAAAGACTAATCCAAAACTTCAAAAAATTGGACAAATAACATACATATACACATGAAGTTAACACAACAAAGAAAAACATATGTACATTACAATGACGACGATGACGACGACAACAACAACAACAACATTAGCAAAATACATGTTAAATTCAAGGGTTACCTATATTTGACACAAATGGCACAAGCCTCTTATAATCCTTCTTCCTACCAAGTGCACAATTATCCAACACCCGTCCAAGAATCAACTTTGTATTCTGAAGAGCCACTTCTCTAGACACCACTCCAGAATCAGCCACACTCGATTGTACCACTGCCATTGATGGAATCGTCCCAAAAGCTGAACCATATGGTAAAGGGCCACTCCTCACCTTGAAAGACGTTTGGGGTACAAGAAACTTTTCATCAACTCCAACTAGACCATTCTCAAGTGAATTTGGGTCATGATTATTATGCCCTCCTGACAAAGAGCTGCAGCTTTGTAAAAGGGCTTCAAGAACACTCAATGCATCACAACCCAAAGAGCTTTCTACTAATTGGGATACAATTGCATACATGTGCGGATTCTGTGCAGCGTCAACTGGAGTGTGTTGGAGAAGCTCCTTTAGCATGATAAGAATAACCCGGTGGTATTCAGTGGGTCCGCGTTCAAGAAGCCTTAGCAGGTGTCCAAAAGCAAGAGCTGAGTGTTTGGGGAACCATTCATGGGATAACAAAGGAGCTACACAGGCGAGTAAATTGTTAATGGTTTTGAATTCTCCTTGTGAATAGGCTCTGAAAACAGTTGAGAGACCGTCCAGTGATTTTGTTCGGCACCAGTGGGCCATGTTGGCAGCAACAGAGCAGGCTTTTTGGTAATTTAAGGATTCCTTGCTGAGGTGTAAACAGAGCCAGGGGAGTAGGCCTATGATGTGCATTAAAAGCCTTGTTTCCGGGTCACCAAATATTGAGTCACAAGAGGGTAGTGTAATACGTGAAAGGACTTCAATGGAGACGCCATGACTAACAGTTGACATTAAGCCTTTTAAAACAAGAGGCTGTACTCCTTCAAATGCTGGCACTTTTCCAGCTGGCTCGGTTTTAGATTCGGTTCTTTGATATTCACCCATATCAGGCACATTGTCCAGCTCATCACGAGGCATGGAAGAGAGAAGGACGTTTTCTGTTGTCTTGTCCCTAAATGATAAACGGTCAATGACACGGAGGAAGAGATCAAGAACTTGACAGTATACATGCACAAAATCTGTGTGCATCATGGCAACACAACCCCAGAAGAGCTGAGGATAGAGAATCACTTTTTCTGGCTCCATGGTTTCCACCATCACTTGCAATGTTAAAACTATTTCTGTAACGAATCCAAGAACTTCAGGAACTGGATTGCTTAAACATCTATGGAGGCACCTGAGAAGAGAGACACAAGCGTCACTTGTGACTTTGGGTCGTAAAGCTCGGTATATTTGGTGTGAGCGACAAGCAAGGTGTCTCGATGTACACTCCATTGCCCATTTTAAAGCTTCATTTCCCCAGGTTTCTCTAAGATCTCCTTGAAAGAAGATAGCATCCACCATACTCTGAACTAAAGCAGACAAAAGTGCTGCACTTGGGAGTTCAGGTCTTAAAAGTGTGGGATCTTCATTCTCCCACATCATACTCCCACGCTTGGACTGTACGTATTTGATCAGGCTTACAACCTGTTTTGAATGAGGATAATTAGATTAGAATGAGTAAGTGATGTACAATAAAACAAATTCAGTCATACAAGGGGTTAAGGGTAGGCATTATAATGCAGATTCTAATTCAAAATGGCCAGATCAAAACATTGGTCTAAGACCTTGAGGAATACAGCCACATATTTGACCGAAGAGTTTATCAAAACCAAAAGGCTTAATACCTGTTGCTTGTTCTCTCCATCATTGTTTTCAACTTCATAAAGCTCCAAATGGCGGCCAGCAAGTGAATATAATAAATTCACAAGCAGATGTTGGCAGTGTTCAAGAACAATGTCTTCTGAACTGTCCATTGAGACAAATGTTACATGAAAGAGTAAAGGCAAGTATTGTCTGAAGTCCTCGTCATTTTCATAGGCAATTTCAGCAAGTAAAATCAAAGCTATGTCTGCTTGAGTAAGGGAATGTTGTTGGTGCCCCTGTAATGCTGACTGAAGCTCTTTTGCACTAACACCATGCATTGCAACACCAGAGTGTAATCCGTCTTCACCAGAGTTTGGAGTGTCAATGAAATAGTCTCCACTGTCCCTGGACACATGGCGGCTTCTTACGCTGCCCGTTGAGCTTCTGACACCCATTAAAGGACCAGACATGTTGACCAAAGAAGGTAGGAGCTGACCAGAACGACCAGCTGGGGTTACAGGGACAATGCTTAATTCAGGAGGCATTGGAGATAACGGTCCAGAGGCACTACGACCCCCTACAGCATTAGGGCGCCAGCTCAGACTCCCACTAGCATTCCTTAATGGTACATCAAGAGAGCCTCTTACAAGTAAAGGTGACATATGTGGTTGACTATCAACAATGGATGCAGCTTGAGTTACTGGAGGACCTTGGGAAAATTCCAATATAATATTACTATTGATGTCAGCTTTCAGTCTGAGGGGCTCAACACTGTCCTCAAGCCTCCTCTGAGCTAGCTGACAGACTAAGTGATCAATTGTTCCCTGAGGGCAAATTCGTGCCAAGTACAAGCTCACTCGTTTTGCAACAGAAAAATATGTGGCAAAAGCGCCACTTATCTCAGCAGAAGCATTTGAATCACAATCTTCAATACCTTTTGTGATTAGAAAATCAAGAACTGGACTGATATTTCTGGATTTGCTAGCGATTGTGCTCCAAAGCTTCTCAATTTCATCAGGAAACTGGTCACCGTGTCGCCATGTGACATAATAAAGTGATTTCAACAATCTTTCGGTCCATCCGTCTTTCAGTTTCCAGAAATTTAGGTTTTCAATCCATGGAGCCATGCATGTCAGCACTTGGTGCTGTGCAATTATGTCAACAGCATCCAGCTGCCTCTGCATGATCTCCTCACAAAGAAGTTGGCTCAACTCAGGGTGATCCTTGGCAAGTTTACAGGAGAGCTTGTATTGGAATTGCTGATAGGAGTCAGGGAGATTGCCAACAACTGCAGCTCTGTAGCTTCCTGAACCATCAACTCTATCTTCTGCCCATTCACGTACAGACAAGGTCTCTAGCATTTGAAGAGCGTCATCACGAATTTGTCTTGAAGGGTCCACTACTTTGTACAGAATCAGGCTAAGAAGTCTTTGAACCTCACACTTTATTTCTTGTCGCATGTAGACCTCAGCTAGTACACTAAAATAACCATCTGCAATGGCAGCATCTGAATAGTAGCACTGCAGAAAAGGAATCAATTTAAATTAGTAAACCATAGAAAAATGTCCCTGTGTTATAATTATCCAAGGCTTTGTTTGGCGGACCATTTTATGATGACATTTTTATTTATAATGATGTTTTATGGTAAAAAGTAGTTTTAACACTTCAAAATTTGTGTAGTATTTTGGACTTTAAATTTGTGTGATGTTTTTAGACTTTTGGTTAAAAAGGGCATTATTTGCAAAAAATATTTGCTATGCCAAACATACTTTTAGATAATAAGTATTTATAACTGAAAATGAAACCAAGACAAGGGCATCTTATGGTAAATTGAAATGATATGAAAAGGAAAAAAATAATAGAATCGATCATATTTCGAATGCCCGGGCCAGAACGCAAAAAAAATGTGAAGGCAAAAAAGGCACGATCAATTATTTATTTAGTGTCAAAACTTTAAGCATGCAATGATTCATTCATAGATAAAGATAGTACAAGACCCTAAATGAAAAATCCAGGGGAAAAGATAAAACCTGATCAATACAAGCAGGAAAGAGGTCCAAATTTGTGAGGAGAAGATTCTTCAATGCCAACTTTGCTAAATAAACACGGTGGTGACCACCCTTGTGGCGATCACGACCTGCAGCTCCACGTCCTCCTTCACCGGCATATTTCGAATAAGATGGAGTTCTAGGATCTGCTGGGGAATAACCAAATGGAGCCCTAGGTGCTGGTTCAATAAATAAACTGTTAATCCAAGATATTACACGTCCACCCATTTTTCTTGCATTATCATCGAAGCAAGGCCCATATAGAAGTGACGCCATAGCATGCATAGAGGCCCATTGAATTGCCTCTACTTGTTCATTTAATTCCTTATCAAAAGAAAGTTTGTCTACAGAATCCTTTGAGCGACCATGTTGAGAAGACTTGTACCTTTCCACTTCCCTTCGGTAATCATTAACGCCATCTTGACTCCACGCACCACTGCTATCATCACTCCAGGAAAGGAGAAGTTCAAACAACCGTTTCCGAGTTCTCAGATCAAACTTTTCAGATTTTGATTCAACAAATTCTGGAGCAAGATATCTCAAGACAGAAGCCAGGGCATAACGAAGAGGTTGCATCTCCTGAAAGCTTTCAGCAGTGGCTGTTAAAATCTGTCTAGTTGTATCCTCAATGAATTTCAAGAAATGAAGACGAAAAACTGGTTTCTTGCTGAGCATGCCAGGCCAAATCTTCTCTGCAACCATTCGATATATATTTGCAATATGAATCCGGAGTTCTTCACGGCGAGATTTTTGACTCTGCAAATTCGGGTTAAATAGATTAGATCCTTTCAATCATCTTTAGATAATAATAAACAATAAACAATATAACAGATCTTAGAGATGTCCTTTTCATCTTTTGTCTTATTGTTTGCGCATTGCTGGAGAAGAGGGCTGAGCCCCCAAGCAGAATCAATGGATGAACAACAATAGTCCACCCCTATTTAGCTTCTCCGCTACTTCAGTTTATTTTCTTTAGCATAGTAAAGATGAAATTTTTTCTTGAATAGAATGATAAATCATCACTATTTAAGGTGTAGATTACCAAAATAGACATCCAGACAAACAAGAAACCTACCTTCCACTTTGGCTTTCCTTCGGTCTCCATGGATATTTCATCAATGAACGATGAGAGCTCACTAAACATGACTTCACATACTTCAGAATGTGAGTGACCAAGAGCCATGGTGGCAGCATGCTGAAATAAGTTAAAATACATGTGATTAGACAGATTAAGGGTCTATCAAATAGATCAATATTCAACGTATATTCATAGTAATATGATTAGACAGCAAGAGAAAACGTGATAAAGAATCCATTTTGGTCGGCAGCTCCATTAATCAAAAATTTCATCTCAGCTTGCAACACCTCATTTCTTATATAAGAAAGGGCATGCGGCTCAATATAATGAAGTTATTGATTTCCCCAATATAAATATGAGGTGCCGTGAGCCGAATGAAAACTTCCATAGATGTGTAATGTCAACGAAGTGGAGTGGATAAATTTCCTTTCCGTTTAAGTTTCCATTAATTGTATTCACATGGACCCTAAACATATCTTAGGAACTTAGTAAAACCACATCTTCAAGCTCACATAATTACTTATCATGCCTGCTTATCTCTCTCCGACCCTGGTTCATTATATACATGGTCTACTAATTAGCCTGTCTTAGGACGCAACTGATAGTGCACATACTCTATCAAGACAAGAATCTATTTAAATTCACATATATACTTACTACTTGAGCTTCAGATCCAGATTTCAGAGAGGGGAAGATAAGTCGGAAAAGTTCTTTAGTAGATTTGAAACTGCCAGTTTCCCTGCTGTCTGGGGGGCATGAGCATGCAAACATTGCGTACATGAGCCATTGATCTAGTTTGCTATCACCATCCTGGGATTGATTAGCTTTACCACCTAACTCGAAAGGAGTAATATAAGCAAGACGTCGAATAACTTCTGACCTGTCAATTAAACCAAGACAATCAGTTTTACTAAGATTAAGTGAACAAAGTCCGGCTTCATTCTTTTACGAGATTTCTTGATCCACATTCCATCACATACATGTCTAGCTTAGTTATAAGAATTTTGAAAAATAGATTCCATCACCAAAAAGAGATTCCACCTTCCATCATTCTTTTACTAGTTATCAAATGCAAATTCTTCTCCCAAGTTTATGACAAACATAAGACATACAAACAGGAAATTGGACAAAGTGGAACATCAGAAGTATAAGGAAAACAATGGACAGATCAAAGTACAGATAAAGCATACATAATGTGATAATCAGTTACTTATTTTTTTCGAGATATTTCCACTATTATTAATTCTAAAATAAGCCAAGGTGGTAATAATTGATCAAACTTTTTTTTTTTTAAAATGCTTCATACTTTGCTTCCTGGACAGATTTTGGACAAAGCTCAGCAGCATATTTCACAAGCTCACTTAGACAGCGAGCCCATCTGTTCTTATCTGGGCTTTCAAAAAGAATTGTTTGGATTGTTACGTCTGGAGGAACATCAGATTCCCTTCTCAGGTCAAAAGGGCGACCAGAATCCCAATAACAGCTATGTACAATGTCATCCTGCAAGGCACAAAACTTTTTAATTTTAGAATGACAGCCAAGTTTTGCACCAAAAAATAGAAAAGGAATTAAAACCCACCCCGTGCTCTTCAAGAACATCGATTATGAAAATAGGCTCAGCTTCATTTTTCAAAGTATAATCTTCTCTCTCAAGAAGAGCGCATTCCTTAATGTCATATCTCAAGGCTCGCACACAACGTAATAGCTCTATGGCTGTATGCCGTATCTGACTATCCACAGAGCAAAGAAAGATCAGTCCTACAGCATCTATCTCTGCAGCACGAAAGTCAACTGCTTCTCCTGATTTATGTACAGAAGGTTTCCTAATGGCTTTACTTCCGTGTGTAGCAAAATGGATATCCTGAGCGCCAAATTCTTCTCTCTCCTCACGCAAACGAAGTCTCCAGAAGCGCATCAATTCCAACAAACGTGACAAAGATGTCTGGATGAGGAGGGGAAATTCATCAGGAAGACGCAGAATGAAGTTGGCCATCCCCCTCATGACAGCAAACCGACGGTGGGGAAGTGACTTTACAATTCGATTAAGAACTTGTACAGCCTCTTCTCGGACACCAGGATCTATACTTATGCCATGTTGGGGAATTATTTCACTTATTTTATCACTACGGCCCACTTCTTCGATCAGGTCTGGAATGCATTTAAGCACTGATCGGAAGAGGTAGCCTTGAGACTTTTCTTTAACAGCAGAATCTGGGAATGAACATGGAGAACTGGAAACATCAGTACATGCTTTTAATGATAAACAATAAGCAAGGACACTACAAAGTGAAGTATTGCAGGAATGGAAAAGGAACAGTATGGGGAAAGCAATTCCACTTCAAAAAAAATGGTTTCTTTAGCACATGGTAATACATTAAAAACTTTACTGGTTAATGAAAAGCCGAGGATAAAAGTTTTTGCACTTCAACAGGTAGCAAATCATAGTAAACATAAATATGAATTATGATTTCAGCCACAATGAGATCAAACAGCTCAACTCGTAATAGATGCCTAGAGCTTGAGTCATCACTCATCAGCCTCAAGCAAAACCAGAAGTCTTCTTCTAGGCTTAGAATGACAAAATTTCTTTTCTTTTCATCAAGGTTTGACTAGCATGATATTATAATAAAGTGTGTCAAAAAATAATCTTGAAATTTGTATTACCAATGGCGGTTCTGGAAGACGTAAGAAGAGCCTGACTATACGTTCTATGGCAAGATCTTAAAATCGCCTCAATGGCAGCCTTAACTTTTGGAATGTAGTGACCAATCTCGTGACCTGCCAGTAAAATCACATTTAAACAAAGAGACATGATTTATTCTATAGAAAACAGAAAGTGTAACACAATGTCCTACATATCAATAAATCTTGCATCAATTACCTTGGAAAATCTCTAAACCATTATATTGACTTGAAGGAGAAGCAACTATTTTATGCAAAGCCCTAAGTCCAATGACCTTTGCTTCACTAGGACTATCTTGTTTCAACAACTCCAATATCAAATGATTAATTGAGAAGTCTAGATTACTTTCTGCTATGGTAACACAGAATTCAACAACTTTGTCATGCTGTGCATCTTGAGTAAGCATTCCCTTCCGCAATATTGTTAGCAGTTGTGATGTCACACTATCCAGATAATCCCAGACACGGTTTGGAGGATGATTGGGTGCATAAACACTTAAATAGAACCTCACAACACGATGAAGACAGTCTAAGGCCATGAAACGATGATTCTTATCCTGCACAATAAAGGTGGACGTAAAGTGACAGACAAATATAATTGACTATTTAAAAACTATGTTTTGCAGATTTATTTAGCTTACTCGGAGAAGCTTGTACAGTTGCTCCATATGAGGACCAAAGTTTATGTGGAAAATCTGGGGCTCCCCTAGACAAAGAAGAAGAGTAACAAGGGGGTAGCCCACCTAAGAGATGCAAAGCCAAATTAGAATTTAGAAACAACGCTGCACTTTCAAAAACAAAACTTAATATACTAAAATATAAAGATGAGAAAATGAAGAGAAATTTTACACACTGAAAGATAAAATACAATATATTAATTAGGCAGCATGTCTAAAGGGTAAGTAAACTGAATGCCACTGCCAAAGAGTGAGAATTACCAGTTGTAATAGTTTTGTCGCTTTTAAGGAATGCATAAGCAAATAGTGATAATTGGAGTGTTCAGAAGTCAAAACAATAATACTGGAAATAAAATAAGTCTTTTCACAAGACAATATGATAATTAAACAAATGAGATCAGAATAAAAGTCTACAAAGCAGGAATAATCACAATAGCAGTATGCATATGCATTTTACACGTCACTTGAACAGACAAATTGCAAGATAATGTTCTAATGAAGAAAAGTTCTTCATTGATCACTACCTAACTCATTGAATCTCTCCCACCATCACCTCCCATGCCCCCCCAACCCCCCAACACACAGACAGAGGAAAACTCTCAAGCAGGAAATATAATTTTTCTGTCCTACTTTTGCACACAATAGGTGTATTCGATCAAGGCTGAGCCTTATTGCAGGAATAAGGAAAAACATAACAGAATATTCTTACAGCTAAGTGTTTGCTCTGTTTGTCCATCCAATGTATAAGCTGCAACCTTATTCGCCCAACTGCTTCATACCATACATTCAATGCAGGTTCTACACCTGATGGAGGCCACTGACTTTTCCCACCATCAGCTAAAGGTGCTAGGATATTTGAGAGCATGTTGCAGAGAGCATGGTAAAGTTCACTTTTACGCTTATGTGGAGCACGATTGAGAGGATTTGCTTTTGCCACAAAAGATGCTGACGCATTCAACCCACCCTCAGTCTTAACCTGACAATAGCTGGCTGGTTAATGGGTTATAACTTATAACTAAGCCAAATAATGGAGCAAAACATGTAAATGCACATACCCCAAGTTTTAAGTAACGCATGCCATGTATGATACTTAATGTCTCACTTCGAGCAACACTAGTATCAATACGTCGAGTATTGAGCTCCATGAAGAATCGCTCAGTTACAGAGCTAAATCTGTAAAGAAAAAAAAGCAAAGACAATTAATTAAATACAAGTGGGATCTGTACCTACGAAAAACGCAAGGATGGAAACAAGACACTGTCTAATAAGATTTACAAACTAGACAGTCTAGACCTGAGAACATTAAGCATCAACTCATGAGAATACCAGGATTTACGATGTGAGATTCCAATTACCTTATACGAGACAAAGCACCTAGGAGTTGTGCAACGTGATCCAAGAGCAAGCCTCTCAAGTCCACCAATGATGGATATTCAACTTGGCTAACAACCCTGCAAAAGTAATATTAATTTATTAAATATCTTCATAAATACATAAATCATCAATCATAGTTGCACCCATATAGTAAAGACAATCTTAACATAGTCCATTGAGAAAAATGAAACCACATTTTGGTAGTCTAACAAAAATATCCCAAATACAAAAATATAATGTCATATCCACAAGACCTGAATAACTTTATCTCCTAGCCTTATTGTTCTTATCACAGAACATTATAATTTCTCTGAAAATAAGAAAACCGGTGCACAGACTTCAAGACTGAGAGCTATAGACCTTAGCAATCTGAATCTATTTTTTTGGGCAAAAATGTCTTTCTAGTGCGCATAATTTGAAGAATATGCTAAATAGACTTATAGACCATGCTGATTATAATATGAAAGCCCCACAGTAAAATCAAGATATAAGAAAAAAAAAATTTTTAAGAGAATGCAAGTATCATTACATGGAAAAAATGGAGCACAATGACTTCTACTAACCAATCTTACCTGTCAGCATTAATTAGCCAATCAAACACAAAATTCTCAAGTCCGGACCACAGCTTTTCTGCATTAAGTGTCAGATCATCTGCATTATTAGAGCAAGATCCATATTCAAACGAAATGGAATATGATATCAAAACAAACCTGTAAGTCCTTCCTGAGGACAACACTCCACAAACCGGATACAAGCTGAGCAAAATATGCACTCTACTGCAAGCTGCACCGAGAATAGGAAATTCTTGAACATACACTTCAAAGAATGAAACATTTGTCCTATATTGCTCACGGACCCAATACAACATTGAAAACAAACCACAACGAATATAAATACGATAAAGATCCTAACTTTGAATAGTATAGGTCATTAGAGACATGTCATAGAATCATATTTCTATGAAACTGAGAACGTATAAAAAGAGAATGATAGTCGTATTAATCTATTGGGTAGCAGAAAAACAAGGAGCTTATCAGAAATTATAATGTATCAAAAATCATGATATTTTGTTATAAACCAAGAAACAAAGCCTTCAGTTTCAGATATAACAGGACTTTGCTAGTTTGAGTATGATGTGACTAGTGGAGTGTAGTGACTTATAAACATATATGGAATCTATTAAAGGATAACAAGAGATATGATTAGAAAATAAAAGAAATGAATCTTACAAACCTGTTGAAGGAAGAGAACAGAAAGCAACAATATGAATTATATGACCAAGATTGATGAGCATATAATAAAACAGAGAGGACTATGAAGCATGAATTTGAACCTTTTAGATATAAAACACTATTGTTACCGCATTATTAATTATGAGGTTGGGACAATTGTGTCACTTATGATTACGAGAAATCATTTTCAAGCTAGTAAAAGGATACATAATATTCAGTTTAGTACAATTGCTACAGTCATGTATGATGGAGTTGAGATCTTATAGAGTACAATTAAATTCTGAAAAAAAGTACTTCTAATCAAGATAGCCATTTGTTCCTGAATGATCCCCATTAGAATTTTATTAACATCTATATTATTAGCATTCTAATACTTTTTAGCCTATCTCACACAAGTAACAGTAGCACCAACAACATCCAAACAGTGGGACCAGATTAACAGGGCTACCAACAACTATACTAGTCAAAGATCTTTAATATAACTCAGTGATGACTAACATTTCAACAACAACATCCAGGAACTAACATTAGGTTCTTCAAAAAGAAACAAAGGCAAATCATTTTCAGAAGATACAAACCTTTCTCTGAAATGTAGATGCATCATTCCCAACCTTTGGGGATGGTGATTCACTGCATAAAACATGACATGCGAAATATCAGTAAAAAATGATCCATTGGTTAGAACTGATAAATCTTTAATCTAATCTTACACTTAAAAGATTGACTTCATAAATTCTCCATCTTGGCCATTAAAAAGGTCTTGTTCAACCAAAACTCCATAAGGAGTTCATTACTACATTACCGTCCAACTCATGCAGGGGGTATGTAGATGAGACTCAATGGAGTTAGGAATATTATTGAATTAAAAAAGGTTCTTATTCTATCATATATGAATTTACAGTCAAATATTCCATCAAAATCAAATGCTCGAGAATATAGGCAAAAGCAACATAAAACAATACTACATGCCATGAACCAGATGAAAAAGAGGGAAACGCAATTTATAACCACTGTCAGTGATACATCACATCATATTAGAATTTTTAAGCACAAAGCTAAACAAGCTTAAGTAGATCACAAACTTGACATAAGAGATTCATGTGTTAGGCGATACAAATTAATATCGATACCTAGAAAACGCCAATAAAGGTTTACCTTTCTCTCCATCTAAGAAGAGCTTCTAGAAGTGGTACTGGTGTATGCCGTGCCACCATGGCCAATGAATCCAAAACTTGATCATAGGTTGGATCGGATGGGCTAAGGTATTGACCATCCTATACGGGTTAAAATTAAAATACTTAAACATGAGCCAAAAAAATAAGAGAGAGAAAGAATATCTGACCCAATTACATAGTGTTAATACCAGAGATTTATTTCTCTGTGGCATTAAAATGTCATTGCTATAAGCATAACACTTTTATCCAGTGTTTAAAAAGGCAAGGTGACACCCTAGGCGATGGACCATCCAGATCGCCTAGGCGCGCCTCTAAGGCGAAGGCGCTCGCCTTATACATAAATTTTCGGTAAATAATAAATATAAACAAAATAATGTTAAGTAAGATATAAAAACATAATTTTAAAGAAAAAAACCCAAGTTTTTATTAAATTTAAAGTTCTAAATGAAGGTCAAGATCAATATCCCCTATGTATTGCAGCAGCAGGAGCTCCAAGTCTCAAACGTCCAACAGCGAGACAATAAATGAAGTATTGAACAATGGAAAAAGATAGAGGAGAGGAGTTGTGTAAGGAGAAAAAGATACACGTATGTATGATTATATAGTTAGATAAAAGGATACTGAGATTTTTTTTTTTGAAAAGAAAGGATATTGAGATCTTTGAAAATAGATAATTGCATATAAAAAAAATATCACAATAACTTCAATTTGGGAAAATAAAAGATATTAATATTTATTGATAAGATATATAGTTGATTTGTTGAGATTCTATCCTTTTTTTATATCGTCAACATTATTTTTCAAGCAAATCAGGATCAGGCGCATTGCATGTCGCCTAGGCTCGCCTGGCCGCCTTAGTGCGCCTGAGCCGCCTAGGGGCCGCCTTATGCAGGCGGCCTCGCCCTGCCTGATGCAGGCGCTGGCATGGCCCAGGCGCGCCTAGGCGTGCCCAGGCGTGCCTAGGCAACGCCTTTTTAAACACTGCTTTTATCCAAATAAAATGGTAAAGATCAGAGATATCAAGTGTAAAAGTCAAAGAAACAGTACATCTAAAGGTAGATCACTTTGATAGTTTGATTTTAACCCCTTTAAAAAAAAAGGCCTTTCCAATTCCTTTTCAATTTCATCACATAAGCAGCCAGGCCTAAAAAACTCTAATTTAAGCACCTCATTCCTTAAGCACAATCTCACACACAGAATAAAATCTTATTAAACATTAACTAAAATTAGCAAATGCTATCTATTGACATGCATTTGGATATAAATTGAGGAAAATGTTATGTATCTTTACTTCTCGTTGGAAATTTCAAAGAATTAATCTGTTTAGTCATAGAACCTGTGCTTGAGCTGTTTCAATTCGGCGCCTGGCAAGCGGGAGAAACCGCAGCAACAGTGCATCCACAATCAACTTTGGTGCACTGCCTGACTTCATTCCTCTAACAGGAAACTCAATTAAACTTCATGTGGCATCAAATCTAGTGAACTGCACACGAGTAAAATAATTATGTTGTTACAGCAATTTCTGGATTTTCAAAGCATTAATAAAAGACCCAAAGCATCAGTTACAATCATGAACTAAAATCTAATAAAACATGAACTAAATTTAGCAAATGCTACCTATTGACATGCATTTGAATGGTAATTTCAGTGGCGGACGGGGTGCGGCTGCCCCCACTGGCGGCCGGGAATTCTCAGCCAGGCGCCAGCGGCAAAAAGCAAGTGAAATTTTGGATCTTTCTCAATTGAGAAATAAGAACCACAGTTGACAGAAAGACACTAGGAAACAAAATTGAATTGAGAACGGCAAGTTCAAACCGATCAATTTTGTAGACGAAGTTGTAGACTTTGACGAGGCAGAGAAGATATGCCGGCAGTGAAGATTCCCTCCCGAGTCCGTCGTTCCGTCCTGATTCTCTCTCTTGATCCGGTCTGGTTCCTTCCTAGGGCTGTTTATCAGTTGAATGAACTTGGACCTGTTTAAAGACAGGCCGCTAGACCAAAAAAAAAATAAAAAATTGTTTAGAGGGAATCTACTATATATATATATAAAAGTAATAAGGTTTGGAGCCTCCACGTTGAGCTACGTCAGTTTTTACCACATGTCGTTTCCATAATATGTCACCTCGTCTTTTGCCACATGTCACCTTTTCCTTGAGCCATGTCATGATATTTTAACACATCATTTGCCATGTCATACGATAATTAATTATTGATTATGTCATATATAAATTAAATCCACAATTTTAAAATATTTTATGTCATATTTACATATAATTACAAATAACTTTCATGCATTAATCAATACAAATTTGCATATTACTTCTCTTCCTCCTCTTTCTAATATGGTTCTTTCATTATGTTCGAACCTCGCTCTATCACATCCGCCTCATCCTCATCCCCTTCCAACATGTTTGGACTTTCTGATTATCATGATTCATCTCATATTTAAATAAAATGCAGGTTATCAATGTAGAAGCAAAATTCAACACAAAAAAGGAAAATATGGTCTCATTGTTTTGATCATAATTCATGTCATACTAAGATAGAATGTAAATTATCGATGAAGATGGGTTGAGATGCTTTGATGTCGACAATGATGTTAACTACTAGATCGTCTCTTTAATCTTTCAATGACAGATGTACATGGGATGCGCCGAGCGCTGAGGGTTAGATGTCGACGTCGGTGGGAGAGAGGTGTCTTTGAACATTCTTTCCGGTTGTTTATGTCAACTGATGTGGATAATAATATCAAGATTCATCCTATACCATCCTAGATCTACAATTCCGCTAATTAGTGTAGATAATATCAATCTTATTTTTTTTCCAATATACCTTAAAAATTTTATCATGATAATTTCGAAATTTATTTTGTTTCCAAATTAAATTAAAATTTAGAACCTCAAATTCCATACAAATAGAAATATGATATCTTTTAATTAACAAATTACCATAATTTAGATTACGGAAAACTACGAGATCAATATACCTTATTAAATTTATCAAAATAATTTCGACATTTATTTTGTTTCCAAATTAAATATTGATTTTGAACCTCAAATCCCATACAAATAAAATTATGATATCTTTTGATTAAAAAATTACCATAATTTAGATATATATAAAACGATCAGATCTCTTTTAAGGTGGATAGAATTAGAGCCTAAGTTTTTTTTTTGAAAGTTAAATCAGTATCTTTCTCTACAAGATATTTTAATATTAAGAATAACTGATATTATATTTCTTTGGTTTTATTTTATTTCCAATTTCAAGATATAGAGTTTCTATAAAAGAAATTACATTCTATCACACCTAATTAATAGATAATTAACTTACCACATAAACTTTTTCAATATCTTAAAAGCCAATTTTCAGTATTTCTTTTGTAACTAAAAATCCTTTTATTGTATAGTCATTATATTAACTTAAATTACTCCTACATAAATAGATTTTTTTCAACTATACTTTAATGTATTGAATTATTTTTATTGGTAGATATTTAGGTCGAATTACTCAACCATTTTCGTATGAGGTGTTTGAATATATTTTGCTATACATAATTTGGGAATTATTTTTGTCTAAGTATGTGTTTAAAATTTTATGCTTTCCTTATGCAAAATATTTTACATAAATAAATAATTATGGTTGAGTATATTTTGACAAGTCTATATTTTTTTTATTTTAATATTTTCTTATGAGAAATTTGGTCGAAACACTTTCCTTTAGTTGAAACTCACCATTTGAAAATTTATCATAATATTTTATGAACATTGTACATAATTTTCTTATTATTTGAAAATTTAATGGTTATATTTTATAATTTTTATAAAAACAATGCATGTAGGAGTAATTGTCTTTTTTTTCCCAAATCACTCAACCAAAAATTACTTGAACATATGGATATCAAGATTTAATCTTTAATTTATTAGTATATTTTAAAAATATCTATTGCAATTCTGATATCTTCTTTCAATAAATTGACCAATGATTTTTAAGAACTTTATATTGGAAGTAATTTTTTAAAATATATTATATATGTTTATATAATTATGTTTAATAGATTTTATAAATTTTCTTTTAGAATTTTATTTTCTGAAATGGGTATTTTTACCCTATGTGCTTGGGGCATAGGTTAGAAAAATTGATTAACAAATTACCTATTTAGATTTTATCAAATGTACATTTTATGTATTGAATTTAGATATACAAATTTTAAAAAATACTCACATGAAAATTTAATCATTAATTTGGTAGATTTTTTGTATTTAGCCTTTTTTGCGTTTATTATAGACCTAAGCAATAAAAAAATAATTAGAATAAAACATTTTATAATATTTAAAAAAAACTAAGGAAATTTTTTGCATAAATCCCGTGCAAGGCACGGGGATTATACTAGTAAGCTGCTATTTAATGTAACGTAATGTATTTCTACCAAAAAAAAAATGTAACATTCGACCAAAAAAAAAAAATGTAACGTAATGTATTAAATAACCCATCCAAAGAGGAGAGTTTTAACTTTTAATCATTAGTTGTACAAGTATTTTTTTTTTTTGGTCGAACATTAGTTGTACAAGTATTAGACTTATTAACTTCAAATTTATCCTAAGCTAAGCTCCGAGAACCGGGCAAATAAAAAAAATAAAACTTTAATCCGATGGGTTAAGTTCGGCTTGTATTTTTGCCAATTCTATTTAGTGGATATAAAAATGGTGTAGCCAAAATTCTTTTAATCATATGAATTTTGAAGTTAATTAGGTGGTTTTCGTTTTGAAGCATTCGTTGGATTGTGCCCAAGCAAATTATGTTAGAACTACTTAATTCTACTCGCAATGTCAGCGTCATGAGGTCTATATTCAGTGGGAGTGGCTACTGAATGGGTATGTCAAGCTAAATACAAATGGATCGGTCCGCGATAGGTTATCAACTACCAGGGGAGTTATTCAAGACATTATGGTAAATGACAAGTAGATTTTATCCATAATATTGGTATATATATGTTCTGATGGCAGAGTTGTGAGGTGTTTTATGATACTTGAGTCTTGTTTGGAGCAATGGCTATATCAGGGCTTGAGTCTTGTTTCAAACTAATCAATCTCACGGAGCTTGAGTCTTGTACTGGTAAAAATCTGAACAAAATTATATACTAATACGGAGTAAATGATAACAAAAAAAATTCCTTAAGGCTCTTATTTATATTGATTTTATCAGTATTAGGAATGTTTTTTTTTTAGGTTTTATGTGATAAATAAATCGTATATTGTTGTGCTATGGAAGGGCACATCAGCAACATGTGGAGCTGGCAAGGGTTTCCAATGGAGACATGCAGAGGCAGAGCCTTGTCCAAAATGTCCGATTTATTTAATTATCACGTATATATAAATCACAACAACAATATCATCAATCAGTACAATATAAGATAGTAATCAAAAGACATTCTCCTTAGCGTATAGGAATCTAAAATCTGGTTGATGAACCGAAACTCTACAGTCTACACCCACAATGACATAGCTCCAGACGCTGCCATTGTCAATAGTACAATCCAGCTCAGGTTTCCTGCTAGAAAAAATAAATGATGAAAGAAGACGTCAATTCTTGCCATGATCTTCTTTGCTCATAGAAATAAAACTGTAACACTTAAGATGATCAAAGGTGACTTAATTTCTAGTCTATCACACTCACCATGGCTCTGATATCCAGAATTTTGCACTTGGCTTGAATTTGAGCTCGAACCTACTCTTGTCTTACCCGAAACTTTGATTCCAAGGCTAGAGCAATCAGATCCAATTGCACCTACAAAAATGATACATCACAAATAAGTTCAAAATTCTTGCACTATTTTCTTTTAAAACTTAGTTTTGTCCTGATCTTACAGTCGCTATAGCAAGGGAAGTGAGAAATGTTGAGAAGATTATATGCTCCGGGTTGACATTGGCAGGTGTGTATGTGTGCTGATGACTTATTACATGTTCCTTCTCCACAGTATATCCAACTACAAGCTACAATATGCAAGCAAAAACGGTTATCATATGCACACTTGCTTGTGTAAGGGCTAGATTTGTCGATAAATCAAGACTTACGATCATTGTACGACGTGTTCCATGTTGAATCTGGGGACACCGGTGGTAGTGCAGGAGTTGTTGGCATGCATGAGTAGTTCATTGTGCCTGGAAAACACACAAGATTAACTCTGATATTGTGAAGATAGACTTTCTCACGTTTGAGAATTTGATAAAAAATAAAGAATGCTTAGTATATAAATCCATGGGTTACTTTTCATATTGTCAATTGGTTTTAGAATAGATAAGACTTACAGTTTGGTATTACACATGGAAGGAACTTCAAGTATAGTTCATCGGTATCAGAGAGACGAGTACGCCTCCAACCGTTGTCACACTCGCATATGAATCCATATGGGGCTACACTTGTCCCGGTCTTGCAAGTACCTTTGCCACAAACTACATCATCACATATATCTGGGATTCAAGGCGAATATGAGAAGTTGTGTTAGTGCTGTTGTATTGCGCGCAACTTAGTCTAGTAATTTAGCAACATTGAAAAAGAGATGGTACATATTACCGATATCTCCTAAGGCTACGACGAGAGGTGTAGCAATGATGAAGATGGCAATGAAAGCCATGAGATTGGAGGAAGCCATGGATATCAATCTGTGTGGTTGGTGAGGATTGAGGGAGATAGAAGTTGGCTAGTGGTTACTAATATGGGATGAGATGATGGTTTTGGAATTTATAAGGTCTTATTGGTCACCTTTGAAATGGAACATTTCAAATGGAAGCTTCTTCTACTGAGAGGAAAAAATGTCAGTTGTTTCTCAGGAAGTCATAAGTGAACTTTTATTTTATTAAGGTAGATGGACTTAGGAAATTGGTATTCACTTTAGATATTTCATTTGTGTACGAAGTTGTGCTTCTAGTAGTTTGAAATCAAAGGGTTCTTCTAACTGCTACCAGGTATTGATAATGTATTCTCTCCCTTTAAGTCACCATAGGAGAAGAAGCTGCTTATGTTTTGTGACAAGTATCACCATAAAATTGACTTGAAACGTTCATTTTTATAGAAAGTCTTTATTCAAGGATGCCCTTCACACGGAGAAAATAAAATACATCAAAAAAAGTGGGAGATTAAAAAAAAAAATCATGACTCGGGGAAAAAAAATTATAATTATATTGGGCCGGCCCAATTTATTCTTGTATGAGGGCCCAATAAGACAGCCCAGCTTTCCACAATGATCTTCAAAAACCCTAGGGTGTGAGCGCATTTCTTATTCCCACACTCAGGCTTCGAGCAGCTGCTACCTCAGGAAACCCTCGAGCAGCCATGGCCGTCGGGTGCGAATCGCGATCCCTCTTTCTTTTCCTAGTTCTTTCACAACTGAAATTTGATTAATGTCTAATTGGTAATTTGCAGGAAGAACAAGAGGATTTCCAAGGGTAAGAAGGGAGGAAAGAAGAAAACGTAAGTACCTCAGAATGCTAGCCTGTTTCTTTCCGTTTTAATTCGATTACTCCTACTCCGCCAAACGATTTACGATCTCTTTCCTTCTGATATGGTGCAGAGTTGATCCTTTTGCTAAGAAGGATTGGTATGACGTCAAGGCTCCTTCCGTGTTCGGCGTCAGAAACGTCGGCAAAACTTTGGTCACTCGTACACAGGGTACCAAGGTAATTTGTTTTTCAATGCCAAAAAGATGGATTTTTTTATTCACCTATCCCATGAAACTAACTAGCGATTACATTTGTAAGTTAATTGTTTAAAGTTGCATATATTTTATAGCAAACCCTTATTTGTAGATTTAACTTGTCTTAATTGTCAAATACAATGTACCACTAGAATTTTGGGTGTTAGTTCCAAATTTTTTGCTATGTAATTGAATACAGCATGATAGTTGCTAATATGCAAACAGCTGAAAAATTGGTCTAAAACTATTGTATTAAGAAACTATGATGGACGAAACTCTTATGATTATTGTCTAGGACTAGTTTTTTCTTAGTCCCAATACAGCAATACAGGAACACTTTAATCTATGTAAATTCTCTTATCTAATGGAACGGGGCCTTCATCCTTCATCCTTCATGATGCAGCTTGGGTAGCACAGTATGTAGACGTGGTTATTATTACTTGAAATTCTTGAAGCGTTACATATCTACATTAGTAAATATATAGAACTTTCGGGAATTTGTGATGCAGCTAAGTTAAGTTATATACATTGAATGAGACTGTACACTGACATGCATTTCTGGTTGTAGATTGCGTCTGAGGGACTGAAGCACAGAGTTTTTGAGGTTTCTCTAGCTGATCTTCAAAACGATGAGGACCAGTTCTTCAGGAAGATCCGCTTGAGGGCTGAGGATGTTCAAGGAAGGAACGTGCTGACTAACTTCTGGGTATGTTCAGTTCTTTGATGTGTACTTCTGGTTGAAAAGTTTATATATTTGGTTGTACGGAGTATGTTATTATCTCTGAAATGTAATATCATGGTTATGATTGGTTGATTGAAAATTACAGGGTATGGACTTCACCACGGACAAATTGAGGTCACTTGTCCGCAAATGGCAGACTCTAATTGAGGCTCATGTTGATGTTAAGACAACTGATAACTTCACCCTCAGAATGTTCTGCATTGGATTCACCAAGAGACGTCCAAACCAAGTGAAGAGGACCACATACGCTCAGTCCAGTCAGATCCGCCAGGTTCGGTCTCTTTAGGAAAAACCCGAGTTTACTGTAGGTACCTTTTTATATCTACTCTTTATCTTTTTAGCTTAATGACAATGTTATATTCTATGTAACTGTAGATTCGCCGCAAGATGAGAGAGATTATGGTTAACCAAGCAAGTTCCTCGGACCTCAAGGAATTGGTTGCCAAGTTCATCCCAGAGTCAATTGGAAAGGAGATTGAGAAGGCCACTTCTAGCATCTACCCTCTGCAGAATGTGTACATCAGGAAGGTTAAGATCCTCAAGTCTCCCAAGTTTGATCTTGGAAAATTGATGGAGGTATGATGATAAATAAATAACAGTGTACATACTTATGATTTCCCTTAGTTTTCATCTGGTTGCTTTAGATTGCCATAATTGTCTTGTCATATATTAATGCACAGTGCTGTATTGATTTTCAGGTTCATGGTGATTACACAGAAGATATTGGAGTCAAGGTTGACAGGCCATCTGATGAACAAATGGCTGAGGGTGAAGCTCCGGCTGAAATTGTGGGAGCTTAATATCAGTTGTAGCTGAAACAGAATCGCTATGGTTTAACATTTTTATTGCATATTAGCAAATTTTGTTATAAGCCGGTACTTGTTGAGATTTTTGTTATCTTGAACATTAGTTACAAAAGTTTGTATCTTGAGACTATTTTCTAGCGCTCAAATTTGAATTTGGCATTTCCTGATCTCCTATGCAACCTTTAGATTTAGATCAATAACGCCAGGTGCCTTTAGCCTCCTACTACACCTTCACTATTATATGACAGTAGCAATATCTGTTAGGCCCCAGCCAAAAGACTTGCTTATATAAGAAGAGTAAAATTAGTGGCACGTTTCCTGATGATGACCAATCTATAGAAATAGAAGTATCAAGATGAATTCGCCTTTGTCTTAAAGGTTTGTTCTGTTGTATCTTTATAAAGACATTTTATAGCCTAATGAAACATATATGATGCAATTGTATGTAAAGTATATGCTATAACGTGCACAAAGTTTATAAGAAATTTCTATATACTTGGTCATCCACTTAAAGCAAAGACGTAGATATATCATTGACACGAAGAAATTAAAATGATGTATATGCATTCAAAGACATTGGAGTCAATTCTCAATTGGATAGTTAATTGACTCTAGACATCTTATATGTTGATCAGGAAAATCAATTTTAAACCCTCCTGATGGTATTTATGTACGTAAAATGGCAATGAAAATAAGCCTACAAAACTAAAGTAGTTTACTTGGGTAAGTCTTGAATTTGCACGGTCAATTCAAGCCCAATGTGCATGAATATGGGCTTGTAAAATCAAGATAAGCCCTAGTAGAACGTGAATTATTTGTGGGGAAGGATAACTCTAAATTATTATTATTATTTTTTTTTTGCCGCATATGTAAAATACCTTAAATGGGCCTTCGGGCATCCATCATTAATCCGCGCTTGCTAATATTTTGGCAATTAGAATCCAAATCAACACGGTAAGCCACCACAACCTACAAACCCTAATTTTGCAAACCCTAAATTTCATCATCATCATGAAGATCGGACCAGTTGGGCGTGTACAAGGAGATACATGGGATCACAAAGGTCAATCTCAGGTGGTTCAGATCTTCCTATCGTTTGGACCTCGTTATCTCAACTCTCTTTCTTTCCAATACTTGAAAGACGGCGGCTTGGTCACTTCAGACATCATCGGAAGGCAAAGCCGGGGCACTTTTCAAACGGTAATATACATACCTAATTCATTATTATACGTTCGATTAACTCATGCAATAACAATTATAATTATATAAACAGATCGTGCTGGATTACCCGTCGAGTACATCGTCGAAGTGAATGGCGTCTACTCCTCGTACATTGAAGAACTAACTATAGTCACGAACAAACAACATTACGTGTGCAAGACCTTTCAAGGACATGATCGTTACAATAACAACAATTCCAGGTATCGGCCGCCTAATTCCGGGTTTCGGCCCATTCGGCCGCCTCTGCCTAATTGTCATATCAATACTACGGGCGTCGGCCGCCTAGTTCTGGGTGTCGGCCGCCTCTACCTAATCGTCATAATCAATACGAAGGAGGATTCAAATCAGAAGACAAAGGGAAGTGGTTCAAATTGGACATTGGAAGGCTGGCTCAGTTTGGCGGGTTTCATGGACCCATGACTCGAAAGGGGTTAGGTCAGTTGGGGTTTACGTGGACCCCATTACGAGTCTTGTTGCGCATCGAACGGCGCCCATTGATAACACAGCGTATGAGGATGAATCTGATGGTTAATACGAGTAATTAATGTTTTCTTTTCTATGTCCTGCACTCCTACGTAGGCAGATGTAAGTTTAATTGCAACGGTGTCTTACGTTTACATAAATTTTGGTTACGGCTTATTGCAAACTATTGCAATTTTATTAAATTTACGGGGTGGTTTAAAAAATTATTCTCTACTTTTTTTTATTAGCTAAGGACTAGGAGCCACTCCTCTAAAAGGGTGTTCTAGACCCCTGTTAACATGAATGAATCATTAACAGGGACAATGTGGCCTAGTCTAGCAATAGTATCAGCCACAACGTTAGACCCCTGTTAACATGAATGAATGATTTGATTTTGATGTTTTGGAACTCTTGGAGCAAAGCCAGAACATCCGCCAAAATTATTTTAATTTCCCATGGACAATTTCTAGCTCCTTGGGCGACTTTTATGACTTGCAAATTGTCTCCTTCTATTTCTATATATATTCTTGCATTTCCACTTTCGTGCCAAATTAATCTCATCCCTTAAAGTTAGAGCTTCTGCCCTTATCACCGAAATATTGCCAAACGTGTTTGATATTATATCAATCATATTGCCATTATGGTCCCTTACTATCGCCCCTCTAGAAGTGGATCCATTATTCAATTTTGATCCGTCAAAGTTACATTTAACAAACCCTACTTGTGGTTTTTTCCATGATTTTTGTTTTGACTTATGTGTTTTTTCCGGTCTTTTATTTGCCTTTTTATTTTCTTCTTCATCTTCATTCCATATTTTTGATTTGTTGCATTGATATAGTTGTCTTTTTATGCATGAAGGTAGGTCCGATATAATTGTATTTTGGAAAATTGATTTATTTCTCTGATGCCATATACACCACCAAGTGACAACTAATTCAGAGAAGTTCTTTCTCCCTAAGCTTTGGAATAGTTCATTTAATATAGTTTTTGTTGTTTTATTTCCTGGGTCATAATTTCGTATTATTTGTTTGGTTACTTGATTCATGTTTTTGATTGTACTTATTGTATAAGGGCATTTTGTCAATAGATGTGTGGTATTTTCCTCAATGCAATTACAAAGGACACATCCTCCTGGTGTTGAGACATGTTTGTCTCTCAATCTCGCTTTGGTTGATAATCCATTCACAGTGATTTTCCAAATGAAGTTTTTTAACTTTAGATATCGTGTCTAATTGCCATATCCACTCCATTCCCGATGGGCTTTGTAATTTTTCTTGTGTTATTAATTTCATGGTTGAAAAGGTATAAAACCAGCCATTCTTACTTGGGGCCCAATATAGACGATCCGTGATATTGTGAACCGGAATGACAATAACATGTATGATAGAACTGATTTAAGTTTTTGTATATTCCATTCTATACGTTTGTATGATAATATAAGTTATAATAAATTCAAGAGAGAGAATAGAGTCAATATATATTTTAAATAATTATTCTATTATTAGAATTAGTTTTTTTTTTGTAATTTTCATAAACAAATAAATATGAAAAGCTAGTCATTTCAAACTTTTCACTTTTACCATCTACTAAAGGACAGACATTGGGATTACATCTGAATACTTTGCATTTGATCACTACTGAAGGAGCGACATTAGGATTGCATCTGAATGTTGAGAAATCTGAAATTTTTTGGCCAAACTTAGATTCGAGAAGTTACGATCATGTGCTTTTCTCTCCTAGTATATCTCACTCGTTGGATGGAGTCAAGCTTTTTAGTGGTCCTGTCAGCTTAGACAATGACTTTTGCAGTCGCTTGATCGAAGACTGGGTTTCCAAAACTATTAGTTTGATGGAGGCTGTTGCTGGACTTAATGACCCCCATTTGGGGCTTCTTCTTCTTCGTTGATGTGTAGGTGTAAGCAGATTGTACTTTTCTCTTCGGACTTGTCCCCCCCACAAATGCTCGAGTCTGCTCCTCTCACCTTTGACAATGCCTTAAGGAAGGTTCTTGAGGAGATCATTGTGGTTGGGGGTGCTGGTTTTGGTGATTGACAATGTCGTTGTGCCACCTTACCCTTTCGGCTTGGGGGTTTCGAGGTGTTTACCGCTCATGATGCTTCCATCTATGCTTTTGTTGCTTCGCGACTACAGTCTCTTGAGCTCCAAAACAGATTGTTTAACCATTATAATACCTTGGATATAAGGCCTGCCTATGATTTGGCCTTGAACAACTTTCGAGATTTGTGCAACTTTGATCCTCTTGTTCTCTGCCGTGATGTACTAGCCCCCCTATGAAAAAATTGGCTATAGTGTACTTTGATACGATAGAGAATAATTTGGTGAGTTTGTACAACCCGAGTTCTAGGGAAAAGGCTATCCTTATTTATTAGCAACAGGTCGATCAGCACACTCTTTGAACTTTTTGAGAACCCTCCCAATTAAAGGATTAGGACAAACGATGCACCAAAAATAATTAAGGTGTGTTTTGTCCTATCGTCTTGCTATTCCTATGTATCCGGCTGGTTTTACTTGCCCTTATTACTCTTCTAAAATCATAGATTGTTTTGGCGATCATGTTGTCCACTGTGGGAATGATATTAGTCTTAAATTTCGCCATAACTTAGTCCGAGATGTGTTGGGTGATATCTGCACTCAAGCTGGTGTTGTTGTGCAAAAGGAGGTACCTCTTGGATTTTTGTCGAGGAAGGTAGAGATCTTCGACCTGCTGATCTTCTGGTTTACTCTTGGGACAAAGGGATGAACGTCTGCTTAGATGTCACATGTGTCTCTCCTTTCGGGGGGGTGGGTGTTGATGCTTTTGTTCATGGAGCTGATGTTTCTAATCCTGTTGTCCGAAAGAAGAGGAAGTATGAATTGAAGTGCACAGACAATGAATATAGTTTTATTGCGTTTGCCTTCTCTATTTTTGGAGAGCTAGGGAGCGATGCCCTTGACTTTTTGTCTAGGGTCACACGGGTTGCTCATAGTAACACAGTACAGTTAACGCTAATATTCGTTCTCTTATTTTTCAGCGCTTGTACTTTGTCTTGAATAAGGATGTCGTAGCCCAGTTAGTTGCTAGGCTCCCATCCAACTTTTTGTAATATTATATCTAAATTATATTAATAAGAAAATTGTAAAAAAGAAATTAATTGGCTCTTAAAGTGTCGCATGGTACAAATTTTTACAAAGAGATTGTTTCTTTTTATAATGTATTAAGGTAGATTAGAAAACTTAATTTCCCTCAAATAAAGTTGAGAAGATCAAGTACGTTGAACCCATGACCTCTAAGCTCTTGTTTGGTTCATTCTTCACAAGTAGAAGTTTTCTAAAAAATTGTCTTATTTCTTGTGTTTGTTCACATTAAAGTTGTGGGAATTTATTTTTTATGAAGTTGCAATTCCTCCAATTATCATAGGAGTTGCATTTACCTCACTTATCTTGCAGAGGTATGGAAGTTCTACTTCTAATATTTTTAAATAAAAAATTCTTATTTTTTTATATCAATACAAATTAAACAATTTCATTTCTCGATTTGGTTAACAAAACATGAGTGCTTAATTATTTGGTTAACGTGTAAATTCACATACTAGAAAGTTACGTCAAATTTCCGTGTTTCGTTAAATAAAATTTGTCACAAAATCCCATGAAGATGACTTACTAAATTCATGCAAAATGTAAAAGTAGATTTACCTAGTACCCATAGGTAAGTTTTATTTCCACCATCTTTACACATAAAATCCTAACTTCTCCTAATTTAATTTATAAAATTTAAAATCAACTAAAGAATTTTAGCGACCGCTTGGTCGCATATTAGCGACTACCTTGTCGCCAAATTTGGCCCTGCTTTTGCGACCAAGTGGTTACGTACAACTCGACCTGGATTGTGCACCTGGCTTTGGCCTTGTCTTAATTGCAAGTTTATCTTAAAGGTTTGTTCTGTTATATATTTATAAATACATTTATAGCCTAATGAAACATTTATGATGCAATCGTATGTAAATTATATGCTATAACCTACACAAAAGTGTATAAGAAGAATATTCTATATACTTTGTCATCCATTTAAAGCAAAGACGTAGATATATCATTGCGAACTTGATATTAGTATATTACCACGAAGAAATTAAAATGATGTATGTGCATTCAAAGACATGTTGGAGTCAATACTCAATTGGAATATTAGTCAAGTGACTCTAGACATCTTATATGTTGATCAGGAAAATCAATTTTAAACCCTCTTGATGGTATTTATGTACGTAAAATGGCAATGGCAACAAGTAGAGCTGTCAAAAGCTGATCCGACCAAAACCGTCCGAAAAATTTAGGATCAAGACCCGTAAATTTGAACCCGAAACTCAAAATAAACCGAACCCGATATACCCGAAACCCGTTGGGTTCAAACCCGAAAAAATCGTTGGGTTGACCCAATTTGTTATATTTTAAGAATATATAATATATTTTATTATTAAAATATATAAAAATAATAGATTTATTATTAAATATTATTTTTTAAATAAAAAATATTTTAATAATTGTAAAAAAAATCAATTTTCTTGACCTGTTAGGTCGACCCGACCCGCCCGACAACCCGCAATCACCCGAACCGACCCGATTTGACCGATGACCCGTTACGACCCGAACCCGACTCAACCCGAACCCGAAATAACCGAACCCGAACCCGACCCGACCCGACCAATAGGGCTGTCAATGGGTCGGGTTATGGGTGGGTGGAGCACTTCCACCACCCGACCCGCAAGTTAAAAGACCCCACCCGACCCACCCGTCACCCGTGAAATGTTCTACCCATCACCCAAACCACCCGTCACCCGCTGGTTATATGGGTGACCCGTTCACCCGTATAACCGTTGTATAAGCGTTGTATTTTGTCTATAAATAAATTTTCATACATAAATAAAATAAATATCCATAATCCATACATAAACAAAAACAAATCCTATAAATAATAATCGATGTATAATAATTGTTTTTTATGCTATTGGTGATTCTGGTTGAAGAAAAGTCTTCAAGGGAGAGGTCAGAGACTCAGAGGTGGTGACTAGTAATCGAGCAGTGATAGTATGTTATCAGGTGAAAGTTATACTAGGGTTAGAAATTAGAATTACTTAGAAAGTAGAGGCAATCAGGTATATAATTAAATGGGTTGGGAAACAAATGAACTTATTTATCAAAGACCCGAAGTGGCTTTTATGGTGACTTTAAAGGCCTACACATATTACAAATTATAAGGTAAAACGGGTTATATGGGTGGTTTGGGTGAAACGGGTGATGGGTCGGTTGACGGGTCGGGTTATTGGGCGGGTTATTGGGTGATAAAATCTCACCCTTACCCGACCCATAACCTGTTTTGCCCATCACCCAAACTACCCGTCACCCGCTTTGATTGGGTTTTCACCCGTCTATTTCGGATGGGTTAAACGGATGGGTCGATCACCCGTGGATAATTAACAGCCCTACCGACCAACCCGTTTGACACCTCTAGCAACAAGCCTACAAAATTAAAGTAGTTTATTTGGGTAAGTCTTGAATTTACACGGTCAATTCAAGCCCAAGGTGCATGAATATGGGCTTGTAAAACCAAGATAAGCCCTAGAACGTGTATTATTTTTGGGGAAGGATAATTCTACTTTCCTTTGGGGTATAAAATGACTTTTACATAATAAAGGATAAAATATATTAAAAAGAAAAAACCCTTACCATAAATAATTGTTTATCATCGAGGCATGCTAAACATCACCAAAAAAAATCATTACCATTATCATTTTCTATTTATACCCCCATACAGATAAAATTACTCTTCGCACAAAAATTTAAATATCCAATTTTCCCAACCCTGCTAATGGAAATCGTTAACATGTGCGCTACACTAGAAAAGTTAAATATAAAATCCTGGGTCATCTCACTAGGTCATGAAAATTAATCATGGAATTAATGTGCACATAAATTTCGATTTTGCCAACTTCCACCAAAAAAAAATTCGATCTTATGAATTGAACAACCCTGACCATTAAAATACAGTATATCAAAATCAAACAAATCATTTAGCAAAATTTAAGATAGGTTGTTTAAATTACGAAAAGAAAGTTGATATGTATGCTTTTAAATGGAGATGGGTTAGTTAAAACTTGGTGATGTTTAGCATTTATATTCGGGTTTTGCTCAAAAAAAAAAAAAGGGCCTTCGGGCTCCATCATTTATCCAAGCTTGCAAAGATTTTGGTAATCAACAACACGGTAAGTCACAACCTAGAAACCCTAATTTTGCAAACCCTAAATTTTGATCGTTTTCTAATTCCCTAACAACTCATTTTGTACGTGTTTAGAGCCGCCACCTCTTGATCAATCATCATCATGAAGATCGGACCAGCTGGGCGTATACGAGGAGATACATGGGATCACAAAGGCCAATCTCAGGTGGTTCAGATCTTCCTATCGTTTGGACCTCGTTATCTCAACTCTCTTTCTTTCCAATACTTGAAAGACGGCGGCTTGGTCACTTCAGACATCATCGGACGACAAACCTTCAGCCGGGACACTTTTCAAACGGTAATTAATATATATATATATATCCAATTCATTATTACACGTGCGATTAACGGCTCATGTAATAATTATAATTATATAAACGTACAGATCGTACTGGATTACCCGTCCGAGTACATCGTGGAGGTGAACGGCGTCTACTCCTCGTACATCGAAGAACTAACCATAGTGACGAACAAGAAACATCACGTGTGCAAGACGTTTAAAGGACGGAACCGTTACAACAACAATAATAATAATTATAATAATCAATACGGGGAGTATGGAGGAGGAGTAAAAACAGACAGAGGGAAGTGGTTCAAATTGGACATTGGAAGGCTGGCTCAGTTTGGCGGGTTTCATGGGACCCACGACTCGAAAGGGGTTAGGTCCGTTGGGGTTTACGTGGACCCCATTACGAGTCTTGTTGCGTATCGAACGGCGCCCATTGAGAACAAAGCGTATGGAAACAACAACGGCATGAACCCTAATTACTATTGAGGATGAATCTGATATTGATCTTCTGATATGATGCATTATCTATATCATATGTATAATGAAACCTAGCTTTCTTTATAATTCAATAATTCATTGCGCGCTTTCTATGTCCTATACTCCTAGTATTTTGGTTATAGAATTTCTTTCTAATGTGCTTGGCTCTATTCGGAAACGATATACTTGCTGATATTGTTGATGTTTATGTAGCTAGTGCTGAAATTTGTAGTTGAAATTTATTGTTAAAATTAAATACTTATTTTTTAAATAAACTAATATGTGTTTGGTAAAGAATAGTTGATTATTGTTAAATTTAATGTGAAAAAAGAGGTATAGAAAAGAATGAAAAATTTCAAGTAGGGTCAAATAAACAATTATCAACTAGATAAGTACCCCTCTCTCTACTTTTTTTAATGAGACAACATCAAGACGTACAATGTTATTCAAGGGGGAGAGTTATGAAGTCAAAATTTTCCTCTTACAATTTATCTATCTACACACACATATTACTTGTATCACACATATCATGTATATGAATAATTGTATAATGTATGATTGAAGTTAAATTTTACAAGGTGAATTATTTACCTTCTTATTTCCATGCATGAATCATGGAGATTCACCTAAGTTTTACCTCACCTTTGGCCTATAAATATGATCATCATCCATTGTAAAACTTGCACCAAATTAGAGTAAGAAATACAATCTCTAAATCTCTTACTCTCCCTCCCTCTCTTCTAATGATCTAAATGATCTCCTAAAGTTTGTTTAAGTGTTTTTTCAAAAGTTCAAGTGGTCTTATTTTCATAAATCTTTTCATAACAAAAATAAAAAAATTATTATTTGTTTATTATTTATTTTTTGTATTTTTTCACTTGCTTTTGCCAAAAACATGACGCTTAAAATTTTACATTTTGTTCATATATTTTATATACATGTTCACATTATTACAAGGATTGTTCACATATAACCACCTTTTAACTTTTGAAAATTTAGCATACATTCACATATAATATAAGTACGTTCACATATTAGTATTGCATGTTCATGTTTTATGATCATATTTTCATATTCAATTTATACAATTCTACGTACGTAAAAAAACTTTATTTAGAATTTTTAAAATTTTAATTAAATAACACAGATTCATTTTTTGAGTTTTAATCAAATAATCTAAATTCATTTCTAGTTTTCATAATAAAGACTATTTTCATTTAAATCATCACCCAAAAACACATACCGTGCAATTAATGTGCATGTTTTCAATTTTTTTTAAGAAAATCGTCCAATTAGGCATACTACAAGTCTGCAACATACAGTAAAAAAAAATTAAAATGTAGAAAAGACAGAACGGAAGATAAACAATTCCTCCAAAAAAAGATAGTACTCCGTAATACGGAGTAATTAAAAACTACTTGGCCTCTGCTACTAGCCACTAGGTGCCCATTGCTCTTCTCGGGGAGACGGGGACTATTGCTGGACTCAGAAAGTCAGTCTAACAATCAAAGGTGAGTAAATTACTCCAAACATACATTCATCTTTACCTTCTTTTAGTTGAATCGATCAATCTTTTTCAGATTACATCTTGATCGGAATCAAACCCCTGCAGATTGGCTCGTTTTGCTTCTGGTTTCCTTTGCAGAAGAATCTTGGTTTTACTCGTTGATTTTGTTTTCTATTTTATGTTGGTATTCCTTGATTGTTATTTAGATTTGGTTAATTTCTAGTTGGTATAGCTTGATTGTTATTTGTGTTTGGCCACCCTCACCCTCTAACTTGAGAGCGCGTGCATAGAGTTTCTAATGTTGTGCTGGTCCTGCGTTACTTGTATTGTGATGCACTTTCATTTGTTAATGTTTTTTCGATCTTAGATTGCTTAATTACTTAGAAATCTTGTTCAGATGGGCTGTGCTCTAATTGATCGAAATTTGACGTCATAAATCATGCAGCAAATCCAGCAATTAATAAATCAACTAGCTACTTGCAATGGAAAGTGTGAAGGTCAGAGCAGCTGGAAATCCTTCCAAACATGAATGGGATCACAAGGGCCGAACTCAGATTGTTCAGATCATCGTCTCACACGAATCTGAAACACATAGATCTCTTCAATTTCATTATCTGGAAAACGGACGTGTTGACCCTTCAGAAGTCATAGGAAGGTCCTCCTTCTACGGGGACTATTTTAAAACGGTTAATTTCTTCTTTAATTGTACTAGTCATCATATGCTAGATGCATACATAACTTATATTATTTAGTTAATTTGTTTTGACTTTCTCAATATTTATTTTGTTTGTTTGTTTGTTTGTTTGTTTGTTTTTTGGGTAGAAATATTTATTTTGTTTATTGTGCTCTCTGTGGATTACACTAAGCAGATCACATTCCAAGGGTCGAGCGAGTACATAACAAAAGTGGAGGGATTCAAGAATGATTATGGCGACATTAAAAAGCTAAGCATACATACCAACATCAATGTGTATGAGATATTTGAGGCAAAGAGCATATCGCCTAGTAGCTCAAACTCAAAGAGGTTCAGCTTCGACTTTGGAGGGTTGAATCAATTTGGTGGATTCCATGGCTCCCATTCTCAAGTAGGCCTTGGTTCCCTTGGAGTTTACTTCAACTTCCTCACAGTTCCACCCGTCGACTATGTTCAACCCAATACTAGCCTCGCCTCAGAGTTTGGTGGATCCCTTGAAGATGACGAAGATGAATAATGGCCTTGCCTTAAAGTATCGATCAGCTAGTTAGTACTTGACGTTTTGCTGCATCTTGTTGGCATGGGGATCATGTGTATGAATACCCATTAGTACGTGAATGTATCTTTTGAACTTAATTTATATTCTGTTTTCCTTAACTGATATGATATGTTGTGAAATTCCGTGGGATATATGCTAGGCATTTTTTTTGTAAATTCCCGATGTGCGATAGTTTTCTTTTTATATCTTACCATGCTCCCTCAAGTGCAACTGCCTGGTCCCGCAATATGCCAGTTGTATTTGACGTCATACAGGCTCTGATACCATGTTAAATTCCGGCGGGCTAATATGACGTGGGGATACACACGTCGGTTCATGCGCACAAGCGCGTTCAGCCCAACACATAAGCCCGTGGGGTTCCATCTGTTGGGACGTTGTTGGGACCTCTGGTTCTAAGCAACGGATCAATGATTCACTCCTCTTTAAGTTTTGATAATGACAAACACCATAGAGAACTAATGTGGTTTGTTCAAGTATTTCTAAGGAACACAGGTACAGCAAAGAACTCCTATGAATGACAAAGCCACTGCTAGCCACAATGAAGAGTTTCCATCAAGGGAACTCTGAAGAGGAAAGTTCCCATGAAGTGGGAACTCCCAGAAACAAACAAGAAAACACAAGCTTACATCGATGAAGAGTTTCCATCAAGGGAACTCTGAAGAAGTCAGTTCCCATGAAATGGGAACTCACATGTGAAGACAACGACCGTTCAGCGCAGATCGCGGGATCCTGTCTCAGACAGCCAGAGGGAACAGTCTGAGGATCAGACTGTCACGCTTCATCCAACGGTCCGATTGATTCAAGAAGTTGACCTAGTTCAAACCAAAGTCACATGTGAAGAAAGTACAACTTGGGCATCAAGCAAAGGGCATTTTGGACACAAACGAAAGATGCTACTGCCCAAGACAAATGGACTATAAAGCCAAATGAATAGTACTCGGTTTGAGTACTTCTCCCAGAACTTACAAAACACCCACATCTGAGAAAAGAAAGAAAAGGAAGAGAAGTCCCCGCCGACGAGTGTGTGATCTCGACGACGGTGAAGCTGAAGTTCCCTGGAGCAAGGGAACTGAGAAGTCAGCGTAAGGTTTGAGTTACTTGTGTTTTGCTGTTGTGATCTTAGGAACTCAGTTGAGAGGATTTACTAGTGTTGCTAGAGTTAGGAAGAACTTGTAGGAACAGAGAAGTGTAAATCCGGCTGTGTAACTAAGGAACAAAGCAATCAATATAAGTAAGTCATTCAAAATCCTCCAAGCGGAGGTAGAGGTTTACCCATACAACTAGTTGGTTGTAGTGGGGTTCCTCTATAAAGGAACTGTCCCCTTAACTGTTTTTATTACTTGCGATTATTTACTTCCGCTGCCTTGGGAACAGCTTAATTGCCAGTTCCCAAGCTCACTGCTAACCGATTACGATCCAACAATTGGTATCAGAGCCAGCGCTCTAGATTTGTGTTAGCATCGCAGGTGTCAAAATGGCTCAGGAACTTACTCAGGTGGGGAACAATACCAGCAAGCCGCCAAGGCTTATAACAGGAAGATTTGAAAGCTGGCAACGAGACATGAAAGATTGGATGCGTGGCCAAGACTACCAAGCCTGGTGCGTCATCGAAAGGGGGAACTTCGAAATCGATCCAGCTATTGTCAACGACCTCTCAAAGTGGGGTCCCAACGAGTACAAGTGCATGGAGGCAAACTACAAAGCCAAACAGTATCTAAAGAGGTCTATGTGCGTACAAGATTGTGACAGGGTTGCAAACCTTGACACAACCAAGGAAATGTGGGAAGCCATCCAACAAATGCACGTTGGGAACTCAGATCTCAGAGAAGATCTTCAAATGAACGCAAAGAGGGAGTTCTACAACTTCCAAATGGAGATGGGAGAGTCCGTCGATAGCTACCAATCCCGGTTTGAAGGACTTTGCACTAAGATGGAAGGATTGGGGATCACAAAAGAATAAATCACCCACAAAATGAAGGTCCAACAGCTCTTCAATGGATTGACTGGAGAATGGGCAAACGAGAGAACGATGTTCAAGGAAAACCCAGAAAATCGAACACTTATGCTTCATCAAGTGTTTGGAAAGCTAGTGGGACATGAGAAGAGGAAGATCGATGATAAGGAACAAACTCGAGCTCATCGAGGGATCGCACTCAAGATCGAAAAGATGCTCAAATCAACCCAAGAACAACATGAAGACTCTGAAGAAGAAGAGGATGAAGAGCTAGTTCTTGTAACAAAGGCTCTTCGAAATTTCTACAAAGGAAAGTCTCAACGGAACAGTGGGAACTGGGGAAAGGGACAGAGTTCCCAAAGAAAGCCCACAGAGAAGGATCTCTCAGAAGTGACTTGCTACAAATGCAACAGGAAAGGACATTTTGCGAAGGAATGTCCACAAGGAACTGAAGGCAGAAAGCAAGGAAAGAAGGCCTACATCGCTACTTGGAGCGATGATGAAGACGAAGATCCTGAAGCATGGGCACTCCCGGACATGTGTGGCATGGCCATAGGAGAAACCACTGGGGAACAACCCAGTGAGGTAACCACTGAAACTGTTCTTGATTCCTTGAGTAATTATGAAAAACCTGAACTGTTGAAAATCCTTTCAAGTCTTGTTAAAGATAACATAAAACTGCAAAACAAGTTGGAAAAACAGGAACACATAAATTCTCAATTAGTTGGTCTTGAGCCCTGTCCTAACTGCATATCCCTTCTAGAAAAACTCAAGTCCCATGTGTCTCACATCGTAGATCTAGAAAGAGAAATCAAAACTTTAGAGAAAGATGAGAACACCCTCCTGCAAAACCTGAGTAAGACTCCCGAACACCCTGAAGCCTCTAGTTCCCAAATCAAGTTCGTCCCAGCCAGACATGGCATAGGATACAAAGGTGAGTGCTCCAAGAACAGAAAGTCACCCCTGAGCGAACATGAGATCCATGAGTGTAGAGCCTTAGAACTCCAGTGCGAGAAACAGAAAAATGCTCATCTCGAAGAAAAAATCAGGGTCCTAGAGAGTGGAAACAATGGTGAGAAAGACTACTATACTGGGAACTCTGGACATAGAATCTATGTCAAAATTGCTAAGGGAAATGGGTCTCGAGTTTACAACAAAGAAACCATGGATAGGAACCGTATCCAGAGACCACACCCAAAATACTACTTGGGAGAATACTACAAGACATGTTGGCACTGTGGTGCTCATGGGCACTACAAGGATGCATGTCCCAAGAAGAGAGCCCAAATCCCTAGAAGCCATGAGTTCCCAAACAGACAAAAACGTCATGCTCATCACCAAAGGAACTCCAACTCTCAAAATTCCAAAGACATCAACATTTCTGACTATATCTTAAATGAAAATGTTTTCCCTTGCAAGGGACCTGGCAAGAGTCATCTTGCCTGGGTCTCAAAACACTAACTTTTCCTTGTAGGTGGCTGTGAGAGGGAACAGTACATGGTTCATAGATAGTGGATGCTCGAATCATATGACAGGGAACAAGGATATCCTCATCTCACTCCACACTCATGCCGAAGGAGGCCACGTCTCATTTGGCAACAAGAACAAGGGAGAAGTTATTGGAAAAGGAGAAGTGTTGCTCAATAGATCTATTAAAGTTAGCAACGTAAATCTGGTAAAGGATCTGGGATACAATCTGCTGAGTGTCTCCCAGATGTGTGATCAAGGGAACAACATCGTCACTTTCGACTCAGATGAATGTCTCGTCATCAACAAGAAGACCAACAAAGTAATTCTGAGAGGAAGAAGATACAACAATGTGTATGTGGTGGACACCAACTTTGAACCACCAATGAAGCTGTGCCTTGCGAGTTCCCAAGATGACACGGAACTCTGGCATCGAAGACTGGGACATGCTGGTGTAAATCAAATCCTGAAGCTTTATCTACAGGATCTGGTCATTGGTCTTCCACGGATCAATCTCGAAGGAGTCAAAATGTGTGAAGCATGTGTTCGAGGGAAACAGACCAGGACCTCCTTCAAACCGAAGAAGGTGGTAAGCACAACCAGGTCCCTGGAGTTGATTCACATGGATCTCTGTGGTCCCATGAGAACAGCCAGCTACGGTGGAAAAAGGTACATGTATGTCTTAATTGATGACTTTTCAAGATTCACCTGGGTTGTTTTCTTGAAGGCAAAATCACAAGCGTTTGAAGAATTTGAGCCCTTCATCAAAAGAACTGAAGTAAGCTTGGGGCTGAAACTGAAAGCAATCAGATCTGATCACGGAACTGAGTTTCAAAACTCGGAGTTCCTAAACTTCTGTGAGCAAAATGGGATCTCTCACAACTTTTCAGCTCCTCGCACCCCTCAGCAAAATGGAGTGGTCGAGAGAAAGAACAGAACTCTGGAAGATATGGCTAGAACCATGATGATCGAAAGTGGAGTTCCCGAGTACTTCTGGACTGAAGCAATCTCCACAGCTACATATATCCTGAATCGAGCCATGACAAGGCCCCTGATCAACAAGACTTCCTATGAGCTCATCAAAGGGAGAAAACCAAACATCTCACACTTGAGAACATTTGGTTGCACATGCTTTGTTCACAACAACGGAAAAGACAATCTTGGCAAATTCGACCCCAGAAGCGACGAAGGGATCTTCCTGGGATACTCATCACAAAGCAAGGCTTACAGAGTCTACAATAAAAGAACCAAGAAGATAGAGGAAAGCATTCATGTCGTCTTCTATGAAAAGTCTGTAAAGATGGGAACCGAGTCCCAAGGGAAGGGAACTCTGTTCAAGCTAGTCAGACATGAAGATGATGATGATGACGAGGATGAGCCAAGGAAAAGGGATGAAGACTATCCAAGTGCAAGCCATATCCCACAATCAGGGAACAACGACGAAGGTCCAACCCTCACTGATCAAACCTCCCTTGAGGCTCCCTCCTCAGAAGAACTACAAGAAACCTCCAACTCTCTCGAGGTCCCCTCTTCAGGGAACAACTCTGCTGTCCCCCAAGACAATACACTGCCAGAATCAAGTATTCAAGGGGAACAAAGAGGGAACCTGCCAGAAATCTCTGAAGAAACATCAAATGAAGAAGCTGAAGATGAGAGTTCCCATGAGGATAATACACATGCAAAGGAACTCACTTATGCAAGAACCTTTCAACAAAGGAAGGACCACCCCCTTGAGAACATCATCTCCCCTCTTGATAAAGGTGTTCTAACTCGCTCCTCTCTCAATAATTTTTGTGCTTTTAACGCGTTTGTTTCAATGGTGGAACCCAAAAATATCAAAGAAGCATTAAAGGACCCGGACTGGATTCAAGCCATGCAAGAGGAACTCCACCAATTCGAGAGAAACAAAGTTTGGAAGCTAGTTCCTAGGCCCAAAAACAAGAACATCATAGGAACCCGATGGGTTTTTAGGAACAAGCTCGATGATACTGGAGCTGTAGCAAGGAACAAGGCTAGGTTAGTAGCACAAGGATACAGACAAGAGGAAGGGATTGACTACGATGAGACCTTCACACCAGTTGCCAGGATAGAGGCAATCAGACTTCTCATCGCCTATGCTGCTCACAAGGGATTCAAACTTTATCAAATGGATGTGAAAACAGTCTTCCTAAACGGACATCTCAAGGAAGAAGTGTATGTGGCCCAACCTCCAGGATTCGAAGATGAGAAAATGCCCAACCATGTCTATTTCCTGGAAAGGGCCCTTTACGGACTCAAACAAGCTCCCCGAGCCTGGTATGACAGGTTTGCTCAATTCCTCTTGTCCCATGGATATCTTCGAGGTTCCATAGACAAGACTTTGTTTTTAAAGAAAGAGTCTAAAGACATTTTGATTGTGCAAGTATATGTTGATGACATTGTTTTTGGAGCAACTAACGAAACTCTTGTAGAAAAATTTAAGGACCTCATGAGCAGTGAGTTTGAAATGAGTCTCATTGGGGAACTCACGTTCTTCTTGGGACTTCAAATATCCCAAACAAAGGAGGGAACAAAGATCCATCAACAGAAATACATCAAGGAAATGCTCGTGAAGTATGGGATGGAACATTCAAAGCCCATTGACACTCCCATCTCACCAAATTCAAGGCTAAATGCAGATGAAACAGGTATCAGTGTGGACCAAAGGAACTATCGAGGTATGATCGGGTCCCTTCTCTACTTAACCGCTAGTAGACCTGATATCATGTTCTCCGTATGTCTTTGTGCTCGTTTTCAAGCTAACCCTAAGGAATCACACCTGAAAGAGGTGAAGAGAATTTTCAGGTATCTCAAAGGGAACAATAACTTGTGCCTTTGGTATCCAAGGAACAGTTCCCTTGAGCTCATTGCATACACAGATGCTGACTTTGCAGGGCACTTGGTTGACAGAAAGAGCACTTCAGGAATGGCCCAGTTCTTAGGATCCTGCTTAGTTTCGTGGGGATCTAAAAAGCAAAACTCAGTTGCACTCTCCACAGCTGAAGCTGAATATGTGGCTGCCGCATCATGCTGTTCCCAGGTTCTATGGCTTAAGTCACAACTCCAGGATTACGGTATGTCTTTTGGCCCAGTTCCCATACTCTGTGATAACACTAGTGCCATAAACATTTCCAAAAATCCTGTGCATCATTCTAGAACTAAGCATATTGATATAAGACATCACTTTCTACGTGACAATGTTGAGAATGGGAACATTTCGATGGAACACTGTAGAACTGAAGAGCAAATTACGGATATTCTTACCAAAGCTTTAGACAGACGTCCCTACCAGCGTTTTCGAATGCTTCTAGGGATGATAACTCTAAACTAAACAAGTCCCTGTTTATCTCTCTTCCAATGCCTGACTAGTTTATCTAAAATTGCATGATAAGGAACTTGGATTCATTGCTTTCACTATGCCATGATTACTAGTCTAGAGAAAAAATGTGTACAAAGGAACTCTATTTCTTTTGGCCCAAAATGATCAACCAGAGTTCCCTTTATCCCTCATTACAAGCCACCATGACGGTTGATCATATGACCCACCTTAAGCTAGGGATTAGACAAATGCTTCTCATGAGCCAAAACATTTCCTTTATCGAGTTGCAAATCGTCTGGTTCCCTTTGAGTTCCCTAGCCCCACAAAAAGATGAGTGTGAAGTTCTCTCACCCACTTCACTCTCCCTGACCTTGAAATGATCATGGGAACTGCTGCATCTACAAAGGGAACACTGACTAATCTTCAAAGAAAAACCGTCACTTGGGAAGCGGACTTTCGTGTCAGAAGCTCTGAAGCGTTACAGGCCAAGTATTCAAAATTTGAAAAGGACTTCCCAAGAGATTGTGACGCGTGTCCAGAAGTGTGCTTGAGAAGTTGAAACGGCGCCCCACGTTCATTGGGCAACGGTTATCGAGGTTATTCCACTTCCCCTTCTACCCTTCACCTCCTCTCTCCTCTAAAACCCCTCTTTGCCATTTTTAGGTCCTTTACTCCATCTTTCATCCCTGTCATTCATCTTCCCCAAATCCCTTTCACTCTCTTTTCAAGAAACCTCCAAAACCTCCCAAATTCTTACAAAAATGGCCCCTCAACACACATTCGCACAAATCAAAGAGTGGGTACTTGCCAATCCTCGCACTCTCTTCATCACTCAACTGAACGAGATCGAGCAAGAACAGGACCCAACCATGAAGGATGTCCTCATTCAAGGGCTATACAATCAAGTAAGCCCTTTCTTGCCCCCTCCTCCTCCTCAGGTTGATGAAACCGTCTCCTGGACCTCTTCCTCCTCCGAATCTCTTCCTCTTCCACCTCCAACCACCAACACCTCCTCCGGAGTTGTCATCGTTGACAACTTCGGAGATGCTCGCCCCTCCATCAATGAAAAACCCCATAAATCCAAACATCGCCACTCATCCAAACATCGCCACTCATCCAAACATCGCCACTTATCAAAAGATCCCTCAAAATCCAAAAAATCCAAACACTCCCACGACCCCTCCAAATCCAAAAAGCGTAAACACTCTGAGGCCTCTGAATTCTCGGAACCCAGAAAGAAGGCTTTCTTCCGCTTTGAGGACTACCTGAACTGCTCCAAGGAGAGTTCTTGTGCTCCCAAACCTCCCTACCTTTTTCCTTCCGACGATGGGAACTCCGAACCCCAGAGTCTACTTCCCTCTTCCTCCTCCATCCCTCCTCCTCAAATCAAGGGACCTCCTCCGCCACCTCCTCCAGTTCCCTCCACAATGGGAACTCCAACATCCCAACCTCCTTCCCTTCCTCCCGTTCCCATCACTACGGGATCTCCAACTCCACCTTCACCTCACAAAACGCCTTCTTCTTCCTCCCCAAAACACATCTCCACTCAACTCACAACCCCTATTCCTTCTTCTCCTCTCCCCTCTTCCATCACGTCTCCCACCACCACCAAACTCCCCTCTCCCTCACCATCCAAAAGTACCGTCGCCCTCTCCTCAGACGACGACGATCTTCCTCTTTCTGTGGTCATCGGCAAAATGACCAAGGACCCTCCTCCGATCATCATGGGAACTTTGGAGGAGGAAGCCCAGCTCAAGGACATCGAGGAAGAACTCAACAGGGGTCCCTCTGAGCACACAGTCTCCCAAGGGACAAAGTCCCCAGAAAAGGTTGCTCCTCAAGAGCCAACAGAGACCATGGACCTTGCACCAGCTGGAGGTGCTGAGGCAACAGCAAGTCATCCTGGAGATGACGCGGAGGGCTCGGGTTCGAGCTCCTCCGAGGAAGAAGGGACCTCCCATGATGAGGTCGAAGAAGAAGAAGAAGCTCCAGCTTCAAAGGAGCCAGCACGCATCCCTACACCTGGACACCAAATGGTGGTGTCCGCGAGTTCCCCACCACCAAGGGACCGCGTGCTCATGATCGAAGCGGCTGCACCCCCTCAGCAGAAAGGACCTCGCACGGTCTCTAGGGGGAACAAATCCAAAAGCAAGTCCAGAAAGGGGAAGGGGACCACCAAGCATCATGTCAGTGAGCGCCGCAAGCTTCTCCATCACCTCATAGTTTCCCAAGAGGCGCTGACTGAAAATGGTCTGGAGGAACTATGGGAACTGATCAAGGCCCAGGGCTGGGAGAGACTCTGCCAAGAAACTGTGAGCGTAGATCCCTCACAAGTGCGTCAATTCTACAACAACTTCACTATCACCAACGACGGCACTCAGGGAACTCTCTCCCACGAAGGCGACGAGTTCATTTTTACAACGTCTACGATCCGCCTTCAACTCCAGGTCCCTGGTCAAGGGCTTAGCGAGTTGCCCAGCAAGCTCTGGGGCGACTTCAACAGCGCCGAGGTGTACAACACAATTTTTGAGGGTCGGGTTCCCTCTAAGATCCACTCGACGCATCATCTATCCTTGGTTGCCAAGCTCACTCACCAATTCATTATCAACGTGGTGGTCCCACGTCAAGAAAAGCGCCTGGTTGTCAACATCCCCGATGCCATCATCCTCTACCACTTCCTCCTCAAGAAGCCCATAAATCTTCCCCGCATTATCCTTGGGCACATGGAAAAGTGCATGGCCTCCAAGTCCCATTCCCTTCCCTACTCCGGGCTGATCAAAAAGCTCCTACAAAAAGAGGGTCTCTACGATGCCTCTAAAGAAGAAATCGAGCTTGGAAGGGAACTGGACATTCAAGTTGCCCAGAAGATGAGGCACTCGGAGCCTGTAGAGGAGGCGGCTCCCCTAGAGTCTGGTACACAAGAGGGGAACTCTCCAGTGTTGCTCCGCATCGCCAACACCCTCGATCAGATTGCTAGGGACCAGGCAGTATTGGCCAGAGGACAAGAAAAGCTTACCCAAGTCCTTACACGCCTTTGTGACGCCTTGTTTCCTCAGAGCCCATGATCTCTCCCTTCTTGTTCCCTTAATCCAAAAATGACCACAAAATTGTACTTGTGTTCCCATTGTACATATTATCTTAAGTAATGAAATGGTCTTTATTTTGATTGCGTGTTCCATTCTTTCCTAATATTGCTTTGCTTGATTTTCGATGATGTCAAAAGGGGGAAAGATAAAAAAATGTGAGATGAGTTCAAAGTTTAAGTCATCACAGACCACGCATAAGCTAAGGGGGAACAATTGCATAAAAAGCCTAATAGGAACTATGTGTCTCACCAGAAGTGGCTCCCTAAATCTAAATGTCTCACTAAGAGTGATTTCCCAAAATCATACTTAGGAACTCATCAGCATATCATTCATTGAAATATTTGCATTTTTTTTGATGGGTTTGTCATCATCAAAAAGGGGGAAATTGTTGGGACGTTGTTGGGACCTCTGGTTCTAAGCAACGGATCAACGATTCACTCCTCTTTAAGTTTTGATAATGACAAACACCATAGGGAACTAATGTGGTTTGTTCAAGTATTTCTAAGGAACACAGGTACAGCAAAGAACTCCTATGAATGACAAAGCCACTGCTAGCCACAATGAAGAGTTTCCATCAAGGGAACTCTGAAGAGGAAAGTTCCCATGAAGTGGGAACTCCCAGAAACAAACAAGAAAACACAAGCTTACATCGATGAAGAGTTTCCATCAAGGGAACTCTGAAGAAGTCAGTTCCCATGAAATGGGAACTCACATGTGAAGACAACGACCGTTCAGCGCAGATCGCGGGATCCTGTCTCAGACAGCCAGAGGGAACAGTCTGAGGATCAGACTGTCACGCTTCATCCAACGGTCCGATTGATTCAAGAAGTTGACCTAGTTCAAACCAAAGTCACATGTGAAGAAAGTACAACTTGGGCATCAAGCAAAGGGCATTTTGGACACAAACGAAAGATGCTACTGCCCAAGACAAATGGACTATAAAGCCAAATGAATAGTACTCGGTTTGAGTACTTCTCCCAGAACTTACAAAACACCCACATCTGAGAAAAGAAAGAAAAGGAAGAGAAGTCCCCGCCGGCGAGTGTGTGATCTCGACGACGGTGAAGCTGAAGTTCCCTGGAGCAAGGGAACTGAGAAGTCAGCGTAAGGTTTGAGTTACTTGTGTTTTGCTGTTGTGAGCTTAGGAACTCAGTTGAGAGGATTTACTAGTGTTGCTAGAGTTAGGAAGAACTTGTAGGAACAGAGAAGTGTAAATCCGGCTGTGTAACTAAGGAACAAAGCAATCAATATAAGTAAGTCATTCAAAATCCTCCAAGCGGAGGTAGAGGTTTACCCATACAACTAGTTGGTTGTAGTGGGGTTCCTCTATAAAGGAACTGTCCCCTTAACTGTTTTTATTACTTGCGATTATTTACTTCCGCTGCCTTGGGAACAGCTTAATTGCCAGTTCTCAAGCTCACTGCTAACCGATTACGATCCAACACCATCCTAAAACCAATTGGCAATAGGAGGAGTAACCCAAGGGTATATATATGCTAGGCTTGATCTATTTGGATTTCAGATGTGGGATAGGTTATTATTCTCAACATATGTTCTATGTAGCCTTTTTGTAATTTGTCTGCGTCCCTAGCTTTGATCACAATTTCCTTTCCACCATTCATTTTTTTTATTAAAGTAAAAATTTGATTACTAAATAAGCTTGGTAATTGAGAGGCCATCAAGATATGACAACCAAGAAATTGGTAAAACCACAACTTGAAACAAGAAGCAGAAAACTACAATCAAGAAAAATACAACATCGAAATAAGGACAAAGCGAGAAAGGGGGCAAGAGGGGTAAATCATGACTCAAACTATATCCAAAACTTTGATCCTAATTATAGTGAAGTACAAAAGCCGAACGTGAGGCACAATGGTCAAGTTTCAAGTGATTGTGTGAACGTGTATCACACATGAAAGTCTAAAATTTGCCATCTAAAGAAGTAAACTGGGACCCATGCCCAAAGAATGGACACACGGGTTAGAACCCGAAAGGAAGGGCACACAAGGGAAGTAACACCCACGTCGTCTATTCCCATCCTCATATAAACCAGTTGTTCAAAGGGCCGCCAATTGGCATTGATCGAGCATCTGTCCAGAGAGAGAGAGAGAGAGAGAGAGAGAGAGAGAAAGAGAGAGAGAGAGATCAAAAATTGTGGTGCCAACTGCCAAAGAAGTGCTCATTCTCAAAGTACTTTCATCCAAGTCTACCTTCGATTTTTTATTTGGATGAAATCATTTGGTTCGAATTTGATGCCGGTTTTAGACCTTCTTTTCCAAACAAATTTCCTAGGTTTTATTTCACAAAACTCTTTTCCAATTTATCGTCTCCTTCATAGGATTCTGGGGGTGGATACCGATGTTAATATATATTTTTTATATCTTTATTTGTGTATATCTTTTATTCTTGAATATCTCGTTTCCTTTATCAGTTTAGATATTATTCTAATAATGATTCTTTTCCTAATCCTAAGGAATTATCTTGTAATTGTAATCTTTATATACGTATGAATGAAATCAGATGACTCATCTTCCTCACCTAAAACTATAGACTTTACATGACATCATCCTAATCAACGAACTTCTCGATCAATGGCTTCCCAACAACCAACTTCCCCTACGCAACTATTATTTTCCGCTTCATCTGATGGATCTCAATCCAATTTCCATCTCTTGAACTTTGCGATTTGCCTTGATCGCACCAATTACTCTTTATGGTGCAATACGGTCCGCTCCGCTTTGGAAGTCTTTGACCTCACATCCTTCCGAGCCTCGAGTGATCCGCCTTTGGCCACAATCTCCGACTTAGCCACCCTACTTTCGGCTTTATATGGGGTCTCCACTAAGCCCACTATTGCTGCGTTGATAGCCACGTCCTCGTTCGACGAGCAGTTGCTCCCTCGGGTCCCAAATTTTGCATACTTGGCTTGGGTTCACAAAGACCGTCTTGTTTTGCTATGGATCTGACCAACACTCACCAAATTCGGCGTATTGGGCATCTGGCTCGTGCTACTACCATTGCTGAGGCTTGAGGAATTCTCCAACGGATGTTCCATGCCCAAACTAGGGCCCAAACAATGCACCTCCGTCATCAACTTCAAACTATGACGAAGGGATTTATGTCGATTCTTGACTACGTTGAGAAGAAAAGGGCTCTCGCCGATGAACTTGCAAAGTTCCTTCATGTTGTCTCTGATGATGGTTTAGTGAGCTATATCCTTCAAGGCATGGGATCACAATTTGTGTCGTTCCGCACCGTCATATCTATCAGCACGGAACCTGATCGATGCTGCGCGGATTTAACCGTGCACAAACGGATAAAATAATTCGAAGCCAAGTTGAGAAAGATAGAAGCTTGAACGAGCCCGCGGGGAAAAGATCTCGCAGGGTAGGACCTAGGGAATTTCCTACACCCATCAAAAAATCCCAAGGGCCACAAGGCCAAACATCGCGCACATTCAACGACAAGGGAAAACAGCTAGTCGATGATTCTAAGTGAAAAGGGTCGCAAGGCTAAACATTACACACGTTCAACGGCAAGGCAAAAAATCTAGTCGATGATTCTGAGTGAGAAGGGTCGCAAGGCCAAACATCGCGCATATTCAACGGGAAATCAGTGCGACACCTCATCCCACATCGGAAATGTTTAGAAACCACATAACTGTCTCCCCGACCTATAAAAGGTTGCATGTTCCTTGACCAATCAAGGGATGCCCCTCCCTCGACCAATCAAATGGTGACAAGTCGCTTTTCACACATCAGAATTGCATGGAAAACGCTCTCCATAAACATCTATAAATAGAGGGAGATGACGAAGGTTACAAGGGTCAAAAAACACCTGTAATTCAAGACTCATGTTGCTAACAGAGTTTGATGTGTTGGAAAATTCGTAGAGACCGCACGCTATAATCAAGGAAAGGTCAATAAAAAGACCTCAAGTCACAAAATAGTAATCTACACGCATTTCGTGAAAGAGGGAATAATCAAAAGATGTAAACCCGAATCCTGATCATTTTTGATATTTCATAATAAAGGATAAGGCATGTTTTTCCATTTTAACACTCTCGTGCCTCGATCCTAGCGTTTGATTATTTCGGGTTTCAACACCAATGCCGTTAGTGGGAACTTTTTCGTCCTAAATAGATATTCAAAAAACAGGACCACCTTCGCTTTAAATCTTGAATGGGTTGCATAAAAAACTTTTTCCCACTCCATCCACACAACATGCTCGCAAACAACACCCAAGAATCGGCCAACGACGCCCCGCAACCAGCTGGACTTATGGCGTTCCCCGCGATGGACGTACAATGCGCCACAAAATCTGTATTCCTTTTTAGGGTACGTGCCTCAGGGTGCAACCACACCGAATCCGTATCCCCTCCTGGCATACGCGCATCAAGGTGTGTGAGATGCCCCTTCCCACCCAAACCCCTTCTTGGGGTATGGGCAACCACATCTTGGATATGTCCCTACTTACGTCCCGGGATATGGGCAACCACATCCGCAGTACGTGCCCGAGTATGTTCCAGGGTATGAGTCGGGGTACGAGGCGTCCATGGTTGAGCAACAAGCCGAGTCGACCAACGGTTCTTCAACGCGCGCGTGCTCTCGGGATCCACACAAATATCACGATCTGGCTCGCGATAGTCGCGCTCTCCACAATCGGAATGGTCTGGAATAGCCTCACCGGAGGACTGGCCCCGCCACCGCGTCGAAGGGGGTGGTTTTTCCTTTTAGCTTTGAGGGAGAGAAATGTAGCTTACATAAAAAATAAACATCTCATTTCAACATCAATTATATTAGCATCAACTTCATCGATAATCATAAAAAATACATCGTTGCAGAACAGGCCCTTAGTGTACCAAGCTGTGAAGATAAGACTTTTCCACATCGGGAATTTGAAAGATAAAATGCCTACATATATACCCTTCGGTTACTTCTCCTTTTGCCAATTGGTTTTATGATGAAATCTAATGGACTCATGTGCTAGGCCCATAACGTGCTTATGCGCACGGACGAATTAATGTGTGGACCCCACGTTATATTGGCCCACTGGAATTTAACATGGTTTTAGACCCTGTTCGGTCTGGGACCGGACTCCTGGTCTATTAATGGGCTAGCCGACCTTAAGACATGGCTTTAAGTTATAACTAAGATATTGTAGGGCTATACAGTTGCACTTGAGACGACTTATGAAGATAAGACTTTCCCACATCGAGAATTTGAAAGATAAAATGCCTTCTATTGCCAATTGGTTTTAGGATGGAACCCCATAAATTTATGTGCTAGGCCCATAACGCACTTATGCACACGGACGAACATGTGACCCCACGTTATATTGGCGCACCGGAACTTAACACAATCACTGAGTTATATTGTAGTTACTTAGCATATGTATGAAAAAATTGTATATATTCATGTAGTTGTCATTAGTCATGTGTTTGATTCCTGTGTTCGGTGGAACCAGAACCTAAATCTATTGACCACCCATTTTGATTTCGATTTTGATTGGTATCCGTAACTGGTTTTGATTAGGTGTTGGTTGTATTTTTTTAAAAAATACAAAAAAATAATAATAAAATAATAATTTTAAGAACTAAGTATAATCAACCCTATTATATCTCATAACTATAACCTAAAGCGAAGGTTAAAAAAATTATTAAACGACACATGTCACTTTTAGATTGGACCACACCACCCCTTTTATGTTAAATCATAACTATTATTTAAAGCGGAGGTTAAAAAAATTATTAAACGACACATGTCACTTTTAGATTGGACCACACCACCCCTTTTATGTTAAAAAAATAATCTTATATTTTTGGATATGATAAATTCTTATCCATATTTTTAGAATATAGGATAGAAAATCTCATTATTAAATAATTTTTTATTTGTTACTTTATATGAAAATAATCTAATAGGATAGAAAATAATCTTTTATTTTAAATAATCATTATTATAATTCGATCATTTGTCACCTTATATGAAAAGATCTTGATTAGTTATATGATAATTGCATTATCTTTTTACGCAGATTATAACAAAAATTTATATTTAATCATTTACATGATTATTTTTCTCGGATAATAAATATATTTGAAAATATTTTATTATTAATATTTTATTTAAGAAAAAATCCATACAAGGTACGGGAATACATACTAGTTTTTACTAAATTCAACATTAAAACTAAATCTAAAACACTAACTTTAACAAAAAAAAATCCATAAAACCATAAAATTAAACTTCAATTTTCTTTAAAAATAATTAAATAAGCTGTAGAATTTGCGGTTAGAACCGGGACCGGTTCAGCGATTCCAAGGAGTGTAGAACACTGGAACTGGAACCCAAACCAGTTGAACCGGAACAGGCAGTTTTTCCCGGTTCATTTTCAAACCCACAACTAGCTGTCATCATTATCCAGCAAAAGAACTCGAGATTTTTGAAGCAGACTGCATGAAAGAGAGATTGATGGATTGATATACTGAATGATAGATGCTGGTTAGAAAAGACATGAAGAAAGATTTGCCTTGGAGTAATAAATTAAATTCTAACTACTCATTCTCTTTTAATCTTGCAATCTCATTTTGCATTAAAACGATTCTTTAAATGCATTCGTAGGAGCATCGAGCATTCCATATAACTGCCCCATAACATTTTGACTTATAGATCCGACGCTCAGTTGTCTATCTATCCGAGTTTTAAGAAAAATTGAATTTTGGTGATTTTCAATTTATTATTTTAAAATGAATCATAGATTCATAAGAGTATTTATTAATGACTTCCAAAGTACGAAATATTTTAATAGAATTTACAGTTATTTAAGTACTCTATCCGTTTCACAACTCGGCTAGAGCTATAATTATTTCTTTCACAATACATACAGTATTTTGGTCTCTACTTGTAATTCTCATTCGACTCAGAAACTCGAATCAACTCAGAAAACAACAAGTAATCAAGCAATGAAACGAAGAACAAGTGAACACAAGAGAGTTGGTGACGCAGTTCGGCAAATTCTACATCTGCGGAGCCTCAGAGAGGAAGCTCATCTCAAATTTCCACTAGATCTCAAGAGTTACAAAGCAGGTTACACAAGCAAGCAAGAAGAGCAAAGAACACCAAAGAACAAACAGATCTAAGGTACAAGAACGGAGAAACACAGAAAAGGGAAGAAGAGTAGATCTAGGGTTTCGGCCCCCTAAGGCTGACAAAGCTCTGAGATGGAGCTTTGCTCGATCTGAACCACGAGGAAGAAGAAGCTCTTGTCGCCTTCTTCAAACACCAACGTCGGAACACCGGAGAAGCACGCTGGCCACCGGACTCTTTCTCTCTCTCTCTCTCCTTTCTTTCTCTTTCTCTTTCTTTCTCTAAGCTCTCTTCAGATGCGCCGTACTCGAATGAGCTCGAAGGAGCTCGATCAACGCTATTTATAGCTAGGGCAAGTGAGGAGCGTCTCCTTAAGCTGATAAGGAGAATGGGCCGAGCTTCACGCGAGACGCCATAGCCCAATATCAAGATTTAGGCCCAACAACATATTAAACCGACCAAACTCTCTAGCTCCGGTTTAAGCCATCCAACCGGGTTTGGCCCGGGGTTGCTCAATCCGGTTCACTAGTATTTAGTCAAGTAAAATTGTTGTTAAACCCGGTTCTGAACTTGGTTTATTCTTCTACCTCAATTCATGTATTTGCAAGTGCTATACCGATACTTATGTCACTAAGAATAATACCAGGCTTAATTCATAACAAATGCCCTCTTAAGCTTAGTATTATTACTTAGAAGTAACTTATATATCTAGTGGATTTTGAAATGAGTTTCGTCATATCATCATTGACTCATCTCCATATTTTATGTCACATCATCAATATGGAGTTCTTTCCTGCAGAACACAAATTTGTTTGTGGGGACTATTTTTGTTCCAAAATCTGCAGGATTGGTGTCTCCAGGTATTTTCTTCACATTAATTTCCTGGTCCTCCACCATTCTCCGAATAAAATGATATCTCACATCTATATGTTTGGTTCTTTCATGATAGACAGGATCCTTGCAAAGGTACAAGGCGCTCTGACTATCAGTGAAAAGAATAGGCAAATATGTTTTGCCTTCAATTTCATGCAAGATTCCACATAACCATGTAGCCTCTTTAGAGGCCTCTGTAGCTGCAATGTACTCAGCCTCGGTTGAGGAGAGTGCAACTATAGATTGTAGTTGGGATTTCCAGGAAATGCAATTTCCTGCCCAACAATAAAAATAAGCTGTAGTGGACTTCCTTTTGTCCCTGTTACTGGCATAGTTCGAGTCCACATACCCTGTAAGTGTGGTTCTCGGACTATGTTCAGCATATACCAAACCAATGTTCTCAGTCCCTTTTACATATTTGAGCAGGTATTTTATACCTGCCCAGTGTTTTTGTCCAGGGTTGGACATAAAGCGACTAAGTACACTAATAGCAAAAGCTAAATCTGGTCTAGTACAAATCATAGCATACATAATGCTTCCCACTGCTACATCATATGGAACATGCTCCATATTCTTCTTTTCTTCTTAAGTGGTGGGACAATCTTGTTTGGTGAGCTCTAAGTGCCCTCCAAGAGGTATTGGTGCAGGCTTAGAGCTAATCATGGCAAACCTGTCAAGTACTTTATGCAGGTAGTCAGTCTGAGACAAGAATATAGTTTTCTTAGCCCTATTTCTAATGATATTTACCCCTAGAATTTTGGATGCAGCCCCTAAATCTTTCATGTCAAAGTATTTCTTTAAGTCATGCTTAACTCCAGAAATTACTACTTTAGAGCTACTGACAAGTAATATGTCATCAACATACAAAAGAATGTAAATAGGAGATGCAGACTTAACATCTTTGAAATATAAACAAGTATCATAGATGCTTCTAGAGAAACCAAGAGAAATCATGCAAGCATCAAACTTTTTATTCCATTGTCTAGGTGACTGTTTTAAGCCATATATTGATTTTTTAAGCAAACAAGCATGATCAGGTTTAGTCTTATCTACAAAGCCTTTAGGCTGTCTCATGTAAATGGTTTCAATTAAGTCACCATGCAAGAAGGCTGTCTTTACATCCATTTGTTCAAGTTCCCAGTCAAACACAGCAGTCATAGCAAGTAATAGACGCATGGTTTTATATTTCACAACAGGAGCAAAAATATCATTATAATCAACCCCCTCTTTCTAAGTAAAGCCTTTGGCTACCAGCCTTGCTTTAAACCTAGGTGGATCATTTTTAGTAGCTCCATCCTTAATTTTATAAATCCATTTGCAGTCTATTAGTCTAGCCTTAGCAGGTTTAGGAACTAAGGTCCAGGTGTTATTCACAACCATGGATTGGATTTCTTCATGCATAGCCTTAACCCATTCATTAGCCTGTTTACAACTGACAGCTTGTTCATAACTGTCAAGTGTGAAATTTTTAATGATCTCAGCAACAGTAAAAGCAAACTCAACAATTTTGTCAAAGCACCCAATCAAATTCACTTCAAACCTTTTATTAGGTATTCTTAACCTAGGTTCTCTATCCCTAGTCAGCTGATAGTCAACCAAATCATTCACAGTAGAGGCAGAGGAAGAATCAGAACTATCATGCTCAGAGACAAAGTGAGAGGTAAGAGGTAGAGAATTTGAGTTAGAGTTGCTTACTCTCCCACCCAATTGGTGAGATTGTGTACTTGTTGAGGCTATATCACTTTGATTTGTGTTGTTGCCCTCATCATTTTGTGCTTCAGGAGCATCTTCATCATTGTTCTGTGCTACAGAGTCATCCTCATCATTATTGTTGTGTTCAGAGGAGTCCTGTGCACCTGAGGAGTATCCAATTTCGAATTCCTCTTCATCCTGTGGTGGTATATTATCTTCTTGGAAGAAATTACCATTTGCAGGGAGATATGGTGTTGAGGGTGGAGTGTTTACTTCTTCATCATTCTCAGTGCCTGGACTTGCAACAGAAGGCATTGTAAGTTTATTTTTAAAATGAAAATCTTTTTCATTGAATGTAACAGACCTAGAGGTTATGACTTTATAGCCTCCAGGTTGTATTAAAAGGAGTTTGTAGCCTTTTACCCCAGGGGGGTAGCCTAGCATTACACACTTATAGGCCCTGGGTTGCAGCTTGCCTTGTGAAACTTGAGCATAAGCTGTGCACCCAAAAGACCTAAGGTGTGCTAGGCCAGGCTTCTTACCCATCCACATTTCCTGTGGAGTTTTGAACTCAATGGCAGAGGAGGGTGATCTGTTGATCACATATGCTGCAGTGGTTACAGCTTCTCCCCATAAAGAATTTTTCATTCCAGCACTTATAAGCATGCATCTTGCTTTTTCTAACAATGTTCTGTTCATCCTCTCAGCTGTACCATTTTGCTGTGGAGTCCCAGGAACTGTTAAGTGCCTTTTGATGCCCTGTTGCCTGCAAAACTCATCAAACATTTTATTGCAGAACTCAAGTCCATTGTCAGTCTTAAGGCACTTGACCTTGTGATTAGTTTGCCTTTCAACCATAATTTTCCAATTTTTAAAGTTGTCAAAGGCTTCATCTTTTGTTTTCAGTAAGTAAACCCATACTTTCCTCGAGTAGTGATCTATGAGAGAAAGGAAATACTTCCTTCCTCCTATAGTTTCTACTTGAGCAGGCCCCCAGAGATCAGAGTGAATATACTCTAGGGGCTGTGAAGCTGTGTAGGTTGATTTACTGAAAGAGTGGGAAGTTTTCTTTCCCAAGATACAATTTTCACAAAAGTCAATGTCACAAGGATCACAATCAATCATGTTATGTTTATGAAGATATTTAAGACCCTTATTGCCTATATGACCAAGCCTAGCATGCCAAATCTTTGTATGATCCATCTTGTCAATTTTAACACTTGCAGAGACATTTAATTCAGGAGTAGCAATAACATGATATAACCCTCCCTTTTTAATGCTCCTAATAAGGACTGTTCCATTTCTAATAACATCCCTTATCCCTTGGTGAGTGACTATATGACAATCCAGATCATCAAAGACAGACTCTGAGAGTAAGTTTCTCCTAAGGTTTGGTACCCACCTTACCTTTTGGAGAATTCTTATCTTCCCATCATACATTCTCAGAGGAACAGTCCATATGTCCTTAATGGGCAATACTGAGTGATCACCCAGCATAACAATACCATCATCACAAAGAGTCAAAGATTCAAAGAACCCCTTATTTGGGGTTGCATGCATAGTACACCCAGAATCTAAGATCCAATCATCATTATTAGAGGTATTGGAGACTACCAGAAGTTCATGAGAGTATTGTGGGCATGATTCAAACACATTTGATACACCATTATTATCTTTTGATTTATTTTTATCATCCCTTTTCTTTTTGGTACAATCTGTAGAATAATGACCAGTTATACCACAGTAGTAACACTTAACATTTGACATATCTTTCTTGTCATTGTTATCACCGGACTTCTTTTTCTTGTTCTTATTGAAATTCTTTTTCCCTTTTGCCATCATGACCTCATTTTTGGACTCAGTTTTCTCTGAAGTTTTAGAACTTCCCCCTTTTATCTTGAAGACTTTTAAGGATTCATTTTTCTGGATTATAAATTCAGACATCCTAGCAGCAGTCATACCATCACGACCAAACTGACAAACATCTTTCAAGACATCAAACTGGACATGCAAAGCATTCATAAGAAGCATGAACTGGTGAGTGTCTTTTATTTTATCATCACACCTCTCCAAATCTTGGGTTATCCTAAGAAACCTATCAAGATTTTCTTCAATTGTCTGTCCTAGGTTCATTTTAAAACTGAACAACTTAGACAGAAGAGAGATGAGACAAGACAGAGACTTAGAGAGATACTTAGCATCCAAAGCATCCCAAAGAGGTTTTGGTTCAGTAATACTTACAACCTGCCTAGCTACCTCATCAGATAGTCTAAGCATTATCTCTGCATGTGCCAAGTCTCTGGCCTGTTTCTTTTGGAAATCTGTTGCAGTGGCATCCCACGTGTCTTCAACAGCATGCCATAGTTTTTCTTTGGTGAGAACAACTTTCATTTTCACCTTCCACATAGCATAGTCAGAATGCCCATCGTAGGGCTTAATCCTGTAGGTGTCTCCCATCTAGGTACCTGTTTCAAGAACAGAGTGTTAGTCCTGAGAATGCAAGAGACAATACACAGAAAAGAGCTTTGTTGGATCTTAATCTCTTTGAGACAAGGTACCAATCAAAACACAAGCCAAGAAGCTAATTAGAACTCCTAGACTCTAATGTAGGAACCGACAGTGGGAAGCAAGCGACACAAGTCGAAGCCCTTCTATCAAGATTCCCCTGCCCCTCAAGCAAACCCTTGCTTGAGATGCAGTGACTAAAGAAAAGACGCAAACACAGAGAAGAAAACAAGATCTGAAAAGAAAATCAAGAATGAGAAAGCGGAAGCGTCTGGATCTATCAAATAAGCAAGAGATAAAAAACTAACTCAAGCTCTGATACCAATCTGTAATTCTCATTTGACTCAGAAACTCGAATCAACTCAGAAAACAACAAGTAATCAAGCAATGAAACGAAGAACAAGTGAACACAAGAGAGTTGGTGACGCAGTTCGGCAAATTCTACATCTGCGGAGCCTCAGAGAGGAAGCTCATCTCAAATTTCCACTAGATCTCAAGAGTTACAAAGCAGGTTACACAAGCAAGCAAGAAGAGCAAAGAACACCAAAGAACAAACAGATCTAAGGTACAAGAACGGAGAAACACAGAAAAGGGAAGAAGAGTAGATCTAGGGTTTCGCCCCCCTAAGGCTGACAAAGCTCTGAGATGGAGCTTTGCTCGATCTGAACCACGAGGAAGAAGAAGCTCTTGTCGCCTTCTTCAAACACCAACGTCGGAACACCGGAGAAGCACGCTGGCCACCGGACTCTTTCTCTCTCTCTCTCTCCTTTCTTTCTCTTTCTCTTTCTTTCTCTAAGCTCTCTTCAGATGCGCCGTACTCGAATGAGCTCGAAGGAGCTCGATCAACGCTATTTATAGCTAGGGCAAGTGAGGAGCGTCTCCTTAAGCTGATAAGGAGAATGGGCCGAGCTTCACGCGAGACGCCATAGCCCAATATCAAGATTTAGGCCCAACAACATATTAAACCGACCAAACTCTCTAGCTCCGGTTTAAGCCATCCAACCGGGTTTGGCCCGGGGTTGCTCAATCCGGTTCACTAGTATTTAGTCAAGTAAAATTGTTGTTAAACCCGGTTCTGAACTTGGTTTATTCTTCTACCTCAATTCATGTATTTGCAAGTGCTATACCAATACTTATGTCACTAAGAATAATACTAGGCTTAATTCATAACACTACTTTATATAAGTTGTAATTTTCAATAAAATGAAAAAGTAAAATAATAATTGAGTGTATAATAATATTTTGATAGCTTTCTTAAATAATGTACAAATTGCTAGAAATACATGTATTATGAAATAAAAAGAGTACGATTTTTCTTGGATTAATTGTTTTCCAAACTTTTTATAAAGAACTAAGAAAATAAATCTTACTCCTTTTATATAATTTATTGATTACAAATAACATAATTAATAATAATAATTATTATTTTTATTAAAAATATAATATAAGGTTTTAAATAATAATTTCTAATTATCACTTGGAAGTTTAAAATCTAAACTTCGGAAGAAGAAAAAAAACAATCACTAATTCACTATGCATGTTACTCCACAACCAAGCAGGCAGGCATAACCCAAGTCTGCAACTTACAAATTAAAAGTGCAAAGATAGAATAGAAGAAATAAAATAGTAATTAAAAACTAATTGGCCTCCTCCTTTAACGTGCTACTACTGTCTATTCCCTGGTGCCCATTGCTCTTCTCGGGGATAATAGCTGGACTCATAAAATCAGTTTAACAATCAAAGGTGAGTAAATACCCTTTTTTTAGCTGAATAGATCAATCTTTTTTCAGATTTCATCTTGATCGGAATCAAACCCCTGCAGATTTACCCTGTTGGATTTGGGGTCTCTTTTTAGCTGCTATTCTTGATTGTTATTTAGGTTGGTTAATTTCTGGGTGGTGTTTGGGTTGCTGAGCTAGATAAGTTGCATTAATTTGGATCTTTTAATTAGTCTTCTCGGATGCAGTTTCTTGCCAAAAGAATTTCATGGTTTTGAGTCTTTTGACTAATTGTCTAGCATGATCAAAAGGACTAGCTCTGTAGAAATTAGCACCAAACTTTTGGAGCTTTGAGTCACGTTGGATCATAGGGTTTCTAGCTAATGCTGTGGTATTCTTGTGTTACTTGTTACATGAACGGCGATTCTCATTTCATAAGTTAATGTTTCTTCAATCTCAGACAGCTTAGTTACAAATTTTATGAGATGGACTGTGTTGTAATTGATATTAGGCGACGCCATAAATCTTGCAGCAACATATATATTTATAGGTACTACTAATTGGGCGCCATGGAAAGTGTAAAGGTCGGAGCAGTCGGAAAACAAGGGGAACATCAATGGGATCACAAGGGCCGAACTCAGATTGTTCAGATCGTCGTCTCACACAATACTTATTCCATCAAGTCTCTTCAATTTCAGTATCTGGAAAATGGACAAGTTCGCCCTTCAGAGGTCATAGGATGCTGCAACTTGAGTGGGGGAAATTTTAACACGGTTAGTTTCTTCCGTGTACTATTAATCAATATATAGAAGATGATATATCAGCTCTGTTTGCCGTTTCTCTGTGGATTAAAAATTTAATTTAAGCTGCAGATCACATTGCAAGGGTCTAGCGAGTTCATAACAAAAGTGGAGGGAATCAAGGATGATTATGGCGAATTTAGAAAGCTAAGCATACATACCAACATCAAAGTGTATGAGATATTTGAGGCAGTGTCGGTGCGGTCAATGAACTATGATAAGAGGTTCAGCTTCAACTTTGGAGGGTTGAACCAGTTTGGTGGATTCCATGGGACGACGCACGATACTTATTCTTCTTATGGAGAAGGCGTTAGTTCCATTGGAGTTTACTTCAACTGCCTCACAGCTCCACCCGCAGGCTACTTCCTCCCATCCAATGCTACTGGCCTCAGATCAATATACAAACCATGATGAAGATGAAGTTGAACATCGTATCCGTTTCAGATTAAGCCTATGTAATAAGTAACTTGGTAATTTTGTAGTCTGCTACTTAATTAATCCTTCCTTTTCATCTACAAGCTAAGCTATGGTGGTGATAGACGACCTAGCTTTCTATTTTCCTATGGTAAGATGGATATGATGATGACTGATTGGCTAGCTCTATGTTTTGGTGAGATGATGACTTAATTAGCTAGTTAGTACGTGACATTTTGCGTTAGTGAATGTATCTTTTGAACTTCACGCACATATCATGTTAATTCCCCTTATCGGATATGATCTATATATATTCTGTGTAGCCTTCCAAGTGGTTTATTCTATTTGTCATCTATTATCTATACATATATATTAGATGTACATTAATATATATCGTTGGCTTTTTAATTAATTGGCCGGTATGTAGCATCAAATGAAATGAGGAGCTATAACCTTGGCCTCAAAACCCATTATTGGGTGAAAAAATCAACTTTCCTTGAAGCAAAGTTTTTGGCCTTTATATGGAAAGCTCATGTAAAATCAGATCTAGTCTCTAATCACACACACACAAGCAAGATCGAACCAAGAAAGCATAAAGACAAGGGACACAGAGAATGGTTACGCGGTTCGGTGTTAAAACCTACGCCCGCGGAGTCTCAGTGGGGAGACCCTTCCCAATCCACTATCAAGGCTTTCAAGGATGGTTACACAAATGTCTATACACGGCAAACCAAAAATCAAGCAAACACCTAACACAAAATCTACAGAATGAAAACAAAACAGAGAAAGTGAAGTTAAGGAAGAAGATCTAGGGTTTCGGCCCCCCAGAGGCTGGCAAAGCTTCGAGAAGAAGCTTTGACGAGAGTATCAGCGTCTTCTCCGGCACAGGGATCGAATCTCCGATCG